>OZ018409.1:16762056-17336907 GCA_963969595.1 Neckera pumila
TCTTGAAAAAACAGTAAAAATCTTATTACAGTAATTACACGGAAAATCATATTATAAAAGGTTTGAGTATGATTCTTTTTTTAATTGCGAAAGTCTTTATGCGAAAGTCTTTATTAGATCTTCTTGATAGTGAAAAGGAGATTTTAGAGTATTTGCATAAACTATAAATTTTCAAAGGGCTGAAAACAAGTTTATTTAGAACTAGTCCTTTGCTATTGTGAATAAGGTTGTACTTTGTAGGGTTTAATTATAAAAACAAGTCACAATTCAGTGCGATTAAACCCTAAAGTTCTTTTGAGTGTAGAGGCCCCAAATTACTTCAAAATACTAGTCTTCAAAGCAAGGCTAAAATCTTCATCTACATTTATTTTTTTAACAGATTCAATTGTAGAATCCTTTAGTTAATTTGTTAGAGTAAATTGTCCTAAAATTTTAGAACAAGAAACCCTAGCAATTGCAAGACCATGATGCTTGTATTTCCAAACGATTTATTTCAACTCTCTCCAAATGGTTAGATTTCATCTTTCTAACTTTTTACCCAAAAATGTGTAGATCCTACAACTTGCCGCTATCCATAATATGTTGAAGAAATAAATTGCAAATACTTATAAAAAAATCCAACAAAAAGTATTTCATATTCATGCTTGAAAAAAATAGTAAATAGAAAGAAGTAGGAATGATTTAAAATACTAAATTGTTGAGAATTTAGTCATGGAATTGAAAAATGCCAATCCAGTGGTTGTAATATTGTAATAATAGTTACATCCTATGATTTTATTTGTTTTCCAAAATATTGAAAATTGATTAAAAGAAAAAGACTTCAAAATTTATTTTAGAGTAGGGATTCCATAATTGCCCGCAAACTCAAATTCCTTGAGATTCCATAACTCCGTGTTAAAATGTTCTTCTTTCTCAACTGCCCACACTGTTTATTAAACCTTGTTAAAACTACATATCATACAGTAACTTTTTGAACCATGTAGTGAAAATTTATACAAATTGTTGCACCACAATAAAGCCATTCTTTGTCACATGTTGTGTAAAAATTTCAAAGAAAAAAATGAAAATTTCCTTGGTAAATGGATGATCAAAACGCTATGTTACCAAAAAAATGCTACATAATCCTTTAGGTATTTAAACTTTAAATATTTATTCCTTGCCCTCACAAGAGATTTGCAACAATTCTTTGACACTACGGGCTACTAAGGTACATTCGCACTTGGTGTTAAAGAGTGTTGTTATTGAAGGTCTTTTGGACCGGATTCACATTGCAAACATCACCCCTAACACCAAGTGCGAACATACCTTAAACTAAGACCACAAAAGATTTTCTACGCATTCATGGGGAATTTCATTAACTCCTAAAGGACCAACTTGCGTTTTTTGGCAACATAGAACTTTTGAGTAGGTATGTGTGACTGGAGATTTGCATATTTTGGGCTGCAATTTTTAAAGAAGGTGGGGACAAGGAATATCTTTCATATGCACCAAATTTCATGACATTTGGAAATACGAGTCAAAAGTTATGACCTAATATGTTGTTTGTTTCTCAACTCGGGCAGTTCGGGCAGATGAGAAAAAATCACTTTTTTCAAAAATAAAAATTTGAAATTGGTTTATTAGATTTATATATGCGTGGAAAGCTTTGAATCATTCCATTTTGATCAATGAATCAAACGGTACAAGGATTTTTAGTTTGCAGGTAGTTATGGATTGTCTACTCTAAAATAAACTTTGAAGTCGTTTATTTCACTCAATTTTCAATATTTTTCACAAAAAATAAAATTGCAAGATGTAGATTGTTTATTAAAACATTGTAACCATTGGGATTGGCATTTTTCAATTCCATAATTAACTTCTTAACAATTTAGTATTTTGAACCATTCTCTACTTCTTTCTGCTTACTATTTTTTTCCTATATGTTTTACAGTTTCAAATAATCTGAAAATATTCAAGCATGTAGCCACCTTTCCCTGAAGAATGAATCCAAAGAAGCACAACCATTTTAAGTTTTTTTTCATAATAATTAGACCTTGTGAAGTGCAGCTGCCCGATTTTTGGCAGGGCCAAAAAATGGACTTTTGCCACTTCATAATGCTAATATCTTCCAATCTACATGATGGAAATTTCTGAAATTTTTTCCACACATTCTCAAACCAAAGTACTACAAGATCCTATGGTTACATGTGTCCATAAAATGATATTTTTCAAAACTTTGGTACTTGTATTAGAAATGGCAGTTTTGGAGCATTTTGGTAAAAACATAATCAAGGAACTTTAGGGGATAAAATGGTGGTATTCCGTATGCCATTTTGATGGCGTGCCATTTTGACCATTTAGGATAGGCATAGATTTTAGAACGACCGTTCTGAACCATCTAGGGCAAGTATAGATTTCAGAAGGGCCGTTCTGAACTGTAAAAGTGCCAAAGTTCTGGAATGGCGCCATTTTAATGAAATTCGCCATATTCCCTTGTTAGCAACAAGAGATCCATACAGACACGAACACTTACTAAGAATCCATACAGACATGAACACTTATTAAGAATCCATACATAAACGAAGTTACGAACAGTCACTTGTTTTCACACACTGGATCCATACGTGTTTCCGTGTTACGGTGTATCTCACACTCAGGGAATTTATATTAATGCCCCTGTGGCTCCCTTTCCCATGTGTGTATGACTTCCTTGTGAACGGACTACGGTAGAGGTAGTGGGAACATTAACGTCACCATTGCTGGAACTGAGGATTTTTCTGTTTCACCTTAAAGGCAGATGTTACGTGACAGCAAATGTAATCTCTCCATGATCTATCTGTACAACCACCCTGTTGAGAAGACCACTCTCTGAACCACTTACAACTTACATGTTGACGTGTTTTTTGCAAGGTCGTTTTAATCCCATCACTTCAATCCAGAGTACATCTCTTACTGAGCTCTGAAGCTTTTCGATCGACACGATGCGATGCGATGCCCTGTCAGTCCTGCGGACCACCGCAACTCAGCTTTGCAGGCTCATAATTTCTGTCAATGGAGGTCCCGGATGGAGGTCACTGAGTCTGATGCTTGTGGCTCCATGCATTTGGATATCTTGCGATAACTTGTGTCGTTCAATGGCAGAAATGCATGCATTCTTTGAGGGCTCTATTCTCCTACCTTGGGAAGAAAAATCTATAGTCTGTAGTTTTGAACCTCTAGGGGTTTGAACTGCTTTCTAGATTCTCAAGTTTACAACTGTGGTTGATGATTAGTCACTCTGGGGTACCTTACCTTGGTTACTTAGCGCAAATCCTGTCTTCAAACTATTCAATTGTCCATATTCGAGCTCGAGGATTTTTTGAAGAAACTGGCCTGGGTTACTCTTGAGCTTCATCTCTTTCTCTAGATCTATTTTCCCATAGTCAAAGTGATAGTCAGTAGGTTCTTTAATTGCTTCAAGAGTGTTTTTAAGCCAAGCTAGCATACTTTAGAGTAGAATATAGAGTTTCAAAATTGAGGAACTAGAGGTAAACTGACAGCATCCTACCACTTCAAGAAACATTCACCATAGCTGCAAAAAAAATCTTGCCAACAGTTGCAGCACAGATGGAATACAAATTTCTCAGGTGACTCCAGTATCAGGTTTGTTTTGTTCGCTTCTCTTACAGTTCACAAATTTCTCACTCACTCGCTCACTCATTTGCGTTTTCAATTGATTGTCGGAGTTAAAATCTTGAGAAGCTTGTTGGGACACTAACCTGGGTTTTTACAAGATAGCTTCGTCTCCTGCAGTGGATCACTCCATCATATCTCTTAGATGGCAAAAAAAAAGTCAGTTTCATAGGCTGGAGTATTTTAGAAGTCAGCTAGCCTGGAGTAAAGAATCAATATTCAAATTTGAGGAAGTGAGGTCAACTGACAGCGTCGTACCTCTCATTAGCCATAGCTGCGTGCTGGACATGGGTCACAAAGTTCCCACTCACTGCTTCCGGAGTCTAATCTGGCTCGCCCTTCTGCACTTCCAAACAATAGCTTCTCCATGTCCAGGAACCGAACCTAATGCTTGCAAGGTTCATCAGTCTAACCTAGGTGTCTCTGCTTGGAACACTGCTATGCAGTCTTTACCAGCAACTAACGGAGACGCCGCCGCTGCACCTGAAACACCACCACTCGACCAAGGGGAACGTGGCAGCAGTGTTGCTGAGATGACGAGCTCTCCTCCTGAAAACGATCAAACTTGCGGAGAAGAAGAATCAGCGCATGGATTCAAGCTCCCATCGACTCCATGCGAAAATCTACTGGTAAATCAAGCTGAAGGAGGAAACTCATATGGTGCGTTTCAATCTGGGGGCAGCAGCCGCATCGCTTTGGAAAAAGTGCCGGGTTGCGGAAGCAATGGCCACCCTAATTCAGCGATGGCAGTGGACCAGGTGCAAGCTCTAGATCACCAGCTTCCCCTGCAACATGGCTCAGAAACAGAGCAACATGATGTTTGTCTTCCAGCTCTTGAGCAAGTCATGATGGACGAAAGTGCTTGGAACTCCGACTCGTCCTTAATATTGCTGCCCACGGAGATGGCGGATCAATCAATACAGGGTCATGAGTCACCACCTTCCACTACAACTGGCTGTGACTCTATCGCCTTTGGAGCTGAACTAAGAAAAGAAACCAACCGTCCTGAATCTGGACAACCGAGCCGGCAACATAACGCCAATCCATTGACAGAAATTCTGCGCGGTATTGCTGAGGGGACTAAGTCTGATGTAGATGCTTCTGTGAAGGAGGGGTGTTTGGGAATAGATAACAAGGACGTCTCAGCAAGTGGTGAGTTTCAGGCTCCTGCAGCAACTTCAGTTGGGAGTGCTCTAGATTTAGCTGCGAGAAATCGTGATGGTGGGGGAGCTTTGCTGAGTACTTTGGTTAAAAAATCTGAGAAGCCAGGGAGCGGTGGCCCGAGTAAAAATCACAACTGACAGTGTTGTAGCATAGGGAGCCTAGGTAGAACTCTCCTTGTTTGAAGAAATCAGTTTTCTAGAGCTATCTCGTGAGTGCTATCTCCATATCTGATGTTCATTAGGGATATCAGAGCTCTTGACATCTAGTGTGAGATTTACTATTTCTGAGTCTTTTTGGCCCTGCGTGTTTCTAAACCCTAGAATTTCGCCCCGAAAAACTAAGAACGTATTGCTTAGAGTTTGCAAATCACATTTGAGAATCGCCTCTTCTTACTGCGTAAGACCGTAAGACTAAGCTCGCATAAATTCAAGCACTCAATCAAAGCGTCATTTGATGTGAAGATTGAACACGGAAGCATCTTGTGGGTGGATCTTGACACCACTCAAAAACTTTTTTGAAATTGTGCGTTGCTTCACTGTGGACTCAAAGTATTTGCATATGTATATTCCTCCAGATGGCTGACGATGTACAAAGATAATTTAGTGCAAAATTACTGCATTGGGATATTTGAACTTGTTATGGTCTCAATTGTTGTAAAGTCTTAAAACATTGCTAGTCGCCTTTACGAGATTTTGTCATGTTCAAAGGTTCACTATCTGGTTGTTACAAAAAGATGTATAATTAGATCTAAAAGTTCCATTTCCAGTGACAGAGTTCCTCTTACCTTTCTGAATCTCACCCTCCTAGTTTCTAGAGCTTTGGGCATATGAAAACTCTAGTATTCAGAGTACTTGAAATCACAATTCCGGCCATGGAACTCTGAAACATCATCGTAACAGACATCACCATAATACTGAAATGTAACAAGTCCAACCGTACCAACTGTTCAAATTAGGCCTTGTGTCACTAAAATTAGTTATAGCGTCTACGCTCTGCTTTGCGTTCTAAGACTCACTTCAACTCACTTAGCTTTGGTTCAGAGTTGTGATTGAACAGTTCATTTTCCCACACCCAAAACTCGGGTATTTGAAATCACAAAGATCACAGCGGATCTGGAATAGCAAAGACCAGAGCGCCGTATCATGTAGAAATTCCAACAGCTTGGCAATTTCCAGTCCCCTATCCTATACCTCAGATCTATACCAGTCCTAGCTAGTTTTTGGAGCTATCTGCCCTTGACGTAACAAATTAAAATCGTTCAAAAACACCAGTCTAACTAACATGTCCATCCAATCATCAGTGAAGATAATGAAGTCTATGTACATTTGTTTTCAAAAGATGCACAATAAATCCAATGAAGCTAACATAAATAATGTTAATTTAATTAATCCCTCACGGTTCGATCTGTATTACAAATGACTGGAACCTGAACTCCGCCAATCACCAAAGAATAATTCTACCCCTCCAGTAATACACTGAAGCTTGTGACTGCTCAATCATAAAAAAGGCTAACGCCTGCTGCGAATCTCATAAATCACCCCCCAGTACGATTTACTACTCATGACTCTATGTGCTAAGATTCACAGACCATCGAAGCTCTTGATTGTCAAACAGGCAACCTATGATCGTCTCAAGATCGCCCAGAACTTGCGTTGAATGTGCACGATCGATCAATGCCATTCACTTACGGGGCCGGCTGGAAGACCTTCTTGATGGAGTCCACGGTGGACACGGAGGTGCCGAAAGCCTTGGCCAAGAGCGGGCTGGGTACGGGCGGCGTGGACCCGAACAGCGCGGGCGCCACCAACTGAAGGCCGGGGTTCTGCGCATTCAGGATCGACAGCGTGGTGGAAGGTTTGCCGCCGTTCAAAATGAAGTGCACCAGGCCTTGAGGGAACAAGAAGAAGTCGCCCTTCTTCAACCAAATCGCGAACAGTTTGCCCGCCGTGTCCACGAAGCCCACGTACACCTTCCCCTTCGTCACAGTGATGATCTCGGCGCCGCGAGGGTGTGTGTGCGGTGCCACCAAGCCGCCCGGGGCGTAGTTGATCTTCGCCAGAGAAAGCGCCTGCGTGTTGAGCGCCGGGTAGTTGATGGCCGCGAAGCCCAACGCCAGTCCGACGCCCGCCGGGTTGTTGGTGTCGGCGTTGGCGCGAAACACCGTGAAAGTGAAGTCTGAGGCCTTCAGCAACGCCGGAGACTTGCACGCCAGGCCATTGAAGATGAACGGGCTCTTCAAGTCGGCAACGCAGTAGTCGTTGATGGGGCCGGGATCCCCAGCGGACACAAACGCGACAAGGAATGCCGCGGCCATCAGAAATGACACACAGGGCTTCGCCATCGCAATACAGAAACTCAAATGACTCACACGAGATCAAATGACGGTTGCCGATATATCCCAGCTCCGATCCCGAGCAGACCAGACAGTGAAGAGAGATGAAGTAAAGTCCAGCTCCAGCTGGTCCCCCCTTTATACTAATGATCCATGGCCTCAGAAGCGCAGAATTCGGTCATTCATGCATGTGGTTCAAATTGTGGACTAGGCTTAATGCAGTAAACGCTGAATCCTCACTAGCTGTCACTTGAAAGTTAGCACCTTCACCGGATGCTCATTCAACTTCGAAGTCCAGATCGGAGTTGCTACGATCATGCTACGAGTTGCCCCATGAAAGCAGCTCATGACACTCTACACCCGCTACTGTTGGATTGGTACAGCTCACACATACCGACTCTTGAGCCCGCCCGCAGCGCCACATGCACTGTAATATAAAAAATAGTAACTCCAGTCAAGTGGTGCCAAAAAGGGTTTTGGATCGTTCACTATGATCAGCAAATTCACCGGTTTCTAGTGCCCCAGGTGTTATCCCAGGTGGTCACGGTGTTGTGTTCTCCTTCTGAAAACGGTGATTGTTTCATTGTTGTGCCCGTTCCCCCCTCCCCGTTTCATAGATCCTTGTAAATGCTCGGAGGTTGCTTGCAGCACTATCAGCGGGTAGGGACTCTGTCAGCAGGTCCCTAGCACAAATGGCATTCGAGAACAAAGCGCTTGCAAACATAAGTGGCAGTTTTGATCTTGTTTCGGACGGCTATGTTATCTGGAACTACTCACCATCAATCCAATGCTGTGCCAGGGGCGGACTAAATGAGAAATGTGCCCTGCAAGCATGTTTCTCATTTATTCAACGCCTTCTACAGCATTAGATTGATGATGCTCAACATTTAGGGAGAGATTCAAGCAAATCAGCTCTGGAGTGCAATGCATGGACCCAAAGTTCAGAAGTTGTAAGACATGTGGTAAAACTTAAAAGTAGTAGTGGCATGTTTGGGTCGCATGCTAAGGTCCACCGTTTTGAGTCATACATTTGTGATTTGTGACTATGGGAATAGTAGAATGATTCTAAGATAGTCAAATTATGAGAGATTTGTGTCATCCATTTGTGATTTGTGACTACATGGGAATAATAGATTCTAAGATAGTATAATTATGAGAGTTTTTAAAAATCACATATATAGAGATTTTTGCACTAAACAGTATATGAAATAAACATATAAATTAAAAGATTGTGGATTTCTATTGGGTAAAGACGAAAGACACTTGCAATTAGCCACATGTTTAAGAATAGCTATGTTGCCTCACTTGTCATTGCAGCACTTGCTCATGTAAGATATGTTTTGACTCCTTTGGGTTAATTGTAATTGAAAATTTGTACTGATATCAAGGGTTTACAGTGGAAAATATGACTATAAAAACCAAGAAAATTAGAAGGTTATTGTTTTTTTACTATTTAAATTGTTTGGAGATTGTCACTCTAAAATCCAAAAATTAGAGAAAGGTGTCCTTAAAAAATTCAAGGAAGGGCAGACCGAGGGGAACATGCGAGGAGCACTAACTAAGCTGATGTATCCTATTAGAGTTTGTGACTACATAAAAAACTAGTTTTGCATTATATAATTAGTACAATTATACCGTAATATTTTTCAGACTGCACTTATTGGATAAGTCAACTGGTGTACTTTACAGAGATCCCCAATTCCCCTTCACAAGACCTTCTTACCTTCAGGGTATGGATTTCGCCTTGCCGGCTTCCCCAACGCCGGCACTATTGTATTTAAAGTGGATTTTTGCCTAAAATTGAAGCTACAGTTAAGTACAGTATTGTATTTTGGGAACATGCTTGCGTCGTCTTATCCTCGTGGCTCATGCAGCCAGGAAGGATATGTTTCCGGACATGTTTGTGCTTTCTTTAGCACTCAGTCCGCGGGATGTTCGAATTACCTGGTGCCGACGTTTTGACCTGCCGGAGGCTGCTCTGGTGAATTGCTCCTTGGACTAACTTAAGAGTCAGTTGCCATTGGGGAGCTGGAGGGGTCCAGGCCTGGACCTCCAGCCTAAAAGATCTGTAAAATTAGAAAACAGGACTGGACCTTCCGGAGCCTCCGCCGGACCTTGCTTTGTGAACTGTACGTGAGGGGGAGATTTCAGATTTTTTTGCACGTTGTGTCCGTGGTCAAGCTGGACGGGCCTCCAGTTCCTGCTTCCAATGGCAACAGGCTCTTAGTGTCCACAGGCAACTCGTATAGAATCTTGGGTGTGAAAAATGTAAATTGGGTACATGGTGTCACACCAATTGCGGGACCATGTAGCCAAGATGGACATTTCTCACAGCCAGATTCAGTGTGAGATGTCTATGACCAAGGCAAGCCGGTAAGGTGGTAAAGCAGACCTTTTTGTTGCTGATTGCATTTGGGGGAAGCTAAACTCCTTGAAACAAGTTTTAGTAAATTTTCATAGAAAGAAAAATAGAATTGACATCTAACCCAATTTGTTTCATATTTTTTGAACCTTTGTGGAATTAGTTACAAATTTTAGAAGTTGAAACGCAGTGGTCACTAAAAGTGACCACCTCTTGAAATGTACACTAATGAAACATTGAAGAAAGAAAAAGTGTACCTTTGTATTAGTAGTCATTTTATACCTAAAGGTTGGGCCAATTTCCCTCCAAGCCAATTGCACAAAATTTCAGTCCCTTTTGGGTTGGAGGCCGTCCTCAACTACTCATTGTAATAAGATTTTAACAGTGGCCAATTCTCCCACATGTAAAGGCCTTGAGGCCAAGAAGCTGGGCCAGTTCAATAAATCTTTCAAAAGAGAGAATGAAAGGCTAAAATTTTTAGGGCCGCTTTACATGATCTAGAAGTTGGGCTAGTTTCCTTTGAGGTCAATTGCACAAAATCCAACAAACTTGATTTGTTGAAAAAAATATATTTTATAAGAAAAAAATTTTAATTGAAATCTGAAATAGACCCCAAATCAAGAATTGGCCTCCAATTTTTTGGGCACCCAATTCAATTTGTCTTTAACTTTTTATAAGAGACTTAAGAATCCCAAACAGATTTTAGAGATGAAACTTAACTTAATTTACCAACTTTTATTAGTTTAAATATTTTTGAAAAAAATTATTCTACTATGCCTAAACAAGGTCTGAAATTCTACTTTAACCCTTAAAATCCCAGTGTCCCCTCAAGGGACAAATCAAATTTTGGGCAGGTTTTTGTGACTTCAATTTTGGTGAAATTTTTTGAAATTTTCCTACAAGATAAAAAAATTGACTAGCTTCATAAGAGTATAATTTTTATTTCAATTGGTGCATGGGAGTAAAAGTTATATTACAAAAAGCCTAGAATTGAACTCAGCAGGTAGCACAAAAAAATTTGCAACAAGTCAAAATAAATTCTAATTCTTTTTTTCCTAAAATATTATATTTTGTCTACATGTGAAGCTTTGATTCATTTTATTTGGACTAACAATGAGAAATTTAAGGACACTCTTGTTTTTTGGGCAATCTAAGCATCTTCTTGAAAAAATAACTTGTAGGATTCATTTTTGAATGCAATTTTTACAATTTTTTACAATTTTTTTCTTGAGAATGTTTTTTTTTCTTGCTAAAACAATCTCCCCATTGGAATCATTGTGTTTCAATCCCATCTACGACCTATTAACAGTTTAGATGTCTCTTCAATCTTGGACCTATTTCTACTTGCAATTTTTTAAAGAATGAAATTCAAGTGTATTTTTGTGGTATTCTTTTTTCAAGACTTTCAACTCAATTCTTCAACATAAAAAATTTTAAATTCAAAGTTTGTAGTAAAAAAAATTTCCACAAATGGCGGTCAAAGTCATTTGAAATTGCAGGCCAGTGTTCTAAAAAACTTTTTTTTCAACTTTGAATGCTAATATCTTCCAATCTACAATATATAACTCTAGAAAACCAATTTTGAATTTTTATTTTTGTAAAAGGTGATTTTTTCTGGTTTGTCCGGATTGCCCAATTTCAAAAAAAAAGTAACAAATTAAGCCATAATTTTTGACCCACATTTCCAAATGTCATGAAATTTAGTGCATATAAAAGAAATTCCTTGTCCCCAGTTTCTATTAAAATTTGGGCCAAAAATATGGAAATCTCCAGTCACTCATATTTGCCCAAAATTTCTATATAGCCAAAAGACGCATGTTGGTCCTTTTAGGGATCAAACACAATTCTTGCCTATGACTTGAGCTCCTACAAATTCTAAATTACATATCCCACATGGGTTGTTTTACCTCCTACCACCCCATATGTATATAAAGAGCTTGTCTTTCCTACTCTAAAGACAAAAAAGAAGTAACTTTTGAAGTTTATTAAGTTAGTAGCTAATTCATTGTTAGCAATGAATTTTTTGTTCAATGTTTCAAAGCTGTACTTAAAAGCTTTGAAGCTTAGTTATTTGCTTTGATGAAATTGAAAGTACCATCCATTGAGCTTGCTAACAAACTACACTATTGGCAAGTCTTGTGTGGATTGACACCTGCTCTTTAGCTATTGATATGGTGTCAAATATACCACACCATTTCATCTGGTTGATGAAATGGTATGGTATATTTGACACCATTTGGTTAAGGAGAAGGCAATAGTCAGTGTGATTACTAAATATTATGTTAGTACATTCCTGAATCCATAGCAGAAAACAAAGACGTGTGGGCCCTAAAGAATCGTCTACAAAAATTAATATTATACATCTACATTAAAGGATTTGTTCTCGCGACATGTACATGGTGACTATTCTTAAAAATTATGTAATATTGTTTATAAAGCCCATGGGGATCATTAACATATATCTATTGTAACCACTTGCTTAAGAGGGTACTAAAATGGGTGCTATCACATACTTGAGGTATATTCTAGAATATTCAATCACAGTACAATTACGATTCACTTAGAGTTGATAAAGCTTATCAAAACGTTAGCTTTTTGTTCTATTTAGAGCAAATTTCAATACTGGTTATAATGCCTTGGACACTTAGCGGTTAATTATATAAGACAAAAATTGCCAATTGTATTCTATATTTTGCAAAATTCTTTGAATGGCACAAAGGTAGTTTGTAAGAATATTGTACCTTATTATACATTAAGACAACATTGAATAGGGATTTTTACGGGACCAAAAAATTAAAGGGACTTACCTTATGGTGAATGCATGCAGAACGTAACCAGTGAACATGTGTGCATGAACAGTGACTACTGAACGTGCATAGCTAGTAAATATGTGTAAATATTTATATAGTGTAAAATGTCAATTTATTAGTATGGGTCCCCTTAAAACCCCTATTTAGTGTAGATGATAGAGATCCAAAAATAAAAAATTGAATTCCCCTTTTTAAAATTTAAAAACTTTTCAAGAAGCAAATGTTGAAAATAAAGTTTCTGGTTTTAATGGAATGGATTTCAGGGATTTTAGAGCTTGTAATAGCAATTTGAAGTTTCTGGTTTGCATCTGTTTTGAACTCCAAATACAAATTACATGCACTTACTGAAGGAGACTATCTAGTATGCATATAATTCAAAATATACCCCACATAACATTTAGTAGCCTTCACACAAGCTACCTTTTCCTCTCTTGAGTCTTCATCTACAAAATGCATTGAAGGTGAGTAATAGGAGGAAAAGCCAGGTGAGAGAACTGAATCAATAAATTACAAACTAAGTTAGAGCCTCTTCACACTATGGCCGTCCAAGTCAAGAGGCCATGGGATTGAGTGGCCAAACCTTTGGTGAGAGTTCAAAAAAACGGTCAGTAAATGATAGGAATTGGAGCCTTTGGCCGGCCATAGTGTGAAGCCTCTAAAGTCCAAAGTAACCCATAGCATTTGTAAGGCTTGTATCCATCTCTCTTTACTTAAATAACCCGTGTAATTTCTGAAATTTTTATCTCACCTTTTCTAAGCATGGATTCTAGAAAGGAACGCATTCTTGTTGTACTTTCGGTTTTCTTGGTCATAAAGAATGTCATTGTGGGCATTTTGGCATTGCAAAAACTTGCAATATTTGAACAAAATGTTCAAATGATAATGATGGCAGTTTTTATTGGCCAAGGACGAAGGGTGAGTTCTCAAAGGAAATTTTGGCAATTTCAAAGATATATAGGTTTTTTGGAGTATACAGTTTTGGAGACATTTCAGATGGTGATTTCAAGAAGCGGATGAGGGTGAGTACATCTACATTTCAATATCTATGTACTCTTTTAGGGCCTGTTTTGCAGAAGAAGGATATACATCTCAGAGAAAGTATTAGTGTAGAGCGGAGGATTGCAATAACTCTTTCTTGATTAGCAACAGGCAGTTCTTTGCAAATGATTGGTGATTTATTTGGTGTGGGATTGAGTACAACATCTATCATTGTGAGGGACTATTGTAGAGCTATTAGGCTTCATTTGAGACCATTGATTTTTTTAAAACCAACTCTTGCTTTAATGAAACAAATAGCAAAGGGTTTTGAGGCACTACATGGTATTCCGCTTATTCTAGGGGCAATAGATGGTAGCCACATCCCTATTAAAATACCATCTCATGATCTTGTAGCATACTTTTGCCAAAAGGGATAGTATTCATGTTTACTACAAGTGTTTGTTGATGCTGATTGCAAATTTTGGGACTATGATTTTGGATGGGTTGGATGAATTCATGATTAAGCCTTAAATCAAAAATCTGAAATTGGGAACAAGACTATGAGAGGTGCATTTTTACCTTACAAATTCATTAGTGATGTTGCATATCCTATGAGGCCAAGGTTTTACTCACCATTCAAAAGAGAAAGAGAAGGATTGCCTAAAAGAAAAGCACATTGGAATTTTATCCAATCAAGCACTCATATGGCTGTGAAATGAGCATTTGAAATTCTAAAAGGAAGATGGCGCATATTATTGAAAAGAATTGACATGCCACTTCGGAATGTGCCTGATATTGTTACAGCATCTCTATCATTACCAAAAATTTCAACCCTTAACAAGGCTGCCAGTGCGTGATTTTTGGCCCCCCAAGGTGCAATTACACAAAAAAAATAATAATGATAATAAATTTTTTTTTTTAACTTTTGGATTTTAAAAAAAATCCAATTTGACGTGGCATTGACGTGGCACCAATGCGGCCACGTTAGATTTCAAATTTTCAATTATTTTTTTCTTTCTATAACTACACCACGGGGGTGCAAGACTAGCAGCCTTATTGAGGGTTGAAATTTTTTGGTATAATCTGCACAATTTGTGCATTCTAGAGAATGATAAATTCTTCATGGATTGGGCTAAAAAAGCAAAGAAAGAGCTGCAAGTTGAAGCCAATACGACATTATGAAAAATGCAAGAAATAGATATGTTTAATTCTCTAGAATCATCATTGAGGGAAATGAGGGACTGTAGAAAAAAATCCACAAGCCGAGGAAATTCCATTCATAGAAATGGGAGATGAAGAAGAAATCAAGAATGTGGAAAATCTTGCATGTGACAAAACAAAGATAAAGCAACAAGAGAAAATGAAGAAAATGTTGGCTGATTCAAGTTGAGTTCATCTATTACTGGTCGAGACCTTTTACAAAGATCATTCGGCTAGAAATTTAGACATTCGGTTTGAAAATTGTACGTATGATGATGATGACGATGATTGTAGCGTAGATGAAGAGTAGCATTCTCTAGAACTTATTGATCAAACGATCAAATTGGTAGTCTACTCTTTCTAGCAGCTCATTTGTTCTCTCAAAGCTTTTCATCAAACCTGTGCTAGTTTTTGCCATTTTCTAAGAGATATGAATGGCTCTAATATGAAAATTTTGTTTACCTTTTGATGGTGGTGTAGAAACGGTTGTTGGAGTTGGTGCACTTTCTACATCTAGGGCTGAATTCGTCTAGCTTTGTACATTATCTATAGTTGTAACCGAGACATGCTTCAACACTTGCCCGGATTGGTGATACCACTTGTCCAAAGCATTGTTGAATTTGCTCTCTTGCCAATTATTGCCATAAATACCATTGGTCATTTTGTCTTCTTTGTAAGCATAAAAAATGGCCTTGAATTTCTTACGGCATGCCATAGCACTACGGCAAGCTGCTCTGCTCTAGTCAGGAAACAAACTTCCTTTTTTTTGCACACAAGAGTAACCTCGTGAGCAAATAATTTCCAAGATTCTTCTGTATAATTGTATTGACACACTTCAAATGAAACAAACCTTCGTTGGCTCAATTATGTCAGTTTGACGATATGTATCTTTGTGTCAAAAGAGAGAGAATGGTCGGGAGCACAATCTCAAGCTTCTCTTTAAATTGGTTAATTCTACAGACCCTAGCTGATTGTTTCCACCATATCCCAGCTAATTCTTTGCATCATTTCCTCAAATAAAGAAACGTCTGCAATTAGATTAAGGAAAAATTTTAGACACACATATACACCCACCAATTTTGCTCTTAGCTCAAAAGAGACGACCCCTAATTCCACAATCCGAACAATTTATTTCAAAAAGTAAACAGACACATTTACAGAATGGGTTGTCAACATTTCCACGGCGCCTCTGATCTGCACGGTTCCGATCTTCACACTGATCAGATTACATTCTTCGCAACAAGCATTCCAATTCAGCGCTCACCAACCGCACATGTTGGTTCTTCGCTGCACACAATCAACCAGGAGCCCAACTGGATGTACTTTGTCTCCGTCTCAGGGACAACAAGAATCTCACCCTTGATGCTTCACAAGTCAATTCTCTCAGAAATTTCCACTCACGGCCCAACCAGCACGCAATCCGTCAACCAGTCGTGAATCACCAAGCATCGATACAAACAAACTCAACTTCACCAGAAATTCCACAACCCTAACTCCAAACACAAACACCAAGTATCTGAAACAAGACTCCGTCACTGTCCCTTCCCTTTCCCTTTTTTCAATTATACAGGTGCACAAATAGCTCACACGCACAGAAGAAGCAATCTTGGTGCACAAATATTCAAGATAAGCACGGAAACAGAAACGATAGCAAGAATATACAAACAGCATTACATTCAGTACACTAAAAATGATATTTAGTGTAGTATGACATTTAGTGTTTTACCCCCCTACCAGCCACAACACTAAATCTGAATTGTTGCGGATTTAGTTCATTTTTTAACGTGTTCTAACACTAAATGTAAACCTTTTCAGATTTCAGATTTACCATAGAGCATATTTAGTGTTAGAAATTAGATTTAGTGTTACTTACTTATGATATTTAGTGTCAAGGTTCGTAATTAGTGTTGCCAACACTAAATATCATTTTTAGTGTAGTGAGTGTTCTTCAATCAGCTAGCTTCTGCGCGAAAACTGATACCTTTCTGTAATGAGTGTGTTCGGCTCGAAACGTTACTAGCTGCATTGTAGTTGTCGTTATCGATTGATTACTAGTTGCAATTGTGGAACTTGTGTGCAGGAACTTTGATCGATCTAGATAACAAATCAATCCACCGGCCATGGCAGGATCTCGCTGCACTCTGGCTGTCGTGGCCTTGGTGGTGGTGGTGATGTTGGCGCTTATTATGCAGGGCATATTGTTGAAGGGCCACGCTCAATACCTACAAAATCCTGTGTACGTTATTGTAGCAGGACCTGTAGTTCGTTACACAGCTAGTTAGTGGTTACACAATTTAGTTAGTGGGGGCGTTTACTACGTTACTGTAGCTGTTAATAGTTCATTCATTTAGTACTAACCTCAACATTAGTCATCCATTATCTCACCTGTATATATCTCCCTCTCGGGACCTGCATTGCATCAGTAAAATATTCATGCAAGCACAGCTGCAACATTAGCACAGCTCCGTGAGTTTGCGTCAACACGTATGGCCGGGCGCTTCACTGTGGGAGGGCCTGTGGGATGGTCGGAACAAGAGCTGGAGTTTGGACGCGACCCCAATTTCTTCCAGAATTGGGCACTCCGAAGTTACCCTTTCCACACCATCGACGAACTTGGTACAGATGCAGTCAACTCTCCATTTCATAGTCAATGACGTTCAATAACCTATTGGGCATCACAAAGTTAGTCATTTGGCATCTCGCCAAGCGCAGGGGTGTGATGGGCCGAATTGCAAAAAGTCCCAATTTTGTTTCAGTCTACCTATTTTCAATATGCATTGTTTTTTTGGCAGTCTTAGTCAAAAACAATGAGTCCCCCAGGGGTTAACAACAAAGACACAATGAGTTTCTATACAGATGTATGAGTTATATAAAGCACGAAATGCAGTAACCCATGTGCTAGCCAATGTGCTAGCATTTTCATTATCGAGAATCAACGTACATAGGTGCTGTGACAACACACGTCTGGTTACAGCAGCTAATCATACTATAGTCTAGGCATTGTATGAAAAAATGCTAATACAAGAAAGTGCAAATGAGCACATTTAATTTCCTAAATGGACTTCACTTATCGTGAGAATAAATGAGGACTCATCTGTGAATTTAAGCTAAATTAGTTGTAGCATATTGTGCTCCCCCTCTGCTGGGCATAGATAACCCAACTCTAGTACGAGAAGGAAGAACCTGATTAAAGGTTCACTCAATCACGGCTAAGGCGTATAATCGGACCAGATGGCGAAGGCACAGCATGGATTTGCCCTAGACCTAGAAGATCACGTAAATGAAACCGCATCCCAAGCACCGAATATTGCAAACGCCGTCTTTCAAGAGGAACCTGCAACATTTCCCTGTATTTTCTCCTCGACAAAAACGACACAATCTCCTTCCTCCCACTTGTCAAGCTCTTTAACAAAAATCCCACGTTGGGGATTGCCAGCCAATATGCAGTTGCATCCACAAGCTGCCGCGTTAACAAACCTGCGTTCATGAGCAGAGAGATGTGCCTGTCCTTGACATCACCCCCTTCAGACAACAACTCCACGAATTTCAAATGCGTAATACCGGCGTCTGCATGAGACGGAAGCACATGGTTCACAAACCAGTCGAACACTGCCATGTCTTCCACACAGTGCTTCTTCGCCAATCTGGTCTTGGCAATGTCAATCTGTGCGAGGTAATCGGCCATGAACATGATGGCGTAGTCATCCTGGCCAGTATTGAGTTTGAAAATCCGAACCACCCGCTCCAACTTCAGACGCTCCAATTCTCTGTCCACCAGGGTTCTGTCGTTGACAATACTGTGTATCTGAGATCTAAGCACGAAAGGTTGAACGGTGGCCTTCTCGATCTTCGGAAACTGCGAGCGCATCAATTCTAGCGCGATTTTCGTGTCACTTGGCATACTCCAATCCTGCTCCAAATTACTACCGAAATCCTCCCCGTTACTTGTATCGTCTGTTTGACCTAAAATTGGCTCCAAATTGCTACCGAAACCCTCTCTGTTACTTGCATCGTCTGTTTGACCTAAACTTCGCTCCTCCTTGTCTGTCAATTCCGCCTTCACATCCTCCCCTAAGTTCTTTCCTACTGACCTTTTTCGCTCCTTCGGCGGCTTCCCAACTACCAAATCGTCAGAAACCCTAGTTTTCTTCACAGTAGAAGAGTACAAATTCAAAAACTTGCGCTTGCTGATTGAAGGCAGGGAGGTGGACGGCGTGGGAGGTGTAACGATGTCGTTGATGTTTGGCAAGGACACAAGAGCGGTGTGATTGCACGGAGCCCGCGGTGGGGGCTTCCGGTGAATCATCTTCACTCTGTTTCATAAAAACTCAAAAAGCAAGCCCTGCCTTCTTCAAATCAGATCTCCTCCCACGAACCAATAGAAAAACCCTCTCCAAAGCAAGGGGGAGAGCACCATCTCAAATTGAGTCCACTCAAAATTCTCAAAATTGAAAAGAAATCCTCAAACTAAGTCGAAACTAATCAGTGCTACCTCCGACTCTTGAAGGAAATGGAAGAGTAGTGTAGAAACTTTGAGGGAAGTGTGCACACGGTCGCATCAAAATTGAAAGAGACGGAGCTCTGAGACTTATTAGAAGTGATTGAGGTGCAGTCTGAAGACAGAAACAAGTGGCGAGTGTCGGTGGTAAGATGAAACTGCAATAATAGACGACAACGACCTTGGAGAAGACGGCAAATGAAGAGAAAAAGAAATCGGAACTACGATGTGAACTGTAAAGGAATCGGAAAACATCGAAAACTTAGCTGTATCGGAAGGACCAGACGGACGGTACCGGAAGTTGGATGAATGTCTCAGTGACAAATATGGATGAACGTCTCTGTGATGGTATATTGGATGAACACGTCATGAATCGGGACGTAGTTTCCAATTGGCAAGTGGATGAATTTTCTTTTATGCGGACGTGGATGAAAGTGTCTCTGTCGGAAAGCGGATGTAACTGAAGATTCAGTCGTGTTATAACTTACCTGAACTGTTATCAGACTGAGTTTTATGTATCTGAACTTTTAACAGAGTTCATATGTCTGAACTGTTATCAGAGTTTATCTGCCTGAACTGTTATCAGAGCTTGTTTTAGGTGTCTGAAATTTTACCAAAGTGTATGTATCTGAAAACTTCTTAGACAGCACTCTACTGTACCATTGGGAATTAACCCTCCCATTGTGTCAGTGTTGTTGCAATAGTGTTTCATAGGGCCCGCAGTCTAGTAAAGAAATTTTACTATTACAATACTGACAACAATACTGCAATAGTATAGTTTCAATGGAACCATTGAAACTATACTGTTGCAGTACTGTCTCAGCACTATAATAGTAAAGTTTCTTTACTAGATTGCAGGCCCTATGAAACAATATTATTTCAATGGGGGGATACTTTCATGATGACCTGATTAGCATTGGAAATTGGATGAAAGCATGAAAGTGTTTGCAATTAGGTGCAATGGTGCATGTCCATTATCAGCCTTCTCACGTGCTATGAGGAAGTGTGGACTTGTTCATCCAATGCAAACACTTTATACAAAAGTAACCCTAAAGATTACTCTCAAACAGACACGTGTACATTAGAATTTAAGATCAATGTAGGGTCCTTATAATGCAATCCTATGGTTGCTTCAAGGTACATCTATTTTCAGTACTTTGAAAAATCATAGTTTATTCATGCGATGTACAAAAAATGCATTAGTGACTTTAGAATATTTTTTGAAGCAATTAAGTATTGTGACCTTCTAGCTTGTACATGCATTAGAGAAAAAATGGACTCTCTAGAAGCCTGGTTGGGTGTGATAAGTGAAGCTAATTCAAGAACCCTACAAGCCCTACTTGAAGTACATGAAAACTTGTCTATGTCTTGTGTGGAGACACACAAGCTAGGCAACATGCTATACAACAATATACTCTAGTATTTTATCTTGCTCTTGTCAAAAGTGAGTATACCTTTGTTCTCTTTTTTAATTACAATTTTTTCTTATCTTTTAATCTTTGGTTGTAGATACTAATGATGATACCATCTCTTTGATTGCAAAAACTTCTATTGTCCTACCTTTTTGAATAATCATACACCAAATGTCATGACCTGCTTCTCTTAACCCCTAAAGGCTCAAGGCATTTTCTAACTCAAAAACCACTGAAAACTGCCATTTTTGCTGCGATCACTCAAGAAACCAAAAAAACTTTTTTTCTACAATCTAACTGATTGATCTAGAACTTCACTTGTCTTAGATCATGTCATAAAAATTTCATGAAGTTTGGCCGCAGGGATTGGAAGATATTAGCATTTGAAGTTGGAAAAAGAAGTCTTTTTGAACTGTAGCCTGCAACTACAGATGACTTTGATGGCCATTTGTAGATTTTTATTGCACTACATACCATTGGGTTAAATTTTTTATGTTGAACATTTGAGTTGAGAGTCGGGGAGAAACATTTTAGAATGTCAAAACTTGATTTTCACATATAAAAAAATTGTTAACCAGAAGTAGGTCCAAAATTGAACGAAACACTAAATTAATATGGAGTAGTTCTTAGGTGGAATTAAAACACCATTATCCCAACAGTGTAATTTTTCTTGCAAACAAAATAAACCTTTAAAAAAATTTGAAAAAATTTGAAAATTGCATTAAAAAATGATTTCTACAAGTTGTTTTTTGAAGAAGATGCTAGATACCCTAGATTGCCCAAAAAACAAGATTGCCTATAACTTTCTCATTTTGAGTTCAAATAGAAGGAATCAAAGTTTCAAATGTAGACAAAAACATGATCTTTGAGTAGAAAAAATTAAAACAAAAAAAAATAAAAATTTTACAATTTTTTTTTCTGCACGGCGAGTTGCTTTTTTGACTTCAGTTGGCATAACTTTTGCTCCTGGGCATCGATTGAAAAAAATTATATTTTTAAAAAGCTAATATAATTCCCTATCTTCACAAGAAGTTTCAAAAAATCAGGCCAAAATTTCAAGTCACACAAGCCTGTTCGAAATTCCAAGTGTCCCCCGAGGGGCCTTTGGGCCTTTAGGGGTTAAAACATCAATAACTATAAACCTAGGCCTTTAATACCCATGCTGTATTCTAACAATAATTTTCAAACACCTATCATACTGCAATCATCACACTTCAATAAAAAGTAAGCAACAATAGGGGAATGATAGATTAACCCCTAAAGGACCAAGGTGATTTTCCTATCAAAAACCACTCAAAATTGTCATTTCTTTGCAAAGAGAAAAGAGCTTAAAAAATTGTTTTCTTTTGCATATTGAACTATAAGATCTAATACTTGACTAGTATATGAAAATGCAGAAGAAATTTCAGAAACTTTGACCATGTAGATTGCAAGATATATGCGTTTAAAGTGAAGAAAATAAGTTTTTTTGCACCTTGCTTGATTAGATTTTTTGGCTTTGGATCTTCTTAGTTCAAATTTTTTGCACTACTGGTTTTGATTTTCTACTTATTTATATTAAGTAGTTGAGTTGAGAATCTACCAAAAAAATTTAGGAAAAAAGCATTTAATTTCACTCATTAAAAAATTGTTAAATAGAGGTGAATTCATGATTGAAGAAAAAACTAAATTTTTAATAGATTTTAAAAATGGAATTTAAACACAATAATCCCAACAATGAGATTGTTCTAGCAAGAAAATCTAACCCTGCCTAACATTTTTTTTTTTAAATTCTAAAAATTGCATTAAAAAATGAATTCTACAAGTTATTTTTTCATTCAAGAAGATGCATAGATTGCCCCAAAGACTAAGATTGTCCATAACTTTCTCATTATTAGTCCAAGTTGAATGAAAAATAAAATTTATATATTCACAAAGCTCTTGCAAAAATACACAACTTCAAAAATAATAATAAAATATCACTAGAAATTGAGACAATAGGAACCTGCCCGGACCCAAATTGTCCTCCAAGGGGACAAATGGTCCTTTAGGGGTTAAAGGGGAAGATAAAATATAAGCTTAGGGTCCTGTGGAGAGCTTTGTTGTAGTCCATTTTTTCTCTAATGTGGAAACAAGGTTGGCATGATCTACACGGCAACAAAATATAAGCTTATGGTCCTCTAGAAAGTTTCTTAGGAGCCCTCTAGAGAGTTCATTTTTTTTACTAATGTGGAAATAAGGTTGACATGATTTATACGGCAATGCAAGACTTTGAAATAATATTTTGATGTAACTTCAAACTGGGAGGTGGAAGACCTCTCAACCAATTGTATGAATTGATGAATTGGTGTTGGTAAATGGGGGCAGTAAGGTAACTACACCTAAAATTGCATAGTCCTTAAAAGCGCACAACGGATATTCTTGCCTAAAATGTACTCCCACTATTCATATGACTCTATGATCGCTTTTAGGTGCATCTACTTTCAGCACTTTGAAAATTTGTAGTTTATTCACTTGGTGTCCGAAAAATGCATTCTAAGAGAATCTAGAATCCTGTTTTGACTACCAACGGGACCCCACAATTTTTTTTTCAATATAATAGTGAAAACCATGCTGAATTGCTTAACTGTGCGATTTAAGGTGCAGTTACCTTATACAGTAGTAGGAGACGGGATCAGGTCCTTGAAAAGTTTGGGTATCCTCTATCTTATTCTCCGTGTAAGTTTGCCAAAATTCAAAATATCAACCCTCCAAATATTCCGACAAGTATTAATTTGTTCTACATTATTGTTATGTCGTGCAATTTGTTGAAAATGAGATGAGCGTGTGTGAGAATTGAATAGGGCTTGAAACAAAATAAAATCCGTTTCAATGTGTATGGTGACAGAAACCGACCTCAAAACTGCTGAAAAACAGCTCTCTTGGAGCAAACGCAGTTGCTATGAAACCTTGACCGTGCTGCATCTGGTTATAAACTACAATAGTTTTTTGGGCTCTAGAACTCTCAGGAAGATGCAGTGCAACTTGGCTCACCCCAAGATGGGAGTTTCTGCCTAAATTCTCAGGCTTTCCTCTTGTGGTTCACAAGGTGTCATCTGACTTGCTGCGTGATTTCATTGCCTCTTAGTTGAAAACTCAAAAATCGAAAATTATTTGCCGGGGACTAAGTCCTTTCGTTCAATTTACTGTTTCCTTTATCAATGGAAATTGTCCATTTGTTAAAAAAAAAAAAGCTTGACCGTGTTCAAGGACGGTGATAAGCTGCTGCAATTAACCGACGTTCCAATTAAAATCCAACCCTCTGGAAATATATCGAAACTGCACAATGCAGACGTGTTTTTCTCTGGCTAAAAATGGAGCCACCTTCAGAGATTGTAAGTTTACATTGGGACACAAATTGGGACACCATTTCAAGAGATCTAACACAACACACAGCACTGGAAACATCGCATTTGCAATTCTGCATTTTCTTCGGATGCGATTAATCCAAAAGGCACTCCCAATCCGAATGGAGACCCAAGGAACAATTCTTACAACATAACTGCTTGTTGACTTTTCAACATTAACGTGGCACCGTCCCATTGGCAACCCGTCACCTTTGTCATGACAAGTTGCAACTTATAACTTTCTTTCTTTTAAACTTGCTTCCTACGCCCTTGGATCATGAAGATCAAAGGTTGTGATTGAATAATGTACAACCGGTTAAGTATGATAACCTACTCGCTGCTAGCGCGGATCATTAGTTATCTAATACAAAATGACACCCAATTGCAACCCTTTTCCGGAAGAGATCTCCATGAATTCTTGCCAGAATAATCACTAGGAATGTCTAAACACATGACAATCCCCTCCTTGAAAAGAGGCATCCCCCTCCTTGCCCCCCAACTAAAAAAATAAAACAAAATAAAATTAATTAATTCGCCCACTCACTCCAAAAACCAAATCCAAAAAAACTTTGATATGGATATGGTATATGGAATACATACAGAATATATATAGGTGTGATAAACAGAACATGGATGTTTAATATGGAGTATGATATACTAATACAATATGATACATGTGTACCAATGTCAATACGGAATATGAGATATGGATTTATATAGAAAACAAACGTGTTAAACGGAATATTGATACCGTTAGTACGACATACGTTGTTAATCCCATACACTTTGTAGACTAACATGTTTCTAAAAAGTATACACATGGGGTAATCAATAAATTCACAAAAGAAAATACATATCAAATAAATCATGCACTTATTCAGTGAGTGAAGCGACGGAGTCTCACTATGCACTATGCACTCAAAGAGGCAGTCACCGAGTGAAGTGACCGAGTCTCACTATGCTACGCACTCAAGTGACAGTCACAGCTGCCAGATCGAAATTACTTCCAAAGGAAGACACTCTCCTTTCTTTCCTTTTCTGAGCCCCCAATTTTGGTCAGCAATACTTACTACTAGCCCTCACATAGAGTGCTGAATTCTGGATTCCGAATCACCTCCTCCTGGACTCCACCCCCCCCTAGTTCTCTGAACACCAGAGCCCTACTTTCCGATTGACTTTGGATACCGTAGTTCATTCCAAGGGTGTCCCCGCTGAACCCCAACCAAAATCAAAGACAGTCGCAAATCCTAGCTAAGAACCCCGTTCAGGCGTCGATTCCGGTGCAGATCGATCCCTCCTTTGTCACAGAATGCTGCAACCCGAGTTGTCAGTGGCAGACTCCGGCACCTGGGCAGCCATGTGCGGCGGCAGCTCCACCCCAGGCCATCCCTTGCACAGACAGACGCCCGTCTCCTTGTTCCCGATGGCGTTGTACACCCCCGGCACATGCCTGCCGCACCCTCCCCAAGACGTCTTTCCGCACTTGCTGCATCCCACCGAGTAACACATGGTAGCCCTAACCGGCACCCTCTCCAACGCACAGCAAGCTTCAGACGGTAAGTTGCGCAAACAGAAAAATCGTGGACCTACCTAAGAAGTCAGTAGATCTGTGGGGGTACAAGCAAGCTCGTACTCGCCAGGAAGACAGGCATATATGTGTATATTGGGTTTGATCAATTGGGTGTACCGTATCTATGTTGGTGCTGCGGCAGCTTCCGAGTGCAGGAGACGATCAATGTGGCCCACAATAGCGAAAAAAAATGGACTGCCCAGTGGACCCTAAACATATACGGAGTATTTTATTGGCTCTGTCCTCTGGTCAAAGCCATGGCATTGAATCTCGCATTCTAAAATCCTATCTCTATCCGCATTCAGACTGCACAATACGGTTAGGGTTTAGTTGGAATGGATAGAACTTCATGGTCATAACGTTCTTGTATTTGATTGGCTCTGTCTTCTAAGGTAGAATCACCCATTCTCAATCAGGGAGCCATGACCAACATGTAGGATACCCATTAGATGAGATTCGGGGGTCTTGGAGGGCTCTGAGTTCCCCTGTTGTATGATATGGTCAAGCAATTGCCACGTCATTTCTTGAAAAAAAAAAAAAAAATTGCTTAAAATGATATTTTGGTAAGAATTTTTTTTTTTTTTTTTTTTTTTTGAAAAAAAAAGTTTCTGACACACCCGTATCGACATTCACTGAATCTGGGCAGATCAGGGAACAAGCCTGAAAGGGCCCTCCAAGACCCCAAAATATCATCTAATGACTAATTCCAATCAAGACTGGAAACAGATTTCAATCAAAGCTTGGAATGCCTTGGAATGTGTTTTTTTCTCCTTTTCAAAGTTGGGACTAATGAGGTCATCACACATGTCCTAAAGTACATAGGGAGTAGTGAAAAAGAAGTAGGAAGTATTAAGTGGCAATTTAGTTTGTCTATAATCGGAATAAGAAGACTCTAAACATTGGCTATGGGTTCAGAACACTTTTTGACTTCCAAAATTCGTAATAATTTCAATTTGGGGAATAAAATTATGAAAAATTAGCAATCCCAATCTTTCTTATTTCTCTACATGAGAAAAATTTCCACTGTCTCACACTGTTCTTCATTTGCTCTGAAATTGCTTGAGTGATCAGGTATGGGTGGTCCTACCTTAGACAAAGATTATGGCATTGACTATGGTTCATGAATCCAAACTTCCAAATCTTGTCTAAAAATATAATTACATTGCACAATGTGGTTAGGATTTGCTTGGATGGAGGGTTGAATTAGTCAAATGCCCTTGCCCTTTTTGGATGGGAGGTCTGATCTTTTTTAAATGAAAAAAAGTATGTTATGTAATTTAATTTTTAATTTTTAATTTGCTTACGTATCATTGATTCATTTGTTTTCTTTGTTTAGTTTCTCTACTATACTATCTCCTATCAATAAACTAATATTGTTGTTTACCTAGGACAGAGCTTCACGGTCACACCCTTATTGTTCAATTCTTCTGTCATTGTTCCCCTATCATATGCTACAATAGAACCTCACTAAATTGATTGGTCTGAGACCCTTGACAAGATTACTTTAGAGAGGTTGATTGTCACATTTTTAAAAAAAGGAGCTTGTTCAAAAGAATATTTAATCTTTTTTTGACAAGGTCGAGGTCAACCACAATTCCTTGGCAGACTCTCATTTAGTGCTACAACTTATTTTATTCCTCAAGCCGGGACCACTCAGCCCTATTTGCTTATAGAGGTTTATTGACTTTGAGAAGAATGACTTTGGGAGGTTCTATTGTACTTACTTTTGGTTGAGGTGCAATAATTGCAATATGGTAGGTGTTTGAAAACCATTGGGCTGTTCTGATAGGATCAAATGCATTGTTGCAAGAAACACCTGTCCTTTTTTTTGTCCCCTTGCCCTTGGACAGGTATTGTTTTGCTCATAACTTTTGCGTCTTATGTCCATTTTCAATGAAATTTGAACTGAAGGTACATATAAAAGTTCCAAACATTAAATAAATTTTTCAGATTTTTAAAAAGTATTTTACTATTTTTAAACTGCCCCCAATTGGATGTCTACTTGGCCATTTGGGTTTTTTTTAGTACTATTTTTGATCCAAAAATGCAAATTTGAAGGTGAAAATTGTAAGGCAAGGAGTTCTTCTAAAGTTACACAAACCTACGAAGAGATTTTTCAAAAATAGTAAAATGTCCACCTTCCACATGTGCTCAAAGTGCACTACTTTTGCGCACGTGCAGAGGATATAATTTTTTTTCCCCATAGATGAAAATTGTTGGAAAGAAGCATCTTTAGGTAAGGAAAAATGAAGTATTTTTTTAGAATTTTTAGAATTTTTTGATATTTTCTAAGAATCAAATCCCGAAGGGTCTATTTTCTTGCCTTTTTCCACGTTCTTTGACCGTGCATAACTCTTAGAGATAAGTTTTTCTAGGTCTGAAATTTTCATACATTCATTTTTTTGAATGTTTACAAATTATCCATATTTTAATTTATTTAAAAAAAATTATTTCAAAAGCTACAATACTGGAGTACTAAGGCCGTTTTGAGCCAAAATCATTAAGTGTTTCTTGCAACTACCCCACTATGAATATCAAAGGTATGGGTTGACAATTATTGATATTTTAACCCCTAAAGTCCCATTGTCCCCTCGGGGGACAAAATGGACTTTGGGCAGGCTACTATGGCTTCAATATTCATCATTATTTTGTAAAACTTTTTGTGAAGATAAAAAAATACATTAGCCTTATAGAAATATAATTTTTAGGAATAGAAGGTCCTTTTTTTTGGTGTGGTGGACAGAAATCGTTTCACACAAAAACAATTCTTAAAAATTTTAAAAATTATTTTTTCATAGATTGTATTTTTATCTATATAGGAAGCTTTGATTCATCCCATTTGGATTTGTTATGTGAAAGTTATGGACAATCTTATTTTTCAGGCAATTAAAGCAACTTTTTGAAAAAAATGACTTCTAGGACTCATTTTTGAATGCAATTTTCGCAATTTTTCAAAAAAAATTGTTTGACAAGGCTAAGTTTGCTTGCTTAAACAATCTCACCATTGGAATTGTAGTGTTTTAATCCTATCTTAGAGCTATGGATGATTTAGTTTTTCTTTCAATCTTGGATCTATTTCTACTTAATAATTTTTTAAAGAATGAAATCAAGTGAATTTTTTTGAGTTTTTTTCCTAGATTCTCAACTCAATCATTCAACATAAAAAAATTAAATTCAAAGTCTGTAGTGCAAATATTTTTTAGAAATGGCGGTCAAAGTCATCTGAAATTGCAAGTCAGTGTTCAAAAAATCAAAATTTTCCAACTTTGAATGCTTATATCTTCTAATCTGTACAGTCAAACTTTATGAAATTTTTACCACATGATTTGAGACAAGTTATGTACAAGACCCTATGGTTAGATTCTAAAGAAGAAAAAAAATTCTCCTTTCTTAGATGAACACAGCAGAACTAGCAGTTTTGAGTCAATTTTGACAGAAAATGCTTTGGAACTTTAGGGGTTAATAGAGTCGGGTCCTAACATTTGATATTCTTAATTCAAAATGATAGGACAATATGAGTTTTTTTAATCAAAGAGATGTATCATCATTAGTATGTACAACCAAAGGATTAAAAAAATGAAAAAAATGAAGTTAAATAAAAAAAAGGTACTTTCTTCTATCAAGATTAAGATAAAATACTAGAGTATATTGTTGTATAGCATATCATCTAGCTCGTCCATTGCATGCAAATTCATACAAGAAATGGCATGGACAAGTTTTCATGTACTTCAAGTAGGGCTCTTGAAATAGCTTTGCTTATTACATTCAACTAGGCCTCTAGAGATTCCATTTTTCTCTAATGCAATTGACAATCAGATTAGAAGAGATTTGAGGCCTCCAAGAGTGCGCAAGTTGTC
This sequence comes from Neckera pumila, assembly GCA_963969595.1. Classification (NCBI taxonomy): domain Eukaryota; kingdom Viridiplantae; phylum Streptophyta; class Bryopsida; order Hypnales; family Neckeraceae; genus Neckera; species Neckera pumila. The sequence continues at coordinate 16,791,256 of OZ018409.1, forward strand.
CTGCGTTCCCCGACTGCGGAAATGCAAGAAAGCTGCTGGCTGATGTGATCAAGAAAGTGCCACGTCATTTTTGAAAATTAAAAAAAATAATAATTGGGCCTGAAATGATATTTGGAAGAGATTTTTTTTTTTTTTTCTAATAGCCCGTACCGACTGTATATAGATCTGGTCAGCTTAGGGAACGGGCCTAAAACGGTCCTCCAATGCCCTCAAGTATCTTCTAATGAATACATTATTGATGACATTGAAGAATGAACTCAGCAACGTCAACATTGTACACGGTGACAGTTGAGAAGGACTAAGATGATGTCTTCATCAATCCAATTCTTGAAATGACTTATTAAATGATCTTACTATTTTTTGCTTGGAACTTGTCATTACTTTCATTGAAAGTGCATCAAAATTTTCATGAAATAAATGCAATAAAATTTGGATTTGGAAATTGGACAAAAAAATAGAATCTATGGAAAGCAAGAAATAAAAGACAAAATTTTGATGTGCCACTTTAAAAGGGGGAATATGTTGACAAATATTCTCATGCATTTTTTTTTTGCATTGCTTTTGTGCAAATTTTTTATAAGAAAGAAAGTCTGCATTTTAATGCAATGGATCTTAAATTCCAATTTAGACCTGAAAACTAGTGGATCATTTGGTAACATGTAAATAAGAATGGTGTGACCATGAGGCGTTGTCCTAGGTAAACAACAATATTAGTTTATCAATAGTGGATAGTGGAAAAATTAAACAAAGAAAACATTGAATCAGTGATAAACAAGTCAAATTAAACTAACTAACTAACTAGATAATTTTTAAATAAAATAAAAAAAATCAGACCTCCATTCCATCAATCGGACAAAGGACAAAGACCAACCAAACCCTAACTGCATTGCGCAGTGTGAATGCTGGTGCAGATAGGATTAGAAGCTAGGATTCAGAAATCATAGTAGTTGATGCCAGTCAAGTCTCTGTCCAAAGGACAGAACCAATAAATGTTGCTATCCGGCCGTATCAAGCCCCCTCCCCTGGAATAGTGGGAACTGATTGTATCTGAAATCTCTGTACTGGATGTGTTAGTAATTTTATATTGAAAGTTATGTTGTTACAATCAAAATCACAAACCAAACCTTTTCGCACAGCGTCCCCAACAATCTCAAATTCCTTGCACCACAATTCAGCCACATTTCTAAGCCCTGTTGATACCAGTTCCTGTCTTATAGCAACAAGCGCGGCAAACCTCCCAAAGACCAGGATTCAATATTTTTAGAACAGAGAACATTCACCTATCCCAAAGTACGGTGTGGTTTCCTAATGACGCATATGACAATCACTGTTCACATGTGTATATTCTGCAGACTTGAAAGATGCAGATGAAAAACAAGATTTCTTAATTATCTACAAGGCAATGCTTGGCCCTTCCACCCCTCTTGTGAACCCAACCACATCGACTGGCGCTACAGCTCGTGCTCTTTCTCCGATTATTCCACAGCATCGTCACTGATATCTACGTTTTGCTCTAGTAAAGCAATTCCATCTGCCTCTGAAGAGACAGCAGCTAGCATCTCAGTCACCGCAACATCTGGCTCTTTGAGAGGAGCTACTTCCGAGACGGTTGATGTTTTCACAGATGTGGGCTCCGGTTCAGGGGCTTTGTCCAACTCGTCCAAGCCTTCGACTTCACCGAAGAGGGTTTTAAAAAACTCCCGGTGACAGCTGTCGCAATAGCAAAACCATGAGAAATGGCCATGTCCCTCCAAGATGTGAAGATGCAGTTCGGGAAGCATGCGCTTCGCGTAACGACTCATGGCTAGTGGCACCAACGTATCCTCCGTTCCCTGTGCACATCATGTATTTCACAACAGCGAGTATGCTCGTTAACAAAGAGCATGGTCAAAACTGCAGCTATCTGGATACAGAAGCATTACGAAGGTAGAGGATAACAATTTAGAAACCTGATCCCGTCTCCTATACTGACCCTTGGTACGAAAAGCAACTCATCTACAAATGCACATGATTGGCCTTTATAGCAAGTGGAGTAAGTACAACTTGGCTGAATGTACCAGTGATCTTTGAATGGCAATGTGGTTGTACACTGTCATACAAACTCCCACTTTGAAATAGCATGAAAAAATTTGATCTCAAGAGAGTGGCTCTTGTACCCAATTAGGTCCAACAATTGTGATTACTCAATGAAAACAAACTAGCTCCTGCGTATTAATTGGTTAAACTGCTTAACGACGGAAAGAGTACCCTCTTCCTGAGGGCAAGCAGTGGTATCTTACATGGAAGATGTGGATTGGTCCAGAGAACACCGGCAAATCTGAGTCACCCAAGAAAAAGAATATGCGCTTGAGAAGACTCTTCTTCTTAGGAGGCTTGGGACGAAGATCAGTCAACTCAAAACCCCAGTCATTACAATGAAGTATAACACCTTCTGCATGTGGCTTGGCATTTCCAGAACGCATCGACTCCCTCACTGATTTCTCAAAGCCCGCTCCGAAATAGTCCGTCTCAAGCAGCGCCAAATCCTACCCCAACTCAAGTCAACTACACTTAGAAAGCGACGCTGGAGACCACATCAGTAGATAAAGAACACATCCATTCATCGAGTTCGTCATAACTACTGATGAGGTTCTACGAAAAGAAATGTAGAAATTGAGCCAAATTTTAATCAAGATTTCATGGGTTTAGAGTTGCATGCGCTCGTCAAAAAATAGAAAAAGAAAAGACCCCATCTGACTCACTCAAAAGTGCTAGAACAAACATTACGTCCATTACGGACCTCTTGGTCCATTAGGGATAAAAGCAGAGTTTTATCACACCTTGGGTGTCGCCGCCTTCTTTACTGCTCTCGTAATCGTAACAGCCTTGCCCATAAGGCCGCCTTTCATGTAACCTGGTAGTAAGGATGGAGAGTAGTGAGCCAATTGAAACAACACCTTCCGACCCCTATTTGATTCCTTCCATATACTCTTGCTTTCTTCCTGAGTCATATTCTTGGCGAAAGGATTTCCCATGGGTCCAAGCATCGCCACTCCTGCCGCAGTCAGAAAGTAAAAAACATGCGACTTAGCCATTTGGAGCTTGAAACTATTAAATTTCAAAATTAGATGACTAAAATTGTAAGAAGTGATGCGAACTTACCAGCCAATCGATGAGGAATGTAGCGAAGTGCTGCCCATGCATACGGCCCACCGCCGGAGTACCCGATCACCCAAAACTTATCACCCATACCTAAAGCATCGGCAATGTCAGCCATGTCCTGTGCAGATGTGTTGAAATTTTGCTGGGGATGAGGATCACTTTGTCCAATTCCAGGCCTGTCGTACGCAACCACTCGTGCTGCGTATTTCTCAAGGAGCCTGTCGCTTATGCCAGGTAGCCCTGCATGCACAAGAATTCAACGAAATGGACAAAGAGTTTAAAGTTTCGCCATGTCATGATACCAAAGATTTTAATCACTATTAGGAAAAAACACGAGGTGGCCTAAAGAAAAAATCCCACGGAGAAGGCAAATGTTACACACAAAGGCGTGCATCCCAAAGTTTTAGATATTGGTGTCATGGCCTACAACAGAGGAGGTACCCTTATGGCACAGTGATCATACGGACACTAATTGTACTGAAATCTTGTTCTACTCCTCGCTAAGCAAAAAGGAGAAAGTATTAATTGCATTGAAAATGGGCGATACCTGAGAGGCGACACGACAAGAAGCCATGCAACACAAGAATGTTGCGCTTCGCCACGACTCTGCTCACACCTTGTTCCTCGTACGCAATGTGCCGCCCATCAGGAAGCCGAATCTTGGGAGCGACAATGCCTGAAATGTCTACATTGTAATCGGAATGCCCATCGCCAGAATTCCAACCTGCAAAAAACAAACAATTAACTCCTCTCAAAATTCGATCACTCCAAAATTGGGCGATTCATTGACACGACCCAAAATTCGCCATCACAGGCATTCCTCCAAAACCTCTCAATTCTCAAACCCCACAAACTCAGGTACCCAAAAATTCAGCTAATTGAACTGCCTAGACTCCAATTCCCCCGCACCTGCAAGCAAAAGAATGCCCAAGATCGCCATCCCGAAGCTCCGAGCAAAGGAGGGCATCCCTTTGGTCGACTCGACGTCGTTAGCAATTGCCGCATTACCAAGTGTAACATCATCTCCTGCTGGGCCCTCTTGCAAATGCTGCTCGGTACTGGCCATCGCAAACTTGCACAGCGTCCACCACCCACTACTGGGACTGATCAAATGGAGGTGTAAGTTAGCTACCCCTCGATTGTTGGCGATTGTTGGCGAGGTTGGGAGCGGCGCTCACTTCTCCATTCTGTTCGTGTCAGTGGCTTCCGTCCTCGTGACGTATTCAGCACAGATTACGCGACATGCGTAACTCGGTATCAGCTTGGTTCAAGGGGTAATAACAAGGTCCATGGCCTGTCTTCGGAGGAAATCTGTTCTGCGTGTGTAGAGTGTAAGGTAAATGTACCCATAGTCGATCATGACCTATAACCAATCTGTAGGGGGCACTATTTCCAACCATGGCTAAAAAGTTTGGAATGTTTTTTTCAAGGTTGGGACTAATAAGGCTATGACACGTCCCAAAGTAGTGAGGAAGAAAAATAAGAAATAGTGAGTGGAAAAGCAGTTTTTTAGATGATCGGAATTGGACTCCAGAGATTGGCTACTAGTCATGACAACTTTTGACTCCCAAAATTCATAGTAATTTTAATTTTGGGAATAAAAATACAAAAATTTGGGAATCCCCATATTTCTTATCTTTCTACTTGGTAAAAATTTCTTGTGCCTTAAATTGCTCAACATCTGTTGGAAAATCCCTTAAGTTATCGGGTATGGGTACATTCACCTTACTTCAGATGGGCCTAGAATTTCAATAATTGCTTTATTGGCTCTGACAAGTATGGCATGAACTCTGGTTTCTAAGTACTAGTTTCTAAGTCTTGTCTAAGAGCATCTCCTGCACCCCTCCAAAGAACCCCTCCACCTCTAATTTTTGGATGATAAGCAATCAATTCTAGTGTTTTCACAGTATATTTTCACTTTCACACACCAAAAGTCCATATTTGGTGCAGACCTTTACGGTCACTACAAGCTATATTTTCTCTTGGGATTAGCAATTGTCATAGCTTACTTATTGCTTTTGCAAGTTTCGTGACTTGTGATTGGTTGGAAGTATATTTAGTGAGTTGTATTGTTGGGGATTCAAGTGGCCATCTCCTTCAAATTAGACAGATCTTGATTGAAGGAACAATTTAAGTGGAGGGCTGCAGAAGATGCTCTCTAAGGTAACTACCACTACTAACTACACCTACTTCTAACCACTTTCTAAAATTGCATAATAGATTCTTGCCTAAAATGTACTTCCATTATTCTTGAGAGTCTATAGTTTGTTGCTCTAAATTCTATTTTCAGCACTTTGAAAATTTGTAGTTTATTCATATGGTGTCCAACAAATGCATTCTAAGAGAATCTAGAATCTCCTTTTGACTACCAACAAGACCCCACAAAAAACTTTTTAGTATAACCATGTTGAACTGTTTAACTATGTGATTTTAGATGTAGTTACCTTACAAATGTATTACATTATACAACGCGGTTAGAGTTTGGTTGGAGTAGGGATGTGGCATCCAATTGATCAATAAATTAATATTGTTATTTATCTAGGACAGAGCCTCAAAGTTGCACTGCTCCTGTTTTGTAATCTAGTATGGATTCCTTTCTTAAGGACCAACAATAATGGTCATAGGCTAAAGAATACATAGAAAGTGCACATATAGAAAAGATTATATTTTATCTTTGGAGGTGAAGCCATTTGAGGGGGGACCAGAGTTTAGGAAAAAACAACGGCTAGTTTAAAGTTAGCCGGTCAGGAATTGCTCAAAAATCCAATTCTAATTTGAAAACATTGGCATGAAACTAGTGAAAAAATCTATAGAATTTCTATTTAGAGTAAAAAATAGAGAAAATGACCGGTACTTGAACAATATGGGAATTAAAGGAATATATATGCTAAACTCCAAAAATATCCCAATCATTGGGGGAAATAAAAGTAATAAATCTCTACAACCATAGAATGGATGGGCCTCTATTATAAAAATCTTGCAATATTTGTATCAAGCCCACTCATTCTTGAAGGATACATCTCATATTGATGCACTTTTGTTGCCAAGAGGAGACAAGTATTAGCCACATCATTTTTTTTTACATGAAATCTCTTGGACTCAATTTTTCATGTATAAAGTGAATCTCTTCAATTTTTTTGTTTTCCGAAGTTTCTTTGGCTAAAGTTGCTAACTACGGCTTCTTGGATAGAATCTTAAAATGGCCTTAGTTCAAGAATTTCTACCCACCCTATATAAAACTGGACTATAATTCAAAGCTATGTAGGAGTACAAGGTTATGAGAATAGTACGAATCCATTGTGAAACGAAATGGTAAGTAGAAAGCCTTGCAATGCATTAAATTAGCCACAACAAAGCAAATAACAGAATTTGTAATCTACTAATAAAAGAAGCCATTCACAAAACTACTAATACATAAAGAATGCCCACAACAATATACAGAGTCCTGGAATAGAGTTTCACTTGGTCACCTCATGAAATTATGTAGTGCTCTGACTTAGGAAGAGGAATATTCAAGCACACCGTTGGTCACCTCATGAAATTATGTAGTACCATATTCAAGCACACCGTTGTAGTGTCTGCACACTACAAACCCCAAACCGCCAAAAAGCTGCAAGGGAATTCCTTCTATTATCTAAAATTACACCAAATAGTACAAGATTGGTGACCAAACCGGTCCAACTTTACTACTTTAATTGAGCCTACTACGGAGGTTTTAGGAAATTCCAAATTTAGTATCCTATTTTCTTTCTACTAGCGGAAAAAAATGAAGGCATTATCCAAAACCCTATTTTATATATATTTGCGCATCGGCCTTTTTTTCAATGCTATGGTAGATAAAAGAAAAATATAAATTTTCTCTTGAAAGACTAATATTGATCCTACTTTTTATCTCACCTAGATTTCTAGAAAATTAGGAGTGACCTCCCCAAGCTAATCCTCTATTCCTTCAAATGTTTCAGTGATACTAATTTGAGTTAAAGCTAATACAAATTGCACAATAATAACTAATATGGAATACAAAATTAACATAAAACTATTTCATGGTGGTTATATACTAGAATAACTTTGTATACTATTTTTTTTTAATCAATTTTAAGCAAATAAATGGAAGAATTAGCTTCTCTCATTGCCTCTTATAGTCATTGTCTTAGGTGAATGTAATCTAAAAATGGAATGAGCAAGAAATGATTTGAAATTAGTATATAAGGTAGGAAGTCCATAATTATATTGTCTACGTTCTAAATGTGTTTTCTATTTAGGAACAAGTGACATATTCTTTGAAATATTTTTGAAACTCATTGATGAGGTAGGTATGAATAAAGACATGATTTATAATCCTCCTAGCTTCAATTTCCAAAACACTAGTGTGTCCTGTATCATTGCCACAAGTAAAATAAAAATAAAAGTAATTTTTAATTTTTAATTTTTTTGAAATTCCATAACTTTTGCATTGTAGATCCAAACGCCACAAATCAAAGCCCGTGCACTCCTCCTTGCCAAGGGCTTTCCGACAGTACCAAGCACGTGGCTAGGGGACGCACGATTTGAAAGATCTCATTGTAACAAACAAACAAAACAAACAACCTATCTTAAAGTACGTGGGTATGGATGGACTTTTGGATTTTTGGATTTATCTAAACATTCCAACTCCATGCAAGCTATACTAATTTATCCAATTAGTGCATGCAATGTTATTTCACCAAAATTATTACATTTAGTGCAAATTGAAACATTATTATATTCATTAAATTTAAAGCAAACTGCATTAAAACTAGTGTGCCCTATGCCGTTGCCACAGTCAAAATCATAGTAAAAATAATTTTATAATTTTTTGATTCATAATAAAAACTTCAAAATTCAATAAATTCCGCACCGTAGCTCCCAACGCCACGAAACCAAGCCTTTGCACCCCTCCTTGCCGAGGGCTTTCCAACAGTACTAAACATGCCCTCGTAGGACGCACGGTCCGGGAGATCTCAATGAAACAAACAAAACAAAACAAAACAAACAAGCAACAAAACAAACAAGGAACAAAACAAACAAATATCCAAACTGAAGGTAAGGACTAGAGTGCCTTGTGCCGTTGCCACAATCAAAACAAAAGGAAAAGTCATTTTTTTGTTTTTTTATTGATATTAAAACTTTGAAATTCAATAACTTTAACACCATCATTCCAAACATGGCGTTTGGACCTGCAGTGCGGAAGTTATTGAATTTCAAAGCATTTATGGATCCAAAAATTAGAAAATTACTTTTACTTTGATTTTGATTGCGTTTTTGGTACTATCAAAAAGCTCTTGGCAAAGAAGAGTGGACGGGCTTTATTTCGTGGCATTTGGAATGACGGTGTGAAAGATATTGAATTTCAAAGTTTTTATTATAAATTAGAAAATTATATTTACTATGATTTTGGTTGTGACAACAGCACAAGGCACACCAGTTGTGGTTGAAATTATAGTCCCTCACACTAGTCTAGTACTTGATTGTGGGGCATTCTCCATTGAGTTGTACGGAGTACTTTTTACTGCAAAATGAATTTGCCTTTACTTCTAAAAAAGAAAGAAAAGAATTTAGAGAATTTAGCCCCTCCTCACTCAAACATGGACATGGCATGAACAACCGGGGTGAATCGACCCTTTGCTCAGCCCGCCCAAGCCATTCCAGAGGTCCATGTAAAAAAAAGCCCCCTATTTTGTGCCGTGTTAAATCTATGTTCTTCACCTCTCCTAGTTAATTTGGGGCCTCTAATTGCAAATATGAATTTAGAATTTGCAAATTTTATCATATATGGCAAAAAAAAATTTCAAAGTTGTCCCTACGGCCAAGCGAGGGGGTCGGTTCACCAGGCCGTCTAAACTAGTCACAATTCAGAAGCTTCTACCAAGCACAATTCAGATCAGATTAACCCTTAAACGTTGATCCATTGTAAAATGGTCAAACTTCCTTTTTGAGCTAAATTTAGCATTTTAAATTGTGTTAAATTTTTTTTTTTATGTTTTTATCACTTGAGATTCTAAATTATATATCATTGTGAGAAATTTCAATTTGTTTTGTGAAAAAGTGTAATTGTTATCATTTTTGTTGCAAAAATTGACCATAAACAAGTAAAAATAGCAAAAACAATCCAAATGATTTGAAATTTTCTCAAGAGTTATAAGTAGCAATAAAGATTAGTGTGAAAAAATTTCAATTGGTTATTTTACTTTTTACAACCAAAACAACCACACCAAAGACCTTGAAGTCAAATTCGACTATCTCACCAAATTTATCCTTTTATTTAATAGATGTATAAAATTTTGATATTATTTGCCAGTTGAAAAAATGAATTTTATGTTTATGTTTTTTTTTCAATAATTTGATGGAAAAATAAAATTATTGTAATTTTTTAAAGCTAAAGGTGGAAATCAAATTATATAAATTATACTATATATTAGAATAATCTGTAATTTCAATCATAAATGAAGGATGGAATGAGAAACACAATTCTATAGTTTAGAAATACAATAATTTTTTTTAAAGAAATTATGAATGAAAAACATATACTGTGTTATTTGGATTCTAACACATGGAGCTATCAATTGCAATAACTCTTTCAATTTTTGACACTTTTCAAAATTTTGAAATGAATTTGAAACAAAACTCTTTTTTGGTGCAGAGGCTAGCTGTACAAATTTCCAAAATTTTTTTGGTTCGTTAGTAACTACGGAGTAACAATTAACAGGATACTAATCAGTGTGCTGAATGGTTTAATTAGGGTTTGCGACGTCGCAACCCTAACCAGCAAGCATGCATGCCTTAAGAAATTTAATGAGCCGAATTCCATTTTGTGTTTTCACCGCAAATTACAGTCACTCGAGAAGACCCTGCCTTTGAAAATTTTCCAAGGACCGTGTCTTGACTGAATTACATTCCAGAGGAAATGAGCATGTGAGTGCTGAACTAAATTTCGCTGCGTGGGTGGGGTATGGCGCCCAAGAAGAAGGGAGTAGGGAAGAAAGGGACGAAGGAAAAGAAATCTGCCAAGGTTTTGGCGTACCATGATGAAGAGTATTGGGACAATAGGTACACTAAGCAGCCGGAGCCTTTCGATTGGTACCAGTCGTACAAAGAGTTGAAATCGCTGCTCAATCTGCACCTCCCCAAGGATCAGATTGTCTTCAATGCCGGATGTGGCAATGGATGTAAGTGACTGACTCTTCGCAAATTTCCACAATTGGAATCTTAGCATATGGGTGGTAGTTTTTATTGGTTTGGGTTTTGCCAAAAAACATTGTTTACAATCATAATTTAAATTGTAATTGGGAAAAATTTGTAGACCACGGTTTAAGTAGCTCAGCCTGGAGTTTTTGAGATATGAGGAAGTTCTGAAAACTGCGGGTGTTGTTTTTATTTCAGTATTGGGGGAGGATTTGGTGAAGGATGGCTACTTGAATGTGATCAGCGTTGACAACTCGGCGTCTTGCTTTGAGCAGTTGAATGCCAGATACAAGGGGAAAAAGGATTTTCCAGGGTTGACCTGTGAGTATGCAAAGTACTCCCGTCCATTAGTGTAAGTGTTCTTTTTATAAGTAGAACCAGCATGCTTTGAATTGTAATTCATCTTTTCTTCTGCAGAATTGATGTGATGCGTTAGGATTTTTTGAAGGTTTCGCCATTTTGTTGCAGGGTTTAGGCAGGATATAAAAGAATTGAAGATGTTCAAGGACACCACAGTCGATAATATCATTGACAAGGGTACAGCACTCTTACTACACCCTAATGCAAGCTAGGATCACCATCATGGAAATTGAACCCTAATCGACCAAGAAACCTTGAGCTTTTTTAAGCAGTTTTGAGTTGGTCGTATGGAGGCTTTCTTTGTTCAATTTCATTTACTTTTTGCCCAGCATATGCTATGCTTTTCACAATTCAGGTGGTATTAAATTTGGACAAATCTGAATTTCGTATTTCACTATATGATGATCATTTAAAACCCATGAATCCTTGGTCATTCGGGGTTTAATTTCAAGTGTTAGGAACTTGAACTTCCAACGAAGGTTTCTGTGATCAATCCCTTTTGCAGACGAGGATCATATATGATGCCTCGCTGAAATGGTGGCTTGTGTTTGTTTCAGGTTTTCTCGACTCTATCTTGGTGAGTATTCCAGCTGACTATTCAATTCAAAGTCTCACGTCAGTGAACACTAAAACCCTGGCTAGGCAAACAGATTTCGCTTTTCTCATGTCGAATTTCTCATTCTGCTAGACTTTTTATTATAGTTTAAGAATTAGGGAGGTTCTTTACACCAAGACCAGAGCAATTGACTATAAATTAGGTTGTAGTCCACGTTGGGTTTACTGCAATTCTCCATGTAATTTTCCATGGATGAGAAGTTCACTTGGTATACATTGTCAAAGTGCAAAGTAGAAAACGTTTTCCTACTTCCCGGGAGTGTTTCTCTTTCTCTCCATAGAGGTTGGCCCAATAGAATTCTGTAAACAAACAAAATGTGTTAAATCTCTCAACCATAGATTTTGTCTAATTAATTGATTTTAGGATCCATATTGTCAAACCTAAGTATACCCCCCACCCCACCACCCCACCACCCCACCACCCCACCACCCCACCATGATCTCTCTGAGGATATACCAAGACCATACAAAGTACCATTACATTTTCTGTCTTACACCCTTCTTCCCGTGATCACATCCAACACCGTAGTACCACTGAATTGGAGTGGTCCATTGCTCTATTCTTGGTGTAAACCTCCTCTTAAATATAGCAGTGAGAAGCAGCTTCTTCAACTCCATGATAGCAATAAATAATGTAGCAATTGTGAAGGTGACATATTTTCCTTAGGTAGGGTGTGCAGCTGACCGATTAATTTTGGTTGGCTGCTTGAACTTTGATTGACACCAGTGTGCCGCGGATGCACTGACAAATGTGGGGATTGTGCTTAATGAAATTCGCAGGTCACCACTTTCATTTGTCTATTGTTTACTCTCTATTACATATCCAAGTAGTTGATGATTTCTAACGTTTTGTGTGATAGGAAAACCGGAGCTGATCTTCTAAATGCATGTAGTTCGTATAGGCAGTTATGAAGATTTTCTGATAATTTTAATGTGGGATGTGACTGGGAAATTTTCGGATTCTCTTCAGGATAATGAAAGTCGGATGCAAATACATAAATGCAAGTGCCAAATGCCCATTTAGTTACTAACCTTTCTGCGAGTGGCCTAGGTCTGGTGTGTTCGAGTATTCTTTATACATAGAGGAGTGAGTTTTCATCCTTGTGCATTTATTAACAATTCATTTATTAACAATTTAGTACTTATTTGAATTTTTTTCTTACGCTCAATCAGATTACGTACGGTGATCCACGAACACGCATGCCTTGGCTCAAGACTGCGGCGACTCCATGGTCTTCAATCCTTGTACATGTTCTCCGTAAGTGGTGGATTTATATTTCATACTCTAATCTATCATCAGATCAGTCCTTAATAATGGGTGTCAACTAGAAAAAATAACTGAGAAGAACCTTCGACATCCTTGACTGTGAAATAATTGAGAAGAACCGTTGAACCCTTTGGCTTCAAGAAACTCATAGTTACAATTGTGGTATGAAAGAGAAGAGTCCTCAATTATTTCCAAAATAGTTGTTTTCCTAACACGGTATTGAGAATCACGCGGTTTTGGTTCTGTGGCATTCTACCGGAAAATAATCACTCAGTGTCTTAATTATAAAACCAGGATTTTGTTCACGCTCCCCAGCTTGTCCTGACACCGTGAATGTAGTAGTTCTGTGATTGAAAAGGCAAGTTTAATGAACCTTGCTTTGTGAGTATTGTGAACGAATGCAAATAGGTTCTGAAGCTACTAATTCTGATTTTGTGCTGTTGCTCTTAACGGTTTGAGTTTGTGTGCACAGCAAGGCCTGGCTCGTCTAAAGCCTTGAAGCCATCACCACGAGACGTACTCGAACCAGTGTATATGTTAGAGGATTACACACTCGGCCCGCAGTTCAACCTTGATGACCCTGATTGGCATTACATCTATGTCTGTACGAAGGTAACTTAACTAATCTGAACAGCAAATTGTCCTCAGCCTTCAACACGTGGCTTTCTAATATCGTATGGCACTACCGGTGCCTAAGTCCTGATTAATTAATTAATTAATGGTGTGTGGTTGCAGGAAACTGAAGATATGGCCCCTAAACCCCCTCCAAAGAAGAAGAAGTAGCCGCATAAGCCAGCGTTCTACTAGATAATGTGAATCAAATTTGGAGTCATTTGGCCGCATAGATTGCAAGGTTATAATGTTTTAGTGTTGAGAAAGGATGCTGAAATTTGGAGCAACACATTTGGAGGTGAAATTCAATTTCTAAACTTATTCGAATGAAAATACTCTAAACAATAAAGTGATCCAAAACTAACATACAAACACATTGGTGTAAGAAAATATCATTCAATTGGCTCATTGTGTTTGCAAAATGGCTTTAAAATGTCAAAAAATAGTAAGAAAAGTTGCAAAAATCACATCTAAGGTTGAACCTCCTTCTACTAAAATGCTTCTCAATCACTCATAACTTCTTGGATTGATATAAAATTTTATCCACATAAACTAGACTTGTATGCACAATATTTTGTCGTTTCCAAAACAATTTATTGGAAACAAACACTGTGTGAAGAAGAAAGAAGTTGTCGAAGTTCACTATAATCCAAAAATGTTGGAATTTTGAATTTCAAATTGCTTCCAAACATTCAACCACTTTGAATTGACATGAAAATTTTGCCACAACAATTAGACTTCAATAGAACATAATTCAATAAATTTTTATTGATAACAAACATTAAATAAAGGAGTTCCAAGTCTCTTAAAGTTGCAACCATCAAAATGCAACTTGGTGAACTCATATTAAACCCGTGAAATTTGATTGGCTTCCAAAAAAGCATTAAATATTGAATTGATCTAAAAATTTTATTACACAAACTAAAAGAGGGATTGCAAATTTTCCAACAAATTTTATTGAATTCGGACTTTGGATGCAAAAGTTACAGCACTTTGAATTGGACGTGAAACTATGTGAGGACAATTTTGGTCCCAACTTGGGGGGTGAGGGGTTAAGGTAATATTCAAAGTTTCAAAGTGGAGTAGAAATTTGGTTTAAGAAGATTCATTTTGTTAGTTTTGCTCAAAGGCAATGGAATCCTTTTGAATATCAAAATCAAGTTTTAAAAGAACAAAAGACAAAATATGCTCAAATATGTTACATAGGCATGTCATTCTTTAATTCATTATACAACATAAAATAAAAAAATTCTCAATACGAATTTGAACATAACTCAATGAATGATGATATCATAAACAAAACTATTTATAGAAAATTGGATGAATATGGACTGTTCAACTTGGCTCCTCCAATCTTATAAGGTTAAGCATTTGTCCAATAAAGAAGTAAAAAATACCTCTACAACAAAGTTTCCAACACTATTGGCTTCAAATATATTCAAGCAACTTCCCTTATAGAAAATTTGAATGCAAGATTTTTCATTCCTACAAGAGTCATTAGTGGTCATCTGTAGAATACAAATCGTATGTAGCTTCGTATCAGGGTTAACCTCTAAAAAATAAACTAAGTAGCCTACTTTGGCCTTTAAGAGAACTTAGGTAGGCTCTATTGACTTCATAATTTGAATTTTTTGTATGAATTTATAAGGGTGGATGCTAATCATTATAATCTACATGTGAAGCTTGTTTCATGTCATTTTGATAAATATTGTAGAAGGTAGAAGTTTAAAAAAAAACTTAATGTCAAACAAAGCATCTATAAAATATATTAAAAAAAAAGATTAATTAATTTTGGAGGCTTGTATAGATTGATACCTATTCAAAAACATTTTGAACCATTCAATTCCAAATAGTGAAGTGAAAGCTACAAAGAGTTTTATTTTTGCACGCCAATGAAGGTAGAAAAAATATATAAAGTCACCTTTTGCTCTCCATTTTGAAGTCTTTAAAATAAAAGTGAAAAAAAAAGATTCAAATTGTATTCACACCATTGGAATTAACAATTCTCAATTTCATGTAAAAATGATTAGCAATTTAGTTTTTTCTTTTTTTCAATACTACCTTCTACTTTATAATTTTTTAAGTAAAAACACAAAATTCTTTTTGGTTGCATTTTCTATATATACTCTCAACCCATTTTCCTACATATTGACTAAAATGCACAAATTATAGGACATTGGCAATTTTTTTTTTAAATGTTAAAAGACAAAACTTCACATTTTTGGAGGGCTAGAAAAAACTACATTTTGAAATTTAGTCACATTGAACTTGCAATTGGTGGAGACATTCACTCTAAAAATTTGGGATGAACAAAGGATTCTATGGTTGAATTTGTTAAAAAATAAATAATGATGAAGATTTTGGCCTTGTTTTTGGGACAAACATTTCAAAGCAGTTTTAGGCCTCTAAACATGAATTCAAAGAACTTTAGGGTTAGAGTCCACTGACCTACTTACAACCATCTAACAGGAGTAACATCCATTCTTATCATATTTTGTGTCGCAATCACATTAGGGACTTCTCTAGTTCTCTCAATTTGATCCAAGTTTATGTTCAGCTGCAAGGAATTCCGAACTTGTGCCGTGTGTCGAGGATATTCTCTTCGGAATTTCTCAATCCCATGAATGTCTCTAAAAAAAATCAATAGATGGCGCAATTTGGACGCCTTGTGGGATTGTTTAGTTGCTATGTTGCTTGTTTCACGACTGGAAAGAAGAGCTCGCTCAATGTCAGGACCTGGAGACGTTCTATCTTCTCTTGACAAAGACAAGGCACATTCAATGGTATCCTTTCATCACAACTGTAGTTGCAGGGGCCGATTCATTCCTGTGATCTTTGCAATGTAAGGCAGAGGAATCTTGCTTGTGGAACAATCATCCCTGCCCTAAAAATTCAAACTCTAAACCCTAGTCTTTAAACCTCTAACCCTTATCTGAGGATGTGGACTATTTTTGGTTTAGACTGCAATTCAATTGTTCAAGGACAAGGAAACCATTCTCAGAACTTTATCAGAATTGTGTATCTCATCCCTCAGTATGTTGTAATTTGTCTTTGTCGTTGTAGTTGAAGCAAATTGGAACCCAGAGGCTCTAGAAGAACATTACTTGAGGTTTATCCACCTTGAAAAAATCCGTTTTAACAAATCCAAGGTTTGTCAGAGTTTTTGCGCTTCTTGCTCTTGGTGGGCCGCCTTCACCTTCCTCTCTTTCAGTCTCATCAACCGATCGTAAGCTTTTTTTTTCGCTTTCTCTTTTGCCTCTTCCCGGGCTTCCATATTGGTTGCTAACCTGTCCAATTTTCTTTGTGCTTTGTGCACTTTGGCTCGCTGTCTCGCTTGTTGCCTTCTCAAACGGTGGTGGTGCCTCTTCATTTTGTATGCTGCTCTTCTTTCTTCTAGGAGTGTTCGCTTCCTCTGTTGCCGCTCCTGTATTTTAGTCATTCTCTCTTCCCGCTGCCTTTGCAGTTTCTCTCTTCGCATTTCTCTTTTTATAAGTGCTCTCTCTCGTCAACTGTATCATTTCAATTCATGAGAAAAACTTCATAATGTCGAAACTCCTTTCTATGGGTAATAAAATAATGTTTGAATCTACCTACAGAACTAAGAAGTTCCAAATAATATCTTGCCAGTAAGATTTTGCAGAATGGTGGAAGTTCAAAGGTTTTAGGAACAACTGTTGTTTAGCTTTGATCCTTCTAGCTCTTTCTTCGAGTCCGAGTACTCTCCGATGAGGTCGTTTCTTCTTCCTGGGGGGTACCATTGTGCTGTCTTTCCAATCCTAGCCAATTGAGTATTAGTGTCTGTCAGCGTCAATTAACCCCTAGAGGACAAAGGATTCGTGGTTTAAAAAAGATCATGTTGATTGTTTTAAAGTGTGACAGATATTTTTCAATGTGAAATTGTATTTGTTGGGTAAAAAATAATGAAATTAGACGAAAGAGAGTCTCCATAGTACCTATTCAAAAGTTGCTGAAAAAAACATGATGCCCAATTTAGGTCTCTTGGTTAATTCATTGCAGAGTTTGGGCAGACCTGATCTCAAATGCCAAGCCGCGATATGCTAGACAATATCATCACTCTGCTTTGAACAGCATGACTTGACAAAATGATTAGGATGTTAGATACTCCAACCATTGCAAAATTGCTCACTGTATATAGCACTCCCATCTTGTATTTCCAATGGTGGAACAACCATTTGAGTGTATCGCACTCGAATTCTTTTCAGTCAACACAATTTTTATGAACTCTTTGGTTGAAATTTAATGATTGTAACTTTTTAACAGGTGCATAATAATATTCCCATTTTAGTCTCCTACCTCTTGTCTTTTTGAATCAATGTGAGTAGAGATTTCTTTGAACCATTTATCAGAAGTATTCAAAATCATGTAGCCTATGTTTATGAATCCTGTAGTCTTGTTATACATAGACATATGTTTACTCTAGTATAAAACCCTAATATTTTATGTGGGTTTCTGGCATTGTTTTTTGTAGTGCCTTTTCCCACCAATACCTTTCCAGGGATTTTAAGCGGTACTTGCTCAAAAGGTTCAAAATACTCACAGTCTCGTCAACTCTTCTCATGCCTCTTGGCCTTTCGGCTGCAGTAGCTTCAGACGAAGAGCTGTGTTTTACGATATTGGAGTAAAAATTTATATGAGGGTTCGCTTCAATTAGGTTTTGACGCATCATGCCTGAAGAAGTCGAGCTTAATTTCTATGGCCTAGACTAGTCATGGTTTTCACTGCGGGTTTTTGCTGCAAGGGTTGAGGTTTTAATTGTTGGCAATCTTTTGTCCGCAGGCTCATTTTTCTTACGAAAGAGAAGCTGCAGCCGTAGCTCAGTGACTTGCATGATTATGTCGATGTGTCAGGTAGGTTTCTCAATAATGCCTTCAAACGAGGAGCAGCCAAGCAGAATCATAATTAGTTGAACTCTTTGGACTCAAGGAATGCTACAGGAAAAAACAATTGTGAAGTTCAAAGTGAACTCAGCCTGGTCGGAATAGAAAAACAAAAAATATATATACAGTAGCATGCTGTAGAAATATTAATAGCAGTGAGACAGATGAGAACTGCTTGTAAATGAGGTTGAGCACTCAAAGCTCCTCCTGGGAGATGACGAAGTGGCCTAAGAGGGCAAATAAGAGGTTATAGAGCTAGAAATTGGATGCCACCGAGAGGGCGCCGACCGTCCAAGGGAACGGGGGAAGAAGTCTCAACAACTAGTTACAATGAAGGCTCAGCAGGTTCCAATGGCACCAGTGCCAGCGAGGCGAACAAGGTGGGCATGTTCTGTTTTTGTGTGGCGGCTATTTACGGGGCGTACGTCACTCAAGGACTGTTACAAGAAAAAATGTAAGTCGCAGGGCTCACTTTAGAATACTGCAACATCTGTAGAAAGTTCATCAAATGCATGTCTTGTGTTCATGTTCTAGCAATTTTTCTTGTTTGCAGATCAACAACAAAGTATGGAAAGGATCAGCAGCGATTTGATCATCTCTCCTTTCTCAACTTGGCTCAATGCCTCGTATGCTTCCTCTGGTCGTTCATTAGTGAGTACACTGAACCTTCTCCAATTGTGCGCTCTGAAAATGCATATGCCCTGTATATCCTGAGAATCTCTCATGTTGTGTACACATGAGAGATTGGGCAACATCCACATGTCAACTCGTGAACAGACGTCAGATTACATTTAGAAGCCCATTTGTCTCCCGAGACAATGCAATTAGAGGGGGTTGAGTGCGCATAGTGCATCCTTGCAACTCTAAACTTCATGTTTTTAAATTTTTGCAATGTGGGAAGTCAGGTGCACAAGCCGACATTGTTCTTGCAAATGGGTTTGATCTCATGTGTCTGTGGTTTTGTAGTGCTCAAGATATGGCCAGGGGAGCCAGGCACCGAAGCACCTATCCTAGAGTACTGGGCGTGTAGTATTTCCAATGCCATTGGCCCTGCTTGCGGCATGCTTGCACTCAAGTACATCAGCTACCCTGCTCAGGTTTGTATTGTTAGACATACTTTTGTCAATTGAACACTTTTAGGTCACTTGAGATTGCACACATCAAAGCAACAAGCTTGAAATAACAAGCTTAAAATTTGAACCCACATAATGTGCAGCTGGGGTTGAGACCGCAAGCTTAAAATAATTCATTGTATTTATAACGTGTGATCCAATTAAGGTAACAAGTGTCTAGCCCACCCTCTAAGAGGTAGCATGAACCTTCTTATCACATATATTTTTAGCATCTCTTGCTCATTCTTGTTACGAGGACTAGTGCACCTTAGTCAACATTGAACAAACAATTCAATACAAATATAAAGTTCGATTTGCAACAAAATCAGGGGGCATCCTCTCTTGTTGATTTGACTTGTGCAATCTAAAGTGGCATTAATTGAAGATTTTTTAATCTAGTCAACTCTCTTTATCTTCCTTTTTTGTGGCGCCAATCAAGATCTGGTAAGTGTGATATCAACGCTTCTACTTCAACAAATTCTCTTATTAGGATTTGTTACGTCTAATCTGGAATTATGGAGAATATATTGCTTGGAAAATGTAAGCTTGAATTTCACAAACATACTACTAGATGTTTTCAATCACTAAATTGCTTTGTATGATGCATAAAACTGCAGGTGCTGGCAAAGTCTTCCAAGATGATTCCAGGTATCATCTCTTGATTTTTTGCGGGTACGTTATCTATTTCAGCAAATCCTGATGCAAACAACTAACAACTCTTTGGATCGTAAAGGGACTGACTCTAGCATTTGCTGGTGAGGAATCACGGCAGTAATGCTGATGGGAGCACTCGTGTACGGAGTCCACTATTCAATCCAAGAGTATCTGTGCACCTTCTTAGTGGCCGGTGGTGTGGCTTTGTTTGCATTTAAAGTAACTAAAATTCATGCCTAAGCTCTGTCCTTTTAGTCTATTCCGAATTTCGCACTTTGATGAGCTTATTTTTGTCCATAGAGTGTCAAATTTGAACTTAAGTTGTGCTCAAATGTGTTTTTGCAGTGTTGTACAGTAATAAACGCATCACACTCTTGAACTTCTTTATTGGTGTAGAGCTCTGGCAAGCCAGGAAAGATTGCCAGTCCCAACGCGCCTCTGGGTTACACTCTCTGTTTGCTCAATCTAGGCATGGACGGTTTCACCAATGCCACACAAGATTCTCTCACGGCCAGGTTCCCGTAGCCTCCCCTGAACTCTGCTTTTCTTGCATAAGGATCCAGCACTAGCAATGCGATGCTTTAATTGCGAATTCTAATTACGCATATTCATCATATTGTCAAAGATTTGATGAAGAGGTCCTTACCTCTGAGGCACCAGGGATAGCACTCGCTATCTGTGTCCAACTGTCGTAGTTAGTTGAGCTACTTCAAACAAACTCTTCAGTCGCATGAGTCTCAAGACCAGTCAGTTTCTTCTTCTTGATGAAAAGAAAGTATTTCCCTTAATTCAAGGGCAGGTTTAAACATTAAAATCTGTGCACTTGCTCAAAACTTTTGCAAAATCACATAGATGATTCACTATGTTAAAGAGGCCTAATTCGAACAAGTGTTCTGAAGTAGACAAATCTGTTCAATGTAATCACTGTAGAACTAAATTGTAGTGCTTCTTATGTCTCTTATTGATTATTCACTCACGGCATGAGAGATTTAAGATCTGTTCAGAGTTCCGTTTTGAAATGATAGAAAATTACACACCTTGTCCGCTTTGCACCAGTCTGTGTTATATCACTCTGACTTTTACACTCATCCCTCTCTAATGACTCTCTGTAAGTGTACATTCCTTGTGTTTCCTGACAATCCGGCATCCTTGTAGTTCCTGACAATCTTGCATGCTCTGTACACATCTAATTGAACAGTTTCACATGTCAAATTGTGAACACATGTGAAGTGCATTCAGAAACCCATTTGTCCCCCTTAGGCAGTGTCTTTAGAGAGGGTCGGAAGTACTCATTTGTTTCGATTTTCAATTGGATGCTGCAGGTATCCAAAAGTGAATGCCTGGCACTTGATGATGGGGATGAACCTGTGGGGCTCTATCTACATGTCTCTGTTCTTGTTCTTGATTCCAGGTGCAGGTGGATACGCAGCCGTTGGCTTTTTACTCCACCACTCTGAGTCTGCATGGGACATATTTCTGTTTTGTCTCTGCGGCGCGGTGGGACAGAACTTCATTTTCCTTACGATCAGCCGCTTCGGTGCCTTGACCAACACCACCGTCACCACCACCCGAAAGTTTGTGAGCATTCTGGTGTCTTCCATTTGGAACGGTAACCCTTTGTCCGGGCACCAATGGGGTGGTGTGGCGATGGTGTTTGTGGGTCTCTCGTACCAGCTCTGGTGCAAGTACCAGAAGAAAGGGAGCAAGAGTGCTCGAGTTGCTTTGGAAGTTGCGGCATCGTCAGGGAGCCCCAAATCTCGAAGAGGTTTTAGCAAGCGGAAATAATAGAGGTCATCAAGACGTACTACTGGGAAGTGGAGTGGTGAACCAAATGCCAGTTATCATTGGTGGTGGATGGAGGTGAAAAAACATGAAATGGATTTGACATCACACTTGCTTGAAATGGTGGCGTTTCCTTATTGTCTCGCGTAGAGCGGTACTCGAGCAGTTTCTTCCTTATTGATTTTCAAACACCGACCTCCCTAGTTAGTTTTCCACAATAACCAAATTTTGGTGATACGGTTTGCTGTCCTTGAAAGTGTCGGTTGGAAGAACCAAGTTTATTTCACCAACGCCAGTGAGCGTCTACTATTGACCCCCAAAATAATCAACAACAAAACAACCCTTCATCCACGCTGGTTGCTAGGCTGGTTGATCACCCCAATGTCCATCCCGTCTGATGTAGTTACCAGATGATCCTTATCAGAAGGTCATACATCAGAAGATTCGATGCGAAAATTCATACCTGAAGGTCTACATCAGAAGGTTAATTGCAGGGATTTAGATCAGAAGATTCAGATCTGTGGGCAGTGAAGATGGAGATGAGATCATCCCTGGTGGATCTCTGGGAAGATGCCATAAGCCAGTGAACGGGGCAGAATTTAAGTTGCAGCTGCTGAAGACACGAAAGTGCGACGGCCGTGGGGATATTTTGGTGTTTGTTTTATTTGGAAACCTGCTGGCCCTTTGAGCACCATATGAGTTTAAATTGGCTTGTTCCACCACCTCAACCAAACGATTGAAGATTCTACCTGCAGAGGAGCAACATTCGAAACCCCAGAGAATTGGAGGTCTGGATATCTAGAAATAGCGAGCTTCGGTACTCGATTTGACTGTCACAAAATTTATGAGAGAAAGGTTAAAAATTAAAAGGAATTGACTGCAGGCCAACAATCATGTGCAGGTCATCAGTTCCGAAGAGTGTTATTTATTAGTATTCCTCGAACACAGCTTCTTATCTTATCGTCAACAAGTTCAAGAGAATGATTGTCTGTTCACGAAGAATGTTCACGAAGAATGTCTTGGATTTGCCGAATCTAAATTTAAAATATGACAACAAAAACTCAATCACCTATAATTTCTAGACGCGCACTCCAAAGCCAAGGCAGGGAGCGTGAAATCCACATGCTAGTTGTGCTCGCCATTAACTTCGATAAGCGAAGCTGAATCATCCTACACTAGAATTGAGGAACTACTAGACCAAGTTCCCAGAATTTTTTTTTCGGGAAACGGGATTCGCCATGATCTTAGATAGAGAAAAGTCTTCCACCGCAGCATAAAAGATGAGATGCATTTGGAAATTTGGGCATTTGGGCAGATACTGCATTATTATTTCTTCAATTTAAGAACCATTTCTAGGTCATTCCTTGCAGAAGTCATACCTGTAGTTACGGATTTTGATGACATCGAGTTTTCTTTTTGGTAGAAATGAGGTGATTCTCCCTCCATGCATGAGAGGTAACTAAAAGCGTCACTTTGAATATTCAGTGCGTTATTGTTTTCGGAATACTAGCAGACTCTATTATTCACCCTCATTCTCCGCATCCATGGATTTTAAAATTTTTTTGTGAATCAATGGGATGTCCAATTCCATTGAAAGGAAAAGAAGAATAGCGGGAAAGGAGTTTCGTTTGCAGTTGATAAGTTTGCCGAGCTGGAAAGAGTAAGCCACTGAGCTGCAATTCTTACCCTCTCACTATGAAAAAAGGGCGTTGTTTTCGACAGTTTTTTCGACAGTGTTTTCGTCACCAAAGTATAGAAAAAAAAACGTTGCAGTAAATCTTAGTTTTCGAATAATGTGTTGAATAAAGTGTTGAACCTAGTACCCAACTTGTGAAGGTCAGATTCAGACATAAATTAAGTATTTTCTGGTATGTCTGAATGTTTGGAGTATTACAAGTGAAATTTCTGCAATTGATTTCTATAGTGTGACACTAATAATTTCAATTGCCAAAACCCTTTTGCACACAAAAAAGGAAGTACTTTGGCACATAGGTGCTGAATCAGACCTTCACGTACAATATGTCTGAAAGACTATAAAAATAAGCGGCAAAAAGAGTGTTGATTTGCTACATATTCTAAGGATATTATCAGTTTTTGGGATGAATGTACATCCTTTTGGATGAAAAATTAAGTTTTATCTTCATTTTTCACATTTCTTTCATATATATATAGATATGAAAAACTACATTATTCCTATAAATATCTAGTTCTACCTTGTCCAAAATTATTCAAAAAAATACCTGATGGTTGGGCAAAAATGGTCGTTAGATAGAAAGGCAAATAAATAGTATAGTAAAACCTCTCCTAGTGCATAGTCTGGGGATTATGCATAAAGAGAGGTTTATGCAGTTGGAGAGGTTCTGTGCTGAACTCTAGCTAACGTGGCCTCTCACTCTAGGACCTCCAACTATTGTTCACAAATAAATGCTTCAAAGTACTACATTAAAGAAAATTTCAGGCCTTTGCAAGGCTGTTCCACAGCCCTCTGAGGTACCTTGAAATTTACTTTTTTGGCTCAAAAATTCATTTTTCCTCCTATTTCCGCCTAGCTAAAATTGCAGCCGTAGTAGCGCAAGAATCCAAAATTCCGAATAAAAAATTATTATTTTTTTATTTTTTATTTTTTACTTTTTATTAAAAAAAACATTTAAAAAAATTACAAAAAAAAAAAAAAAAATTCCGTGAAATTCGACTACTCTGGCGAGCAATCATAGACTCTGACTACTCACCAAGAGCACTTTTTGAAGTTGATAGGCCATGCAAGAAATAGCATGGCATGTCAACTTCCAACAACCCTCCAAGGGACTGAAATTTTCTATAATGACCACTCTTATTGCATATTATGTACTAAGAGAGTATATACTAAGAGAATATACACTAAGAGAGGTTCTACTGTATTCTGTTTAAGGTAGGAGGATCATAAAGTGTCCGATGTCTAGAAATTGGACAACAATCGGAATAGAAGATTCACAATTAACAGAGAAAGAAGAAGTTTCATTCATCCATTTTTTCCTAAGTTCAAATATGAGTTTTGCTTTCATTGGTGATGATGGCGAGACTATTAGTGACAACTTGGAAGAGAAGAAATGCAAGTATTGAAAAAAATTTAATTTTGGGAAAAATTTGGACGTACCCAAGCTCCATAACGTGTTAAAATGACCTTTTACGGTCTGAGAATTATAATGGGGTAATATATATGTTGGACATTCATTTTTGACTTCGGTTTTGCTTAAAAACCAAAAGAGCTACTACAAAATGGGTTGACCAAAGCTTGAAGCATTCTCGAGAAGGATGTGAGAAATGAAGGAAAACTACGGTGCTAAGCCACATGCCATAGTAACAAGAACATGTATTAAATTTAATATAGTGGAACTCAAATGATGAAGCAAGCATGATCTACTTGTGACTTGTCAACTACGAGTTTCCTGAATTTTCTTGCATTTTCCGACTATTTCGACGCTTCCATTACAGATCTTACGCGGTCGTTTCCTGCATCTACAAGAACAATTTCCCATCAGCGTCCTTGAAAATGTTTGCACTTCTGAGGCCTCATTCACTTCTCCAATGAGCCTGGTCGTTCCAGTGTTAATTTGGGGAGGTTAGACTTTTTGAAATATTTTTCAAGAAATTGCCTTTGAAAGACAAATGAAACTGGTATCTAATCCAAGTTGTTTCATATTTTTGGAAGCTTCTTACAATTAGTTACGTATTCATGAAGTTGAAACACAGTGGTGTCCACTTCCTAAAATGAAGACAATCTGTACATTGCTGGTGCAATCAAAAACTGTACAATAAGTAGGGATTTTTTTTTGAGCCATTTTTTGCTAAAAAGCGATGATTATTTTTCTCAAGGAAAATACTTGGCGAAACACTCTTTCTTTTTCAGTAGATGAAATTGCTAACTTGCTACCCAATCTTGGGATGGTACATCGGGAACTACCCCCCCCATTGTGTCAGTGTTGTTGCAATATTGTTTCATAGGGCCCACAGTCCAATAGAGAAACTTTATTGTTATAGTACTAAGACAGTACTGCAACAGTATAGTTTCAATGGACCCATTGAAACTATATTGTTTCAGTACTGTCTCAGTACTGTAATAGTAAAGTTTCTCTATTGGACTGTGGACCCTATGAAACAATACTGTTTCAATGGGGGGTACTTTCCTGATGTATCACTCAATTTTGGATGAATGTACATCATTTTGAATGAATAAAATGAAATTTCATCCACAACTTGTAAGTTTCATCCATCTCCATGGATGTAAACAGCTTCATCCTTCCAGAGATCATCGCTTTCGGCACTGCCTGAAACAACCCTGACAATAATAAGTGTACAGTACAATTCCACCCCAGCAGCACTGTTGTGGACCTCCCACCGAAGCTTTCCAGTCAACTTAGAATGTACTCAACTGACTGCAGGGAGGGAGGGGTCCAGGAATCCTGAGTGCCAATAGGAGTCAGTCCAGAATCTCCAAAATGGCATCCAGCCGTCCGTCCGTCAGTTGCCAGGGACAGATGGACGGACGACTTTGCAGTAAGTTGGAATTCAGGAATCTAAGTGAAGTTACAGCCAGCGGCTCTTTCGTCAGCCAGCATGGCGGCCTTGGCCTTCGAATAACTTACAATTTATTATGCAAAAAGTTTCCAATAACACAAACAAAACATGCTCTCCATGCTCACTTTTCAATAGTGAGTGTCCCACCATAACAATGCTGTCGTTTCAGCTTCATCAATGTGCATCGATCCTTCCACGTACTGTACTGTCGTAAAACTTTATCCTACAGTGATAAGATAAAGCAGGGTGTCCAGCGTTTTTTCGAGTTTTACAGGCTATTTTCCTTCAACTCCCAAATTGCACCGGGCCACCGGTTACTATTCAAGTACGGAGGCCGGTTCTTTTCTCTATATTTTTCACTCGATGTAACTTATGAATTTTCTACTCCGATTTTCACCGGATTTTTTCCCAATTCCACCTGCTCTCTTCGATCTAGCCGCCCGTTCTTCCCGATCGTAGAGTAGGTAGGGTCACTGGGAGCAATACTATACTCCGTACTACGGTATACAGTAGTAGATCTGGGGAGTGTGCCATAACTGCACGCGCTCCTTTACATCCAGATTAACTTAAAAAATACAAAAAGAACTCAATCTGAATCCATTTTGGACGCACCTCATTTTCCTTTTTCTCATCAGAAACTGGCTGACGACTTCCAAACTGAAGGAACCATTCCTGTCGTTATTGTCACCCTCCCAGAACTCGTTTCTTCTAGCACTCAACATCCGACATCTGGACACACCCCACCTGTCACGTACCCACACTATTAGCCACGGGAACAGGGGACTCCTTCCCCTCGCGTTGAATCTCCCCGCAGGAACTACTGTTTGTTGTAAACTTATATTAATTTGTCGCCAGAGAGATGGAGTCGTGCATCTTCTCCGAAGCCAAACCCAAGTCACCCAAGCGGTTTCTCGGACGAATACTTAAAATAATTGGAGTGGGGTGGCGCGAGATAGGAATTCCGACGAAAATAGTCCCGTCCGTCCCATCACGTGTTGTATTCTTTCTGTTTTTTTAATTCCGGTACTCGCCTCGGTTGGGGCTCCCCACGACGGCAACGCGGTGGGTGGGTGGGTGGGTTGGCTGGCGGGTGTACTGTATCCGCAATTTCATTTGAGTTTTTTCTAATTTCCGATCGATCTTCCCTCTTCTGCATTTGAACCTCGCTCATCGAGACCTTATTGGATTTGGGTTTGTAATGAGGAATGCTTAAGATCGGCATCCATTCTCGAGGTTTCAGGGGTTCGACCTCAGGGTTGTGTGGAGGTTTTGGAACAAGGTGGTGAAGTCTCTCTGTCTGTCTGTCTGTCTTCTGTCTTCTGTCGTCTGTCTGTGTATTTGAGGGTCCCGGAATTTTGGAAGGAGATTGGTGTTGTTGTGGTAATGGGGAACGACGACAAGAGCGAGAATGGACACGATGTGGTGGGACAGCCGCACTCGCATGCGAATGGCGAGCGGTTGTTGAAGCCACCGACGAGTCCGATGCCGCAGCAGCAACAATCATGGCGGAATGGGAGCCGCAGCAATGGAACACATCATGTAGACGCGTCGCGGCTGAACTCCAGCGGCGCCACGCTCGACTTGGGATGCGTGACGGATGCCGCGATTTACACGTTTTCGCCCGATCTATTCACCCAGGAGGTGGATTGCCTGCTCCTTCTCGTTCTGTGCAACCCCTCTGTTTCTGGCTTCCTTGCTTGGTGACTTGTGCTTAATTGGCGCCTTGGATTAATTGTGCTCCTTCTGTTTCCACGCTGGAACTGGCGTAGCCAATCAATGCCCACGGTTGGTTGGAGACATGGAAGAGTAAATAAATCCTCCTTTGTGAGGAATTTGGTGCAGGTTTGCAAATCGGAAGAATGCTGTCTTTCGGGGAGCTTAAGCCCAGTAAGAAATCTCAGCGAGGCTGAATCCTTTCGCGCGAATGGCACCTTCATAACTTTTCTCACCATTTGCTCTGTACTGTCCTCTTGTCATTTTGATCTGCACTGCTTTAGCGAGTATGAAATTTTTTGGTAAGCAGGTAGTCTATTAAGATCTTTAAGGTAACCACTCCCGAAATCGACACTTGAGGCGCAGAGCATGAATAATGACATTAGGTTGTTCAGATTTTGAAATTTCTGGTTAGCAAATCGAAGAGGATTTCACCACTTCTGAATAATATTTGCGAAAGTTATTAAAGCTCTTATTGGTTGATGACCTAAAACTGACCAGGTTTGTACATTCTCAAAATCAATATGCAGTCGTTTTGCGAGATTTTGGGTTGGCGCATTTAGGTAGGTGTTGCAATTAGGTACCTCTACCGTATGCGAGATTTTCAACACATTTTCGGAAATTTGCGAGCACACTGCCCAAGTTAGAGGTCAATGACTTGATTTGTGAAACCGTCAGTATGCAGCGGTTGCAGCCCTATTGTCTGCCATTGGGCAAACTTTCGACGACAGAGATGGGCTTTAAGTATTGGTGAATGCGTTGTGTGGTGTAAGAGGTGATGGAATTGTATGTTTGAATTTCAACTTTGGGTTTTGTTTTGTGAAAATTTCCAGGAAGCGTTACTTTGGGTGGATGAGGTGACTCAGAAGGACAAACAGACTACCTCTGGTCAGAGAAATGGAAAGTACATGCGTCGCCATTCGTGGCGAGAGAGAGATCAATGTGCAGCTCTGATTGTGGGGCATTACTGCCACGATCAGATCACTCTTCATGGAGGCGAGATTGTGCATGGATTAGGAGGGTCGGTTTCCTACATCACCAATGTGTTTGGAGCCGTTGGTATGGAATCTCAGGTTAGTTTATAAAGGGTTAGCACTACAAGCTTCTCATTGCAGCCAATGTTTACCCCCCTGAAGGTGCAAGAGGCTCAAATTGAGCTTCATGTTTTGTTTAACAGGTTTGAAGACTTTTTTGGGTTTAATTTTATGTATTTCTTGACCGACACGTGCAATGTTCTGTGCTGACTCTGGTGATATGAAATTTGGCCAATTTGAATTACATTTTTTACAATATGATCAGGTGAATTGGTCGTCTATATCCATGAATCCGTGGTCTTTAGGGGTTAGTTACCGCTGCCATCCCTGAAGTTGCTAATACTAAACATTAGTGATGCTGTACTAGCAGGTGGCCTCGAAGGTTGGTCCAGATTTTTTATATCATTCTCATATTACACACCCTCCTGAAGTGATTGAAGACCAGCGAACGACTGAGTTTTTTGCTGATTTTACTCAAGGAGAGGAAAGAATTCTGAAGGCTGGAAATATTTGTGCACCGATTGAGCCCCTTGACGTACCTGATATGGAATTTGAGCTAGGTCTTGCAGTGGGCATTGCTTGCGAGGTTCTGCCTGAAACTTTGCAGCATATGGTTGACGTGGCCCGTTATGTGGTGGTTGATGTGCAGGTATGTCTTTTCGATATTCGTATCCATCCCTTATGTAACTGGGTCAAAGGTCTAAGCTTAAGACTTAGTTGAGAGTTACGATTTGTTGTCTGAATTTTGGATATCTCATGGCCTCTGAATCTGTTTATGTTACCAGTCAGTTGTTGGTATGATCTATCGAATTGGTCATTTCAAACGATCAATCCTTGGTCCGTTGAAGGTTAAAGACGTTGAGAGTGGAAGGAGGTTCAATGGAATTGTAAACCACCTGTAATCCCTGTTTTGTGGGCTTTATTTACAGCGAAATATGTTTGTTCTTGTTAGGCACTTATAAGGACCATTGATCCAGAAACTGGCCTGGTAGGCCTTCGAAATCTGGAGGAGACGCCATTCTATGACATGCTCGAAGATATTTCATTCCTGAAGGCAGCTCGTAATGAAGCTTTGTATGTGGATATTGAGAAAGTGAGACAAAAGACTTGTCTTATTGTAACTGAGGGAAAGAATGGGAGCAGGATATATTCCAAGGACTGGGAGTTTCGTGTCCCAGCCTTTCCTGCAATCGAAGTAGATCCTACTGGAGCTGGAGATAGCTTCTTAGCTGGCTTTTCTGCGGGGTTGTACCAGGGCCTTCCTGTGGAGCAGGCGGCTTTAATGGGTAACTACTTTGGAGGACTTGCGGTCGCCCAAGTTGGAATCCCAATATTCACAGCAACTCAACTCAAGGTGCTCTCCAAACCTTGTGGCTTTTTTCAGCTCTTTCCCAAGTCTCAGTTTTATCTTTTTACTAATTGTCACATATCGGTAGTTGATCCACTGATCAATAATATTTTAGGTTCTCTCTCCTGTGATGTTTTGATTTTGTTTTTGTCTTTTTGCAGGAGATTGAGGAGACTCGTCATAGAGTTCACATTGAACAAATTCCATTTGAAAGCCGGGGTGCGGTTCTCAGCCATTAGGAACAGCACGCAACTGGATTTTGGAAATTTCAAGTGGAATCCTGAAATTGATTACTCGTATGTATCAACATTGTTTCCAGCTCTGTAATCTTCACATTCTTTTCAACATGGTAGTATCCTTACGGACATTGAGGTGCTTCTGGTTAGAACTATTGACTCGCAAAGGTCGATGTGTTCCTCCTGTGATTGATAAGTCGCCAAAGGCTACCGTACATGAACTGATCTAACCAGGGCCATCCTTCGAATGGTTCTCCAGTTCAGCCAGGCTCTTTCTGAGGCGATTTCAGGTCTCACTGGAGAACGCGAAGGCGCCGGTTTGTAGAGTTCTGCACTGTAGAGGAAGTACAGGATTAGTGATGATGATGAAATCTCTAGGCAGATTCTTGTTCAAACATGGCAATTGCACATGTTTTGTGAACTGCAAATTTGCAATCACATTTCTATTTTACATTTCTAGAAGCTTGAGCTGATGTTCTGCAACTGAATACTTGAACTTTATGCTGAGTTACTAGGTCCGTCAAAGGATGCCCACAATAGTAGCACAAAAATACTAGTGCGCGTGCATACTTCATCATATTGTAATCCAAAGAATAGCAGTGCAAAAATGTTGAATAGTTTATTGCGAGAGCATTTTTGGATTACCGATAAAAGGCCTGTAGATTACAATATGATGAAGTATGCACTCGCACTAGTATTGGGAAAACTTAGCTGTGGGTTCAAGATAGTTGTTGGTGTGAGAGGCTTCACTGAAGGCATGTTCGTGGTTCAATGGATAGGTGCTTGAGAATTTGCACGAGTATGAGATACTGTGTTGTTGATTGTGAAGCCATTCCATATAAAGCAACATACATCAGTGTTGGTAGATCAACATAGTACAGGATGTTATATATTTTTATAAACAAGTCTTGGGTCTGTATCTCTACATCCAACTCTACTTCTAACTGGCAGCTTTGAAAAGCATGACTACTAATCTTCCCAGGCAGAAGTGGATGAAGGTACCCGAGGAGTGCGTTACAAATGATCCGAAGGTTACACCGGTTACGCATTGCCATCCAGAACCATACGCCTTGTCAAATTGCTGCACAAACATCACTTCAGGACAGTCAGAAACTGCCTCCCAATGTTGAGAAAAAACAAGTAAAGGTGCCCATATTTCATTCAGCTTCACTTTTATTACAGTAGTCTACGAGTGATGGCGAATCCAATCCTCAGTAAATCAACGCAAAAGAGAGGTTTAGACATTGTGGCACACATTCGTTTCATGTGACTCATTCACAGTCGCTCTAAACCACTGACCAAATCCAGTTTGAATCTTTTTCGTTTTCTGTGTTGCATTAGATATGCGTTTACTGCAAGGACTCTCCTTTGGAGCGTACACTGAATCCACTGCCATGACACACCCTGTAATTGCAGATTCCATGATACTTCCAGAAAATTTGTCCTGTTGTTTACACAATTGATTCCGTATGTCAAGTTCTGAATACCGGTTGAGAAGCCCATTAGCCATACTGAGAGGGTCGATACAACCAAAATAAACTACATGACAGAGTTATCAGAAGCTATGTGGTTTAAATAGGAGCGCACATTGAGCAGTGTAAGGTTGTATTTTACACCTGTCCAGCATTAAAAAGGTTAATAAATTTAATATCATCAATTGGAATCCAGAGTAAGAGTCGCTTCTCGGTGGTTTATTAGCGAAAAAGTTCAACATTCCGATGTTAAAACCGTGTCATTGCAAGCATCTGGCGAAACAATGAACCAATGAATATGTTAAAACCACTGAATTTTGTTAGAACCAATGAATTTGTTTAATTTTGTTCAAAGCCCCTGATCCTACTTGTATGCGGTGGGCGACTCCCTGCAAGCCTTTAAGACAATGGCAGCACACCAAATTTCGCCTTCATAATTTTGGCAGGAGCCAGCTTACATTCTTGATGTAGTACGCAATTTCCTTGAAATCGGTGACTTCGTGCATATCTAGAGCTTCCGAAGCAGCTCGCACAGCGTGCGCTTGGAGCGCCTGTGGCATATCCGTATCGCCGATCAGCACCTTCTCTTGAATTAATGTCGCAGGGGACAGCAGCTGTATTTTCTTCTTGGTTTCTGACCTGGGCACCACTCGAGGTTCTATGTCCAGCATCCTTACGGCCTGAGATATCGCCAAGCAGCTCAGGAAACTACAGCAAATTCCCCAGGGAAACTCTAGATATAAATGGACAGAAGCCTGCAAAAACAGTGAAATACAACACAATAAATAATCGACCATTGGAAGAAAATTCCTTGAGGCAGAATAAGAACAACAACCAAGAAGAGCACGAACCGGGTCGCGTTGGCTCGATCAGACACAGGAAATGACATAAGGTGGACTATACTTAAATCCTGATCCTGTCTCCATACAGACCCCTGTTCCAAACAGCAACTCAACTATCAGACACTTGGTTGGACTTCAATTAGCAAGTAAGTTGGGGTGTAAGCATGACTTGGCTAAATGACTAAGGTCACTTATAATTTCAATGGAACTGGGGTTGTCTATGTCACTTAGAGACGTCTAAAATTTTCGCAGATAGACAGTGATCTGCCACTGAATTCACACTTCTACACGTTGGTTAAAATGCTTAAAATGACGCAAATAAAATGCTTTACCTTTAGCCAAGAAGAAAAAGGATTTCAGGGCGTGCACTTCACAATGAAAGCTGACTCATGCCTCAGAATTATGGGACTACAACACCCTCTTTCGTTCACTAACCCTACACTTGGCTATGGTGATTCTACGATGATCGTTTAACAGAGACGAAGCTTAGGCGAAATCATCACAGCTTCAAACTTCAAACCGACCTGCACCTGGAGAAACAGAATAAAAGAGAAAGAATTTCACCTTGATTCCAGCGGCAAACTGTATTGTAACCTGGATTCGTTCCGGTTCACAGGCAGAATCTGATGAGCCGTGAGATTTGAGACCATACGATTGGGACCCCACACAACAAATGCAAATTTAGAGCGCCTGAGTTTGAGCTTTACCAGAATTGCAGCAGCATAACCGCAAAAAGCGTTTCGATTCTCCCTGGCCTTCTCTTCTCCGAATAATCCAGCTCGCAGATTAACAGCATCGAACATTCGAAGTCAGAAATCAAGGGGAAACACTGTCAATGAATGTTAATTACATATTGTCTTCTACACCGGCCTCTAAAGCGCTTTGCAGGGACTAGGTGATTGATCGCAGAAAGGAGTCATTGGAGTGGATTCATGAAGTTATGCATGATCTTCTGGAGATCAGAGCGAACCTGCCCTAATTCCCTCCCCATGCTCTTCGACTGCGAATCGCATCATTTGTGCCATTCCTAACTTTACGGAAGCCAGGAGAGATTTTTGTGTTCGTCCTCGAAGCCATGAACACCGGCCATGAACAATCCCTGACAAAAACTAAAGTTAAATCGACATATGAACTGTTAAGACAGAGAGCGTTAACTCTTGCCTCTCAGGGGCGACCAGAAATATGAAGCTAGGGCTCCAAAAACTCTCTTGATTGGTGGACATGGAGAGGATTCGAATACCATTTAACAATTCGGAACCTCTTTAAAGGGATGCAAAAGGGTGCAAGATTGAGCAAGATTCTTACAAACAAACATGCAAGGCGATGCGATGTCATCATTCTTCAGCAACCGCCGATCGAGCAGTGAGTTTGTATAGATATTCACACAAGGCTGCTGCCTAGCTGGAAAGCTGGA
The DNA here is from genome assembly GCA_963969595.1 of Neckera pumila. Classification (NCBI taxonomy): domain Eukaryota; kingdom Viridiplantae; phylum Streptophyta; class Bryopsida; order Hypnales; family Neckeraceae; genus Neckera; species Neckera pumila. The sequence goes on from OZ018409.1 coordinate 16,825,510, forward strand.
AAATCAATTAATTCCCATTGAAGCCCTCTGCATCCTCATCGTGTTCTGTTTTGTTTCAAACCAAATATTCGCTGAGTGCTTCTTGTGATATTAGGGGTAGTCTCAGCAGGTTCAGAGCCGCAGAGAAACAATGAATATTCATGCTGTCGCGGTTTAGGGTTTGCTTCCTTTGGTCGGAATATTCTTAGCGTGCTATTGTTTGTTCACCCTCAACATCCACCTCTAGAGGTGAAGGTTGAGGCTGAACAATCAATAGCACACTAAGAATATTCTTTTGCTTCCTCTTTATTGGCTCCGGGAGTCCCGCCAATTACCTCCGTCCAACTCGTGAGTGACTCCATTATCCATTATTCATTATTCTCACCGGTCGACAAAGAGGGTGGTCACGGCATGTTCAAAAAACATGGCTTTTCATTGGTTCCACCAGACACTACACTATTGAATCTTCATTGTTCACTGCGGCTCTGAACTTGCTGTGACTACCCCTATTTGTATCATATTCACAACAATCACTTCAGATCCTAGCAAGGCTAGCTAGCTTCATTCTATTGGATTGATATATTGTTACATCGATCTGGACATCGCCAGCAATGCCATCACTACTCCTCATTGATATTGATAGAAAGCAATTGTGATGTAAGGTGGGTACACCCAAAACCGCCCCAAATTGGTACTGTGCCTAGTTACTATTATTGGTTGGTCAGATTTTCATATTGTCTTGTTGGCAAGTGAAGGGAGGTTCCAACACACCAGAGAACGCAGCATTTGGATACAGTATACAAAAGTTATTAAAGAACAAAGTTTGGTTCTAAAAGCGTTTCTTTCACATAGGTGCATAATTGATTTTGGAGATAGAGTGTAGATGGCAGTTTAAGGTCAGTGGCACATTTAGATGTACCTACCTTAGTATCACTGACTTAAGGTGGGGTGTTCAATTGTTTATAAAGAGTCCTTCTAAGCAATGATCTAGATTTGGAACAGGGAAGTCTTGAATAGTAGTTCAAACTCCAATGAGTGTTCTTGGTTTTTTTAAGCAAATGGTTCACATTGTACCAAAAAAGGATGATTTGCTTAGTGACCAACCCATCCTTCTAGAGTTAATACATTTCGATTCATATGATTTAGATGTTCATAGGATTAGTTATAGAATTTTGAAGTTGGGTTGAGGGTGATTGAAAAATGCGTGTAGAGTGAAGTGCTTACCATTGAAGCATTGAATCCTTCAATATGTACCCCTATTAGAGTGAAGACAATTTTAGCAAGCTTTACATTCTCTATCACACTTTCTCTTTTTACAAAAAGGTGCATGCAAATGTGATAATAAAAAATATGAAATGTGTACAAAGGAATTCCAAACAAATCTTTTCCTTATGGCTTCAAGTTTTTCCATGTTACTTTTATATAGAGGTGTTAGAATTGCAGTTCCCACAATGTAAGGTTGATCAAATTTATTAATTAGCCTTTTAACAGTAGATTGACCAAGCAACCCATCTTAGGTGGTTTTCATTCTTTGAAGTTCCAATGTGTTCAATATACACATCCAATTTCATCCATTGAATTTTATTCCCAATTATATAGTCTTTGTTTTTGTACATTCGTATAGTATGAATTTCAAAATTCTTGTATTTTTGTATTCAAGTATTTTCTTCAAAAATAACTTTTCTAGTTCAAAATCATCCTTCAAAAATGGCTCAATAGAAATGAAAAATATTGATCTCAAGAAAATGAAAAGAATAGAACTTTAGATTTCAAAATATAACAAATAAATTCTTTTGAAAACCATTGATATATGTAGTGGATGAAATTTTTGCAAATACATAAGCATTCAAAGTATACATTGATTTGAGACTTATTTGGAGAATTTACAAGATTTTAATCTTCATTGCAAGAAACACTTGTCCTTTTTTTTGTCCCCTTGGCCTTGAATACGTACATTTTTGCTCATAACTTTTGCATCTTATGTCCATTTGCTATGAAATTTGAAAAGAAGGCACACGTAGTAGTTTTAGACATTGAATATTTTTGATTTTCTTGAGATTACTTTACTATTTATAAATTGCCCCCAATTGGATGTCTACCTTGGCCATTTTGAGGATTTTCATATTATTTGAGGCTCAAAAATACAAATTTGAAGGTGAAAATTGGAGAGAAGGAGTTCTACCAAAGTTACACAAGCATACAAAGAGATTGTCTAAAAATAGTAAATTGTACACCTTCCACATGTACTCAAAGTGCACTACCTTTGTGCACGTGTAGAGAATACAATTTTTTTTCCCAAAGATGAAAATTGTTGAGAAGAAGCATCTTCAAGTTAGAAAAATGTTCTTGTTGAGAATTTTTTAAATTTTTTTCCTACTTTCTAAAAATAAAAACCCAAAGTGTCTATTTTCTTGCATTTTTCAACACTCTTTGACCATGCATAAGTTTTAGAGATAAAATTTTCTAGGTCTGAAATTTTTGCACATATACTTCAGTTTGAATGTTTACAAATTATCTTTATTTTAAAAAAAATTGTTCCAAAAGTCACAGTACTCGAGTACTATAGCCGTTTTGAGCCAAAATCATTAAGTGTTTCGTGCAACTACCCTTAACTCTTTTGTCCCATACAAAGTTTTTTGGTCTTTTTTGATATAATATTATAAACAATGTAGAAAGCTCACCTAATGAAATGCACACTTGAATGTAGGTTAGACAAAATGAAAATAATAAATCAAATTGGCATATCATCCAAATGAAGATTCTACTAGCTTGATGATTATAAAAATATTTTGCATAGATGATTCAAAAATATGGCTTAATTGCATTGTTTAATCCTTTGAAGACTAAATTGTTTTGAATATTTTTCTTCTATTTTGTAATTATAAAAATTAATTCCATTTCATTAAATGGTTCATAGACAAAAGTTGTCTTAAAAAATATTCAAATAATTCTTGGGATGAATGCAAGGTTATTTGGAAAAATTATCACCCTAAAATGTAAACTCCACTTACTCAAGCTCAGTCTTTTTCTTGGTCTCTTTATTTGTAAAGCTTCTTCCTTCACATGAGAACCTCAATGGTGGAGAATTTCTTAGTAGCTTACATTATGCAAAAAAAAATTCTAAGTCAAATCTCACTCAGAAATTCCCACAAGTCGTTGCAGGCAACCAAGCCTTATATTGGGAGAGGTTCAATAAGAGGCCATTCTGCAACAAGTGCACCTCCCTTATTTAATTAGTTTTTGTCCTTGTGTATCGAATCACCCTATTGCACATTATTCATCATTTAGAATATGAACTTTAGAACACTTAAAAATTTCTCCTCTATAATTTTTGTCTTTTAGCTAACTTTGAAGCAGTTTATTTTCATTGTTTAATCTCTAGCTAAATTTGAGTTTTCCTATACCTATTCAAAATACTTTGACATGTGTTTCCAGTGATAAAAATTACAATTTTAATTAAAAACTGGTGAAAAGTTAGAAGTTAATTTGGAGGGGCAAATTCCGGGGGTCGACTGGGAATGTGGCTAACAGAACTTCATATTATCACGTGCATTTTTGACCCAGAGGCTGTGACAAAGAGGTTTAACTGGTTTTTTGGATGAGTCTTTTGTCATCCATCCATCGCCTAAGGCAAGAATGCCGCAGACTCTGCATCGACGCCGTGCCTATCTGTGAGAATTGCGGCTCATGGGGTTGTTGCACAATCTCTGTTTCCCAGGCGCCTTCTAGTGATTTCATTTCACTCCTTCTTTTTCTCCGTCGTGAATCGTTGCACATACTCCCTTCTTGAGCTTTCAAGGGGGAGCATTGACAGCTTGCTTTTCGATTTTTGTTGGAAAAATTTCTATGAGGTGAATTTCGTAGAGGAGTTCAAGGAGATGGCCTCTGCAGCAGGTGGCACAGTGCAAGCATTGCGCGGAGTCTCCACTGCGTTCTACCGACTGCCTTCTTCGTCCTCGGTGCTCCGAGCCTTCTGTCCTCCGACCACGAAGCCCACCATCTCAGCTTCGTTCTATACTCGGAGATGGCGGAAGCTGGAGAATGTGAACTGGCGATGTGGTGGCACCCGTTGCGCGGCCTCCACAGCTGCCAGCAGAAATGTGGTGGTCTCTGAGAAAGACGTCGCAAGCTCGGATCCTACAACAAGCGGTAAAAATTGTCACAATTGGGACATCCTCTGCTTCGATTATAATTTTAGGGTTACGTTATCTGCTTTTGGATTAGATTTTATTTTTCACTCGATGGGATTTTGATTGGGATGTTGTTTGTTGGCAGGCGCTGAAGCTGATGAGAATCCGAAACAGACATGGAAGGCTAGTATTGACTTCAAGTTCATCCGCGAGAACAAGGAGACCATAGCTGCCAATATTCAGAACCGCAAGTGTGGTGGCGATGTGGAGCAGGTAGTGCATTTGTATGAGCAATCTGTCAGCCTCAATCAGGTAATTAATACTGCATTGCTATGAATCCCTACAGTAGAGCACTTAGAAGTCCAATTGGGACTTATAATTTTTAACTCAGTCTAGTGTAGGTCAAATGGGGACTACTTTTGTTCGAATTTATTGATTTATTGACCAACACTTGCAATGATCTTCACTGATTCTGGTGCTGTAAAAATGTGACTCCACTTGAATTACATGTGATCAATCGAATCGGTCATTTTCAAACCATGAATCCTTGGTCTTTTAGGAGTTAACGCCCCGCAGGCTAGTGTTGTCTGAACACACATATGCCGTGCATGTTGATGCTGTGACGTTTTTGGATTAGAGTACCAATCTGGTTGGGAGATTTGCAGGAAGTAGACAAATTGCGGGCCGAGAGAAACACTGTTGCAAGTGCGATGAAAGGGAAGCTGGATGCATCTCGTCGGGAGGAACTGATTGAGCAAGGTACTGTTTTTTTGCCTTCGTTACCCATTTTGTGTGCAATTTGAGCCGTGTCTACTGTTGCGTTTTGGTTTCTGACTTTTATGGAGTTCAGTGATTGTTGGACTTCGTAGCATCTTGTTTCTTATTCTGCTAATCAATTGAACCCTAAGTTTTCTAATGATGTAAATTTAGGGTTTTCCGACATTCTTAAAGAGTTCATTGCAACCCCAAAGGCTCAAGAGGTCCAAATAGGGCCTCATGTTTTTTCAGCACTTCTGAGTGGGTGTTATGGGTCATTTTTCTTTTCCTTAAATTTTTTAATATTTTGACAAACACATGCAATTGTTCGTCATTGATCCTTGGCCCTATCTGAATTGTATTGGCACAATATGGTCAATCATACTAGTCATTTTATAACCGTGAAATTGTGGCCCTTTGGGGTTTAATCCAAACCTATGCGGAAATGTCTCTGTAGATGTGTTGTGTGATGCCTAGGGTGTAGATCCAATCTAGTTTGAAAGCGCTCTGCATGCAGGCAAGCAGCTGAAGGAGCAAGTTTCTGAGCTTGAAGTAGAGCTGACAATGCTGCAAGAGAAACTTCAAGTGGAGGGGCAGCGTATTCCCAATATGACACACCCAGATGTACCCATTGGCTCAGAGGATGTCGCCACTCTACGAAAAGAGGTACTGCGATCCTCTGCTGTTTCTGTTTCTGTGATCTTGGCAATCTTATGTGAAATCCATTTACCAGGAAGTATGCCTTATTAGGTCAAGAATTCTGGTATTTACTGGCACATCCGAATCTACCGATTATGCCTTCTTTAGCATAAAAAGTTAATAATTTCTTTATCTTGAGGGAAAGCCCTCCCAAGAATATTAGATCTTGCTCTACGATTCTTTGCTCTCCAACTCTGCGTTGGGGATGATAGAGCTGTTTTTGAGTAGGTTATTGAAAGTGTGGCAGGTTGGAAGCCAACGGCAGTTTAATTTCCCTGTTAAAGACCACGTTGATCTAGGGCTTGCTCTTGACCTATTTGACTTCGAAGCAGCATCTGAGGTATTTACTTACACTACTTGTACAGTATTGAAAATGACCTGCATGAAATGACCTCCACTAATTATATTGCAGCTATTAAACTGTGAACTCTGAGCTTGTTTCCTATGGCCGTACAATCTTAATTACTCCTGAAATTGATTATTAACGATGCAAAACTACTGTTTAAGAGGTAACCTTTTTAGTTGTTGAATTCCGACATCTTTGTCCCTCAATGTCATTATACCTTATTTGAAGGGTCGCAAAATTTATGTTTGTTTAACTTGCACAGTAAATTTATAGCAATGTGATCACCACTAGCGAATCAATAAATAATTTGTAATTTGTATCCTCTGTTACAGGTAAGTGGGAACAAGTTTTATTATCTGAAGAACGAGGCAGTTCTCTTGGAAATGGCCCTAATCAATTGGACTTTGTCTAAGTTGCTGCCAAAAGGTTTCACAGCCTTGAGCACCCCCGACTTAGTACGCTCCACTGTAGTTGAAAAGTGTGGCTTCCAACCTCGAGGCCAAAACACGCAGGTGCTTGTTCACTTCCTATTCGTTTGGAGTTATTCTTGTCAAGAAGTCTTTGAAAGTGATGCCTGGTTTATCGGTCAAAACTTTTCTATTGTACCAGGGTTGGTGTTCAGCGAATATTTTCAGTAGACTTGGACTACATTGGGTAGTTTACGGCTTTCATTTTGTTTCCAATACAAGTCCTCTGGATTTAACTATTTGACCATGAATTCATTGCATCTCATCGCAAGTGCAGACTGTTACTTAGTTCTTTAGGAAAATGAAGTAGTTCCTGCACTTGTAATGATCTATATACCTGTGGAGGTGCAGGTCTATTCAGTGGAAGGGACAGATCTGTGCTTGGCAGGAACCGCCGAAATTCCTGTAGGTGGCATGTATATGGATAGCATGCTACCAGAGTCTGCATTACCTTTGAAGTTGGTAGCTTACTCTCATTGCTTCCGCACAGAAGCTGGAGCTGCCGGCTCCGCCACCAGGTACTTTACTGTAGAAGCCTTTATGAAGAGTCTCGGTTTAGGGTGTGCAAGGGACAGACCTGTGGTATTAACGTCCCGCTACACTTGCAAGAATCGGGGTGAACTAACTTCTGTTACTCAGAACCTGACTGGTCTTTGTAATCTTTACCTGTGACTCATCGCACTCCGTATCTTGAGATGTCGTTATCCATATAGTATCCATTGAAGATTGTGGTTTATTTCATAGCCAGCATTTGACAACAATATTACAGGGGGGTCACGACAGGGGTTTGTACCGGGTTCATCAGTTCAGCAAAGTGGAGATGTTTGTGATCTGCCGATCTGAGGAGAGTGATGCGCTTCATGAGGAGCTTATCTCTATTGAGGAGGAACTTTTTGATTCTCTTGGTTTACACTTCAAGTAAGATTCTCATTCCCATCCTTTCGCTCAAAATATGCCAAGCCTTTCTGTGTCAAATCTGCACTTTTTGGCTATTGGTGTCTCAGCATAGCAATGCCTTCTTACCTAGTCTCTTTGCACTGGTGTCGAATACAATCTCATAGCAATATATTTGTCTTCTTTTTGTCATTCTAGGCTAAGTGTAGTGTAACTGTGCAGGACGTTAGACATGTCAACCGAGGATCTCGGGGCTCCTGCGTATCGTAAGTATGATGTGGAGGCTTGGATGCCAGGACTTGGTCGGTATGGCGAGGTGTGAATGAACTCGTCCTCCTCCTCTTCATCTTTTTCTTGTAGGTGCCACTGAACTGATTATAGTTAGATGCCCTAATTCCCCCGTGCTCTATAAACCTTAATAATCCTATGAAAACTGCCCCATTCTAAGACTCTATTAGTAGAAAGTGCCTGGTTTAAATCTTCAATGCTTTAAGGAGTTACGAAGGTCAGAAAATATATTCTAAGTGCATGGTTTTGGGGAAAACTTTGAAAATTCATAATGAATTCAATACTATTCCGAGAACTACGAAACGACTTGTGCTGTGTCTTGCCCACAACCGTAAAAATCCAAAATTGATCCTCACCATGTGCACATTGGTCAGATCCTTATTTGCATAGTTTATGGGAACTTAACATTCATTATGGCTTTGTAATGTTTCCTCTTTTGTAATTGGCATTAACATAGCTAGCTTGGCACCACCTTCTGCAGATCTCGAGTGCCTCAAACTGTACAGACTACCAAAGCCGAAGACTAAATATCCGGTACCGACCTGCTGCTGCTGCTGCTGCAGCCCCTGCACAACCACCCCCCAAAGGCAAGAAAGTGAAAACCTCGTTGCCACCACCGCGATTTGCACACACCCTGAATGCAACCGCATGTGCTGTCCCACGCATGATGATAGCTATTCTCGAGAATAACCAGCAAGAGGATGGCTCGGTCATCATCCCGGAGGTTTTGAGAACTTTTATGGGTGGCGTTGATGTGATCCGCTCCAAGTCTAGTCAACAGTAGATACATTGTTTCCTTATTTTCTTTCTCTTCGGCAGTTTGAATTTCTCTGCCGACCCCAATTTTTGGCTTACGAAGGTCCCTTGAAATCATGTCTCACAGTTCCATTTTATTCTTAGCTACTCCTCGACAGATAAGGTGACTCTCACCGAAACTTCTTTTTGAATGGGCCTTTGTTAAGAGTTTAACCCATTTTTAAGACGTACCGGTATTGGTCAGAGTTGGGATTCACCAGTTTCGTGAAGGTCTGGTTGTAATTCTATTTGGTGTTTGACATCAAGCCAGAATAGTTTGAAGGCAAGTGCAACTTTTATAAGCATTGAGCAGAGTGATATAATTGCAGCTTCGACTGGTACTTGCTCCTTACGCTAAAGGGTTTCTAGTTCATTGTAAACTTCTGTGCTCGGCAGTTTGAATTTCCGTGCCCTGTGTAAGCCTCCTGTTTCCGGTGGTGAACACACTTACACTTCAAACTTCAAGCGAATCAGAAGTATAGGGATAGAGCCTGTCGTTGTGAAGCTGCTTGTTCATGTGATTTCTGAATTATATATATTTCAATATGATGGACCTCCCTCAAAAAGTTAGGGACAAGACCCATAATAGAAATCATATTCTAATAATGGAAACCAATCAAAACAGAAAGATACAAAAGTAAGATAGGAACGGTCCCCATTCAGTTTTACTTTTAACCCCCGAAGAACTGAGGCTTATTTTGTGCAAAAATTGTGAAAAAACTGCCACTTTGGGGGGCAGTAAGAAAAAAATGATTTTTTTCTTTCAAACTAGACTATTGTGGGAATGTGAGAAAAAATGATTTTTGTACATATTACCCAAAGTTGCCCAAGCTACTTGAAAAGCTTAGGGTAGCATAGTTTTTATTTGGGTACCTGATTGGAAGAAAAAAAATATTTCCACTCAAAGGGTACATGTTCACACCTTGTGTCAAAATTTTGTGAGCATCTAACAAAAATTGACTTCCTAAGTAACTGCTTAAGATCTTTGTGTACATTGAACGGTCACTTGGTACTTTGGGGGTTAATGTGAAATGAACTTGCCTTCTATCTCAAATGAAAAGATAAGAGTTGCTAAAAGCATCTCCATTCTAAATGCATCATATCACAAGCACACATACTGGATTATTCAAGGTACCAAGTTGAAATGCCTCTGTCATTCCAACTATAAAAAAATTCATATCTAATTCCAATAGAGTCTAAAAAATATAAAGCAAAGTGTCTTGATGTGTACAACCTTTCCAAAATTCCAGTTGAGCCCTTAAAGGGATGGGTTTTAGTACCTCCTACCTTTAGAAATAAGACGGTACAAAGAGTCATCGGAGGCGCCATGCTTTCCTTGTTTATAGCAAAGGGCAATCTGCGAAAAAAACTTCTTTTTTACTCATTCAGCAAGGCTAACTCCAAGAATTAACCTCTAGCATAGCGTTTTAGGAATTAAGGCTCTCATTTGTTCAATGAAACTTGGAAACCAAACTTCAGGAACATCTCAACTGAATCTGTGTCAAACAAGTAGAGTTCAGAATTTGGACTTCGGCACTTGAGAACCTTGAGAAGTTCCAGAAGAACGTCAATTCTAAGAAACACATGGGATTTTACATATTTCACCATCTTCTTGCCTGTATTAACAAAATGCTTGTGGACAAAATTAGCCTCCAAATCCTTCAGTTCCTTACGCAACCTTCTTTAATCTTCACATCCATCACTCTTTCCCTGGATACATCCCTCCGACGGCAACTTGGTGGTCTTCTTTGCGTGGTCCCGATAACTATAGATTTTAAACCATAATTTGGACTCTTGTTCTTCAGAATGGCTGTGAGGTCGAGCAGACCAATCTGACTGCAGCATTCCATCCTTTGAAGGCAACACCTGCGTTCTGTCCTCAACTTCCCCGGGAATCATAGTGACGAGAATGCCTGGCTTATTGCCATCACCTCCAGCATCTAGTTTTCAGCCATAACCTAAATTGCAGACTTATCCATACTAGAGTTCGTGCTAAAGAAGTGGCATTTAACTCAATGGCATTGCAAAATAGAGTGAAAATGTTCACGTCAAGACTATGGTACAGTTTGGCAATTGCTACTCACCTAAGGGGTGGGTACAGGAACGGATTCTGAGGTAGGATCCAAGGAGAACGTTTTGGCTAAAAATCTTTCCACGATCCTGAGGAGTTCCTCTGGTGTTTCTTCTTGTGGCATATGGCCACATTTCTCAATGAGTTCAAACTCGGCATTTGGCAATGCAGAGGCTAACCGCCTTCCATTCTCCGCCGGTACTAAACGGTCAGTATCACCTGAAACAATAAGAACTGCGCGACAGAATGTTGTTAAAACAAAATCAAGACGAGTGAAACAACAGGTACAAACATGACATTAAACACGATTTAAAGACAAAATTGGAATAAATTTAGAGCAAACCTGACCAATCATTTCTTCTCGACTGGCAATACGAAACATCGACTGAGTCCATTACTAAGTCTCGAGAAGGAATAACAGATAGATCCAACAAATAAACTGGATTTTGAACTAAATAAAGTAAAGATCCACGGTAGTACTTGGTTCAATTACAGTAATAGGGAGTAGAAAATGTGCCGCAGGGCAATCAAAAATCAACAGAAGAACAACATACCAGGACAAGTGACATCTTTAAGGCGCTTCCCAAGTGGGATCTTTGACTTTATGCTTCCACCCGGGCCTACTGCCATGGCCAATACAAACTCGAGCAATGCTTTATCCCAATCTTTGCATTGAAGTGGCTGCGAACCTCAGCATGCAATTTATTAAGATGACACTTAAATTAAGAAATAGTACCAATGATACCAGATTCGGTCAGAGGCCAAAGATGTATTCGGCCCCTCAAAAGATAGCCTGTGCAAAAAATAATGTGTACAAGAGAGGTTGCAAAGAAAACATACCTTTGTATAACCATGAAGAACAGCAGCGTCCACTCTTTGGGGATCATAAAAAGCCAGACGCACACCTCTTGGTCCAAACCTATCCATAATAATTCGAACCTGAAATCAAGCAACTTCTCAATGATTCTTTCCAGGTAGAAATTAATTAGTATTAGCACTATATACTGCGACAGATCTTCAATGCCCAAGAACAAGTCATCGGATATTGCTTTCTTAAGCTTCGAGATAAAAATGTAATCCTAGCAGCATTTTATAAGCAGGCTGATGGTACAAGAAAATACCGCCCGAGCTGCAAGCGCAGATCGAAGAACAACAGTTAAAAGCCATTCCCGCGCACTCCGGATTGCAGAATCTAGTCGTGCCCCGATTTTCTCAGGCAACAATGTCAGAAACAAAGCTTGGACTGCTGCTGTAATGATCCGCATCAATTTTTTCACTTGCATCAACACCCACCAAATTGCATCTCGTGCAGTTCGAATTGCGTCGGATAATCTGTTTTTGCCCAAATTTGGGTTTGCTCTTTCAGCTTTCTGGTCTTCCCCTATATCACAGATTAAAAGATAGTGACTACCAAAGGAAAACCCGTACAAGGGTGAAATACATTAACGATCTTTCCATAATGTCAACCTACATTTCACGAAAACGAATCAATCCAAAATTGTGCACTTCCTTATATATCCTTCGTGCCCAGTCAAGAATGATCGAAGCAAATGAATCTGAATCTGGTCTAAATTGTCAACTTCAGCAAAAAACGGAGCCTATTATGCGATTCCTGGCCTTCAAAGTATTCAATCCTTTACCAAAAACGTTACCAGGGGTTGGTGGGAACCGGTTCTTTCAATACTGGCAATGTAATCAGTCTATTGTTGTGATCCCTTACCTGGCTCTGGTGCACTCGTCACCTTCTTGACTTCGTCAATTATAAGAGGTGCTGTAACAGCAGGCCCAATTAATATAATGGCTGCGACTTTCTCAGGGGCATCTAAGTAAGCTCGCAAAGCTACAAGACTGCCTGCAGAGTGTCTACCAGAATACCAGATTGCCCCACCTTTCCATAAGTACACGCTTGTTGATGGAACAGTTGCCTCTCACAGATGCAGAAAACTACAAACACATAATTTAAGGTTGTCTACAATTCAAGGTCCGCCTTACATGTTGATGTACATTCATGGCAAGCAAAAAAGGAAATTCCAGGAATCAGAGACAGAAGTAGAAGTCAAACAAGATCTTCATGTAACGCGTATGCAATGAACATAAGGAGGAGAAAGCACCCTACCTACCCAATGAGGATGATTTTTTGTGCATGAAGAAACTCCACAAACGACAGCGTTACTTTTGCAGAGAACTCCAAGCCAAATGGATTCGGTCTACGAATCGCCTGCTCTTCACCGCCGGACATCTTGGGCCGACCCGTCAGGCCGAAAGCAGGTCGGTCAAATGAAACAACACTGGCGCCAAGAATGTCTGCCAAGGGTTTCAACACTTTCTGCCAAGAATATAAGGATGCCCCAAACCCGTGCAGGAGTACAGCCGGTGCACCGACCTTTTTAGACATTGCTCCATTTGCTTTCTCCGCGTTAGTTTCTGCGGACTCACCATCTGCAAAATCCTTAGACTTTGAGAACGACAAAAAGTGTGGGCAAACGACAGAAACCACTAATGTCAGATAGCCACAAACTGATCAGTTCAAGAAATTGCATTCAACATAGGTCTACAAAAATACATAACACTCACATTCGAGTAATTTTAGACCAAATCATTGTTTAAAAATACAGGTCAAATGTAAGCCTAATTGTTTTGTAAAAAGTAAAAGACTTGGCAGCAATACAAATGACTAAAAAAATCCTGAATTCTTTCTTTAAAACATTCAAAACAGACAAGACCTCAAAATTGTGACGATGAAATGACATTTGAAGTAACTTTCAACTAATTTTATGAAAAATTGAATAAGGATTGATGGTTTAGAGTAACAACAGTCTAGATTAATTTAATTTGTGCTGTGTGCTAGTACCATTGCAACTCAGAATTCAGCTCAAACATACACTTCGAAAAGCCAACCAATTCTCTCACATTGGAACAATGCTCCATTGATAAAATAAACGGTAATCCAATACCTGCAGAGGGATGCGCAATTTTGTAATGAAGTTGTACGCCAAACAACTCAGCAAAGCGGCTATCCCGCTCAGCCAGCAACCAAGGGTCGACAAGATTATTCTGATCCACTCCTGCTACTAATTTCGGCTTCGGCGAACTCCTCGGCAGCTGGACATTTGCCATACGTTCAAAAAGCAGCAATAGAAATGTATAATGAACAGGTAATCGAACAGAGAGCAAATTCGAAACTTAAGAGAAGGAGAAGAGATTGGCAGGGAAACATTGGTACTAACCTTGGGAACGGGCTGCGAAGAGTACGATGCAGCGTCGGCAGCGTAGGAAACGACGATTCGAGCAGCGCGACGGCGACTTGTAGGTTGAATATTCCATCGGGGAGTCCGAGAAGAAACGAGACATGGCAGACGACTGAGGTTGATGGCCATAGCCATGGCTGTGGCGCTAGAAACTGGGACTCAAAGTTAAAAATGAGCGATTGAACTTCGGAGACGATGAAACCACTGTCAATTTTGTGGCTCTTCAAGAATTCCTTGTTACCAGAATTGGCCAATCAAGAGGCGCCTCGATTGAATACCTCCGTCTCCAGCAAAATGCATCTCCGCTATGCCGTTTTTTAAAGCTTTGCGGTGGTGAAGCTATGGATGACGAGATTTGCAATTTGCTTGCAGCCACTCACTCTAGCAACGATCCACAGCTGGTCTCTAAGCATAATGATATTAAGAACAAACTCTTCGTTGGAAGACATCCAATGCAAGAGATTCTTCAAGCCAAAAAAACAAAGCGCTCTCGAACTCAAACCGCTTCCTAGCTCACAGTACAAGCCGAGACAAATGTGTCACGAAAACCTACTCCAGCACAATGAACCTCCACGCCAAGAGCGCCCAGATGCGCTTGCTTGCTTTTCTGTCTGTCTCTCTGTCTCTCTCATCGCACGATCAAGACATCACAATCAACACCGGACGTCACAATCAACTAACTTTATCATCCAAACGCTATCATCCATGTTCGTTTGTCTTCTTCATCCAACTTAAGGCTTCGTTACCTTTTGAGATTGAGATGGTTTGCAGCAGTGTGGTTTTATAAGAAATGAATTAAGCTCTATATCTCAAATGTCAACTGACAACCTTGAAAAACTGATTCAAAAACTGATACACTGACTCAGTTGCCATTTGAATAGAATCGTTACCCTCACTGCTCAATGTTTCCTCTACTCAGTTCTAAGATAAGATGAGCATGAAAACATGCTCCCGGGATATCCAGGCTTCCTTGACACGAGCACTTGCAGTATTTGCAGCACTCGAACAAAATGAACCTCAAGAATAAGCTGATCTCTGTATAACAACTAGGCTCCATCGTAATATTGTAAATGGAATGAACTGACATGAAATCTGAGCTCATCAAGAAACTGTGAAATGTTGTTCATGCTCGAATATGCACAGTACCATTCATTGAATCAAAACCACCTAATACTATCAAATTATCACCACAAATGCTCCTTACGAGTCATGGATGCATAACGAAGATAACCGCAATCAAGCTTCAGATGAGTTCTAGCTCAAGTGCACACATTTTTCGGCATTGTTGAGCCCTACAAGGACGGGCCTAAGAATATGTTGAGTAAGGTGGCACAGACCGTATTACCAAGTCTTGACATTGAGGCAGATTTGTAGTAAGAAGATAGTGATTCCATGAACGGAAGTTATGTGGGATCAATAGCAGTGCTAATTACAATGGTTAAAGATGGTCAAGAATCACAAAACAAGATTGAAATCAGTTAGAGAAATTAAAGAGTACAAGTCATATATAATAGTCACTGAACTGAAGCTCGGGCATCCTAGAACGCATTCTACCGGCTGGCACAAAGTGTCTGTAACTCGTATTGTGGCATGCGAGGTTTGAGGAGTTGGGAACTGAAGTAAGCGTATGAAAAGGGTCAACAGGTACCTAGTTAGTGCGGAGGTTGACCAGGCCAAGTAGGAAAGCACAGAGTGAGGAAAAACGAAGTGTGAGTACAAACTCTTGACCACGGGAAGTGGCGACTCCTAAATATAGGTGAACAAGAGATCTTCGCAGACTAGGGCGGAGAGTATCTTAGATTAAAGCCTTGATGAGGACATCAAGTGTTTTAAGTGTGGGAGGATGTAGCGTGGTCTTGACTAAAAGGCTGGGCTCGCGACGAGGTAGCGTCGTGATCCCTTGGTGAACCCGGTGCGACATGATGGCACCGCGATGTGGGACGCCCTGGTGTGGTAGCATTAAGTGATGGCCCGTGGCGCGTGAGCACTGCAAGAAGGCAAACTTCGAATGGGGCGCACGAGGCTGGAAGACTCGGGGCGTAAGGAAGGAGGGCCCATGGCGTAGGGCGTCACGAAGGGTCTTCCGGGCAACTCTCGGGTTGTCAAGGGAGACTCGGGGGTGAGACCGATTAGACTCCACTAGGGTACTTAGTGGGAACTAGGGGGACTGCTTGCAGGTCACGCTAGTACTAAATAATAGAGACTGACCTGTGTGCTGGGTGTGCAGGTTTGAAGTGTTAGCTGCGTTCTAGGTGGGACGCGGGACGTTACATGGTCAGGACCACGTTACATGTTCAAGCAGGTGCTGAATTTCGAGGCATTTCGAGGTATTTCAAGATGCGCAGGTATTTCGAGATGCACAGATACTGGACTGTCCACTGGAGGGGGGGCATTGTGATTGTGATCTCGTGATGATTTTAGAAGACAAGATGTAAAGTATTTTATCTGTTTAGGTTGGAAGGAATTTGCCGGAACGTTGTTGTGTTTGCGGAGTTTCTATCGAATTATGCAGTAGATTTTTTTGTGGTAAGCTTTGAAGAAGTTTAGAAACTCTGTATCTGCCATTGGGTTTGTTTGAGCTTCTAGACTGAGGCTTATCGTTTTTGGAAGCAATTTTGTTGTACAGAGTTATAGGGGTGGCCATTTGGACCTGCATTGCTTTTGAGCGTTTGTTTAGAGCAATTGCTCGGTGCAACTAATTTTGATTTTCTGTAAATTATCGTTCTGGTTTTCTTTTTTGTCATTATGGTAATGGATGCAAAGGCTGAGGAGAGGACTTTGACCTCAGTTTACTTTCGTGATGTTTCAGGGAGCAACTACATGAGACTAAAAACTAGAGAAGATTGTGGTGTAATTGCGGAGTTGGAGATAATATCAATAATGTAGGATCAACTGAACTAGTGGCACTGGCCAATTATGAAGGTTTGCAACTGTTACTATGGTTCAAACAGCGCATTGTGGTCCTGGGTAGAGTGGTTTCAGGCTTGTGTTTGAGCCGCAAGATTTGGAATCCGAGAAGAGGAGGAATTTGCAAAGGGAGATTGATCGGCTCGGTGATCCCATTTCCTTCTTGCTTCAACAATTTGAGAATCCGGCAAACCTTAAGGTATCTCATACAACTTACGGCGGGTATTATATTTGAAGTTTTAGCGTCATAAAATGGCGGGTATTATATCGTACTTTAACTACAATATGCCTTGATCCTTGTTACGAACAGTTTTCCTGATAGGTTTATTAAAGGATTTGGAAGTTTAGAACTCGTGCACTGGCCTCCTTGACTACGAAATGAACATTGATTTGGCAGAAAATAATTCCGCCTAAGGATGTAATTTGTGTGCGCAAGGCTAGGACAGCTAGCGTCTTCCCAAATGCTTTCGAGATAGTCTCCTGGGGCAAAAAGGTATTACTATTGTGTGCTACTTTTCAGAATAGCTTTTATGTGAAAGAGACCAATTGGTTTAGGTCTTGTGCCGTCCCTGGTGTCATGTGTATTGCTTTTTATTGTTTGTATCTCTATATCGCAATATCCCTGAGCGATTACCCTTTATGGTGTGCTGCATAATTGTTGTTAATAAGTTAACCGTGTAGCTTTGAGTGAAGAACTAAAAGCATATCTGTACTGTCGTGTTGCAGCACTTTTTTGCATCTTTTCTCTCTCGTGATAAAGCTTTCCACTTGATCATTGATCTCTGGGTCCAGCATAGCAACTACGCAAAACTTTTCCTACATTCGCAAGGATCTCTGGCTTCACTTGCAATGGTGTTCTTAATGATAATCTGGTTTGATCATTGAGGATTAACTCAGTTAGGGATAAACTATTGTGAAAAACTTTTGTGCGATGTTTTCATCGTTTGATCTCTCTTTTCACCGTAACTGGCAAATTATTCTGACAGGATTTTCGTCAAAAGATTATAGGATTGTTACTTTATTAATTTGCCGAATTGATGGCCTGGTGTTTGGAAACAGAGTCCACAATCTAGGACGACATCTGGAGCAGACAGCGGAGCCATTACTCAAAGTGCCTTGAGAAGTCCTCTGCTTATGGGAACATTCTGGTACTGATCATGCTCATAGAAATGCGGAACAATCTGAGGTAGTGTCTGATGACGATGAAGCTTTGTGCACACATGAAGACTAAGCTAATAATGTCATTGCCAGTGTGACTGCTAATGCTAAATCTTGCTAAGTCATGTGCTAAATCTAAATCTAATTAGATCTTGCAATTGTGTTGCAGATGCACTTGCATATTGAGGCATTACATGTAATGCGATGGTTCCAAAGCCAAAATTATTTTTGTGAGTCACTGGGTTTCGCAAAACTGTGGTACTCTGTCCTTGAATTTTACTGAATCTGGACAACGCAGGTTTTGACCAACTACAGCACCATCCTATGCCGACACCCCGTAGTATCAATCGACTCCCTGACCGAGTTGATAGCACGCTTACCCGTAGCCAACGATGCAAAAGTGAACAAGAGTTCACTGTTTGCAAAGAACTTGCTGACTCGCTACTTGCAGACCGCCATCCCGGGCTTTATCGAGGGGTCGTTGATGGTGAAGACAGGAAAGGAATGTTACAGTTGCTGCTGGAAATTCGAAGGCACTTTTCACTTGATCGTCTCTGGAGCCAAGCCTGGGGTATGCGCCAGTGTGGTGGAGCATGCCTTAATCTTCTAAAGCAAGCTTCACTCAGTCTCATTTCGTATCTCGAGGCAACTTACGACAGTGACAGGAAATAGCCGGCTTGCTCAAAAACTGCGAGTGATCGAGTCCAATTTTTGCTGACTTTTCAAAATAGAGAGGAAGGTCAATGTTGCGCAAATAGTCGTGGAGGTAATTCTCGATGATCTCCTGATCAAGAATTTTATCCGCTGTACTTTTTGTGGCGAAGATGTGGGGTCACTGAAATGGGCTCGAATGATGTACTCAATCTTTCAGGGTGTACTGCAAGGGGCTTTGTTCTGGATAATTTGCAGTGGATGACTCTTTTCAACGAGTTGCTCTGGGTTGTGAGTCCCGGTATCTTAGACATTGACGACGCGCACAAGCTCATCGCCCGGTTCGTCACCACTTTTCCGCAGCAGCAACAGGAGAGCGTTTGGAGGGGCATCAAATTTGGAAAAGATTTTCAACCTTCGTTCCAATCTTACACGACCTGGGTCTCGTACGTGATAAATGGGGAGGCAAAACGGGAGCTCACATCTTCCACGACGCGTAAGCCCAAAGAGTATATACGTTGATTGTTTATGTATCAACCAGTTGCTTCAGTGTTCAGATTAACCATCAACTGAGCAGAAACGTAAACCTAAAGCATTTTGAGTTTTTTCCACTATACTGGACAGTAGTAGTAGTCGCTTGTCAACTCGTCAGGAATTTTGCTTATGTTGCCTTCAGCTCTTCAACTTACTATTTGAATATTCGTATATATGTCCCCAATGTGAATGCTCTAATGTACGTCTTTCCGCACGACGGGCAGCACGATTCAGGCTCTTGGATTTGCTTGCCTAAGGATGTGCTTCGCAACGTAGAAAATCTTCTTAAATGGAGTCCTGGTAAACTTTGCCTACTTCAAGTTTGAGTCCTGTAATTCTACCTTCTTTGAGCCATTGAGACAATGGGGTTGAATTCTTAGACTCAGTTGAATGAGTATTATGTCTTCAATGGAGAATTGAAGAACTTCAACAGTTGATTGTTTATCACTTTCAACGGAGAAGTGTGTCCACTACGGGTAAGCGATTGAGTGCTTCTAATTCTATGCCATGGAAAAAGAACTCTAAACTGGACGTGAAATTTAAATGGCCGCCTATGAAGAGCCCCCAAGAGAGGTACACATCAATTTATTCGAAAGAGTTATTAAAGAGAGAATGATACAAAGTGCTTCACGTATAAATAGCACTATGTTTTGGGACCCGCAAATTGATTCTGAAGAAGAGGTGCAACGCGAGGAACTCTTTAACAAAAATGCTTTTTTTTACCCTATGACTTCATTAATCACCTCACATGGGCACTCACAAAGCCGTCAGCATTCCGTCAGTCTAAAGAGCTAAGAAAGATGGACACAAGTGAGGTAGTGGCCAGTTGTAACGTCGACGTCACCATGTTCTTTGCGAAGAACTTAAGCACGGAAGCATTAGCAAACAAAGCGACGTCGAACTAGGTCTGCCATGAAATCCTCCGGTAAAGATCAATACCACTGGGCAAGGGCAAGCCGAAGGTCAACAGCTTGAGTGCATGCAGCACATACATCAACTTGTGCATGAGGGAGAGGTGGACTGAATCAAAGCTGCCGTCACCGATGCACTTTCACCTTGAGATCCTAACCTTAAGCTCTTCTATCGAAAGCATTAGCTAGACTTTCGTCTCTGTTCTCGAAATTGCTCGACAGGCTAATGCTGCTCAAGCACTCGACAGTCGAGGAATTCTTTGACAAGAATATTAATAAATGGACGAGTCTTCATTGCGCAATTTTCACGCATAATACTCCTACAGTAAAGGTCAAGCAGTTAAAGAAATGAACCAAAATCATCTGCTCCCACAAAATCATTCAGGAAGTTCCCAAACACAAAGCAACGGTCACTTTCTTCAGATGGCACCGACTTCTGGGAGACCTGTTCTTGAATAATGATAAAGAGCATTCTGATGCATTCCAAGTCAAGTGCGTCACGACTCTATCTCGAGCAAAAGGAGCACTTCTAGAAGAAGGCAAGATTGAACCTGGACAGGGAATGTTGTGGGAGGCTCACAATTGTGGATCTCACGCATGGTCATTGGCAAGGCACATGTACAGCAACAGCAACTCACAGCTTCATTGAATGAGGTCAGGAGCAGGAGCCAGGAGCGGGGGTTGGTCATCAGTGCACATGTTAATCACCTTGTTAGCATCTTGAAGCACTTCAGTTCTGCACGTCGCCTTCGACAGGGAGACTAGTAGAACTTACTATCGAGAGATTATTGAGAGTCTGGCACAATACAGTAACCACTTTGACACTGATTCTGCTGCAGAGACGAGAGATTGATACCGCAGTCCTGTCCAGAAGCCACACTGATAGGAATTTTGAAATTCCGATGACAACGTTGAGAAGAATTACAAAGGATTTAATTCGAAGAGTCGGCAGCAATCACAAGTGAAGGTAGGAAACCAATCGCAATTAGGGCAAACGAGAGGTGCACTTACTGTAATGGAATATACATGTATATTGATATACACACAAGGAGCCGATATTTTCCTCAATTCTTGAAACTTAAAAGGTATGACTTCTGGTATCCAAATAATCTCTGATGTTGTCAGCCTGAGATAGTGAGCAATCTTCTCAGTCGAAATCTCTTTAGCCAAGTGCTTGAAAGTGACCATCACATATTAGTTTCGGTCACGTCTCTTTCAGCATCCATTTTATTCTGGACGCTTTTGATTTCTAGTGGACAGAAAGCAAAATCACAGTGCACATTTGGCTTGATCCATGACAGCTAGCTCCTGAACATAATGATGCATGTGTCAGCTAAAAGAGTGACTAAAGACCCAAAAAGTGATAGAGATCCAAACTTGCATTCCATTGAGTGTGAGGTGTCCAGCAGAAAAATTTTAATCAAAAAAGTGCCTGGAAGCGTGGGGAGTGAGGAACAAGCTCATACCTAAGCTTCTGGTCAAGTGCTTTGGAGATTGTTTTATAGAAGTGCTGGTGATGTTCATGGTCGCGGATCTTGCGAGGTTTGTGCACACTGTATGAAGGAGTTGACCCACTGGAGCAGCGCTCACAGAGCAATTTCAGGGAGTTCTGGCGCCCCATTATTACATAATCTTCACTTGAGTTTTGAGATTCCCATGAAAATACTTCAGGTGGAATTGAGTTGGATCTGACAACTTCGCTTTTTCTTTCTTGTGCTGCTTTTGATACACATTGTTTCGGCAACGGCACTGAAAGTCGACATAGCTTGCTGAGGAGTCGAACAAAGTCTCCAGATATTTTGGTGTCGGAAAAAGGTCCACCGCAAAGCATACCCACTTTCACATCCTGGAGAGAAGCAAAAGTATCCTCCCAATTAAAAATATGGACCATGAAAGACTGAAGCGGAGATTTCTAAATCGGTTTAGGGTCGAGGCAAGAAGCTTAGACTTCTTCACATTTTTAGATTCAAGCTTGGATAGCAGAGATATAGTTACAATAGCGCTATTTATTTAAGATGTAAGGAAAGAGGAACATTAGGGTGTCCTTACCTCGTTGCCGTCGTCGTCTGCTTCTTCATCGTGCTGCCGCTTAGCATTACATCGGAGAAGAAAAGATGGTGCGTTGAAGTTTGAAGTTGATGTGCCTTCTCTTCCGGATGTCGCAGGAGGACCATTTACTAAATTGGATGACGAGTCATACCTGCTTCCCTCGCCGATCGAATCTAAAGACCTTCTAACTTGCAAACTAGAATGTCGGGATTGCGATCCCGTGTCTCCGCTCGCAGACACGCCACCGCTCTGGTGCAAGGTTTCAATCTCTAGCAGCGGCAAAGGTGAGCCTCGAGGTTTGTCATCGCTCATAATTCCTTCCCTTGGTCCAACACCAAGGGTGGTAGGCTTTTCCTGCCTCATCGGTACCGGAGTGGACTCGTGACAATCCTTAGAAGCATGTGTCGTTCTGCTTCTCAACAGAGATCTCTTGTGAGTTTCTGGCGGGCTTGGACTTCGTGATTTCTCTGACTCACACGTGAACGAAACACGCAGCGAGCTCCCCCGATCCAATCTCGAACGAAAGGTGTCGGATTTTGCATTCTTTAAACTGATCTCACCGGTTGTAATTCCCGGCGATGCAATGCCACTGACTTCGTTGACATTGTGCAAAGGGTGTCCATAACCGTTGGGAAACCCTAAATTACCCAGGGATGAATCACCGTCGTTGGAGCTCTCTAACCTTGTAGGCGAGGCAGAAGGGCTTGCCGCTTCCACCCTCGGCGACCTCGGTGTCGTCGGTGCAGTTTCGAACCTCTCAGGAGATAAGAGTCTTCGACAATGCGCATTCTCATCTAGCTTGAGCTCGATCGGCGTGAACCGTGTGCGCACACTTCCTTTGAAAGACCTAAACGGAGCAGCTGCCATGGAATTTCGCTCCATAGAGTAATTTCGTAGACCGAGTTGCCAATCTTTGAGCGAGATGTCGGTTCCATCGTCGTCCAGTGGTTTCGGTTTCATATCACTCTCTAGAAATAGTGGCGGCGAACCATAACGCAATCCTCTGTTTTCGCTTATTGCCGAATCCCATGACTCCTTGACCAGCTCAGCCTCGCGCTCCATAGCTGAATTCACAGCACCAACAATGAGCCCAAGCAATAGACAACAAAGATCCAAAAGCACTTACGCGTAGTGCTCAATAAGGTAAGGTGAGCACATTGCTTCCTCTTCCTGAATTAAGAAATTTTGAGCGGGAACCCGTGCAGCAGCCAAACAGGAAAAAACAGAAATCAAGCAAATTCAAAAAAAACGCCCGAGATACAACAGATCATTCTTGCAGCTTCTTTAATTCTTGAAAGCGACGAGACATCGATTTCATCATGGCGTCTATTCTGGCCCACTAGTGTATGATTAGCAACGGATCAACTACGTCCTTACAATCTAGACGTGGACGGCTGCATCAGATCACAGCTCTGCACACTCAAGATTGCTGGAAATGGAGAACAATACGCAAAGGTTGGACCACAGAATGTTGCCTTTGTTTTACACAACTCTCAAAAGGAAAGAGCTCGATAGCACAAAGTTTCGATCGTAGACCTGTCTAAGCGAAAGTTAGCATAACACGCTTTGAAGGCTAGCCCATCGTGAACCAAGAACTGATCAGGAAAGCGACTATTATTGAACACCTGAAAACCTGCAAAATTTAAACTCCGATACTTAAAAACTTAAAAATCGGAGCACCAGAAGTGACCTTCCCTCAAGCTAAACCCGACATCAAATGATAAACAAAGAATTCAAAAATTCGTGAACCTCTAGCAAAACGGCGCACACTCTAGATTGCTGAAAATACGCAAAATATTGGAACACGGAATACTAATCTTGGATGTTTACAAACCTCTTAAAACAAAAGAGCTCGTTCGTACTACGAAGTTTCGCACATCTAAGTGAAAGTTGGCGCAGGCGATTGAAGACAAAAACTAGCATGAACCAAGAACTGATCAAGAAACACGACTACCAGTACTGTTGAACAGCGGATTCAATTTTCGAATTTACAAATCCATGCTACTAATGCGCTCTGCCTTCAAGTTAACAACGGCATTTGGTTAACATTTCATTAAGCTCGATCATCAATCATTAAGCTCTAATATAAAACTGGAGAATCTAGTGCAAGCTAGCTGACGCTCCAGACGACGTATCACACATGCAAGTAACATTCTGTCGACAGAAAAAGAGCTAGGAATGCTCTGCATGCATCTAAGGTTGACTGCGCCATAACGACGATGCACAAAAGATGCTTCAGATTGAATATGTCACGTACTGACATGATGCCGAAGTCAAGCCTGCGCTTGAAGCGCGCCTGCCTCACTCCCTCGACTAACGTGCGACACCGATCGGTATTGGCACTAAAACTTAAGTTAAGCTTATGCTTGGCTTGGGATTTAAACTGTGGAGACCAAGATGGCAGAGATCTAATGCTTTAAAAAGTCCGAAAGCCTCGGGATCACCGACCTTGCGACAGAGGTGTCTGCCCTAGTTATCTTCATGCGTTTTCTTTAGGGGCTTTGTCATAAGCTAGTGGATGAAAAATAATTAATTGGGATCTGACTGCTAGCCAGATTGGGTTGACTCCATTAGATTGACAACTTTTTTAATGTTAAATTAACAGGCATAATTATGATTTGTTTAGTCTTTATGTTGTGTTATTGTCAAATTTAATAAATAGCATGTAATGTATAAATGGTGTTAAAGTAATGTTCGTGATTATGTGGCCATGTTCATATTGATGGATTTCCTTTGATATTACATTGGTAAATATCAAATTAAGATTAGTATCATAGTTTCAAATTAACATTAATTAGAATACCCTAATATTGATTTAATGTCCGATGAGATCATTCAAACATTAGCTTGTGGTTAATAAGTTTGTAAATCGAATAGGATAAAAAATTTCAAGAGAAAAATATTTTTTGAAAGGAAAATGCATTTCAAATTAACACAATTAAAAATACAATTCAAAAACGAACACCCAAAAACTATGCCTAGAGTTTATATAGGCCTAAAGGTTAATTTAAATGAAACTATTTATCAATGGTCTTCTAAAGGATCTGATAACGTATAAGTCAAATTCTAATACAAAAAAGTGATCACAATGCCAAATCAAGTTGAACTTGGTCAATGATTAACTACTTGAGCTAAATGTCTTTTAACCCTTAAAGCATTAGAGGAGTTTTGGGCCTCTAAGAGACCACGAGTTCCTGAACTGTGGGAATTCTGCAGGAATGTTGTGACGTTGCCAAATGGCTAGGCTAATGTGGCCAAGCGACTACCACGTCATTTTTGAAAAAAAAAAATTGCTTAAAATGATATTTTGGTCAAAGTTTTTTTGTTTGTTTTTTTTGAAAAAAAATAATCTGACACGCCCGTACCGTTGTTCAGTAATTCTAGGTAGAGTGGGCAAAGGGCCTGAAACAGTCTTCTAAGGCCCCGAACCCCCTCTAATGTCCCATTGTCCACCATTGAAGGGGGAAAATGGATTTTGGACAGGCTCTTAGTCTCTTACGGCCTCAATTTCCATGATGATTTTTTAGAAACTTTTTGTGAAGATAGAAAAATACATTAGCTTTTTGGAAATATAATTTTTATTTCAATCGGTGCTTGGGAGCAAAACTTTTGGCATAAAAGGTCCTTTTTCGGAGTGTGGCGGGTAGAAATTACCTCACACAAAAAAGATTTTAAAAGATTTAAAAGATTTGTTCTCATAGACTGTAATTTTATCTATATGGAAAGTTTTGATTCATTCCATTTGGATCTGCTATGTGAAAATTATGGACAATCTTATTTTTTGGGCAATTGGAGCATCTTCTTGAACTTATAGGTTTCAATTTTGAATGCAATTTTTATAATTTTTCATGAAAAATTGCTTGACATGATAAAATTTGCTTGCTAAACCAATCTCACCATTGGAATTATACTATTTTAATCCTATCTTAGAGTTATTAATAATTTAGTTTTTTTTTCAATCTTGGACCTACTTCTATTTAACAATTTTTTAAAGAATGAGAATCAAGTATATTATTCTTGAATCTCTTTTTCTAGATTCTCAATTTGATTCTTCAACACAAAAAAAATTAAATTCAAAGTCTATATTGCAAAAAAACTTCACAAATGATGGTCAAAGTCATCTGAAATGTAGGCTAGTGTTAAAAAAAAAGCCAATTTTGATAATGTCTTCTAATCTGTGCAGTCAAACTTTATGAAATTTGTACCACATGATTAGAGATAAGTTAAGTATAAGATCCTATAGTTAGATTCTGAAAAAAACATTTTTCCTCTTATCTTGGATGAATACAACAGAAGTAGTAGTTTTGAGTCGTTTTTGACAACAAAATGGCCTTGGGACTTTAGAATGTTAACTAAATCTGACATTAAAGGAGTTTTGGACCTCTAAGAGACTGCAAGTTCCCGGGCTGTGGGAACTCTGCAAGAATGCTGCGACGCTGCCAAATGGCCAAGTTGACGTGGCCAAGCAACTACCACGTCAGATTTTTTAATTTTTTAATTTTTTGAAAAAAAAAGTTTTTTTAGTATTCTTTTAACATTTTAACAACTTTTTCTTTTTCTTTTTAATAATTATTTTTTCAAACAGTAGTGCGTTGTTCCCAACATCAAGAACAGCCCTGAAACAGTCTTCTTGAGGCTCAGATCTAGCAGGTTTCTTTGGGGCAAAATTTTGCACTTGTCAGATTGTTTTAGCCTGTCGGACGCCCTCCCTCCAGATTTGCTCCAGTGGTTTGGAGGCTTCTGGTGACACTTGTCCAAAAAAAAACACTGCTCAGATCTCCTCTAATGAGTCTTCTTTTAAGCCACATGATTGACTTATTAACCCCTAAAGAACCATTGTCATCTCAGGGGACAATATGGATTTTAGGCAGATTTCTATGGCCCAAATTTTTGGTGGAAGTTTTTAAACTTTCTCATAAGATATAAAAACTTATTACCTTTGTAGAAATATAATTATTATTTCCATTGGTGCCTGAGAGTAAAAATTATACCATAAAAAACTTAGAATTAAATTTTGCGGGAGTACCCAAAAAATTGCAAGAGGTCAAAATTTAAAGTTTTAAATTTGTTCCTTAAAAATTGTATTTCTTTCTATATTTGATGCTTTGATTCATTGAACTTAGATTAGTAATGAGAAAGTTGAAAACAATCTTGTTTTTTGGATAGTCTAAGCATCTTTTTAGAAAATGATTTATAAGATTCATTTTTGAATGCAATTTTCACAATTTAAAAAAAAATTGTCTGATGAGGTCAAGTTTTCTAGCTAAGACAATTTCACCATTGAACTTATGGTTGTGTTTCAATCCTATATAAAGCTATAAACAATTTAATTTTTTCAAGAATGAATATCAAGTATGCATTTTTTGAAATTTTTTTCCTAGACTTTCAATTCTATTTTTTCGTACAATTTTTTTTATTCAAAGTTTGTAGTGCAAATTTTTTTCACATATGGTAGTCAAAGTCATTTGAAATTGCAAACTAGCAGACAAAAAAAAAAAGTTTCCAACTTTTAATGCTTGTATCTTCCAATCTTTGCGATCAAACTTTATGAAATTTTTATCACATAACCTCATATAAGTGAAGTATTCAATTTTTACAGTTAGATTCTAAAAATAACATTTTTTCTACTTTTTTCGATGAACATAGCAAAAATGGCACTTTTAAGTGGTTATTGACAGAAAAATGACCTTGGTCCCTCAGAGGTTAAAAGACATAGAACAAAAGTGGTAAAAAATAATTGAGAACTATAAGAAAAGATACATAAGTACAGTTTGTCCAGCACATTGATGTCATTATAGAATCCAAGCGTGCCAAAAAATGCATGCCAAATCCATAAAGACTTGTTACAATTTCCTCCAAAATAATGGTCTAGTTTTCATTTTTGTCTTGAGATGTCCCCGCTACAACAAAGGCCAAATCTTCCATACATAATGCATGCAATCAATGAAACTAAAATCATGGGGAATTCTTAGATACCATTAACCTCCAACTATTGGTGTACATCCTCTATTATGTATAAACACATTGTGCCAAGATCAAATTGTACCAGCATAACAAACAATATGCCAATAGTTAACAATAAACTAACCTTGTAATTGGCTAGCAATCTAATCACACTGAGATCTAATAGCTCCTACAAATGGTGAATATCTATAATCATAGGGAAAATGCCACGTGATTGTGATGTATGTCACAATCACAACAAATTCTGCAAGTAATGACAAAATAACAAAAGATATCTTACCATCATAAAATTAACACATGCAACATCTATAGCAAGTAAAGAAAATAAGCACTTATGACATGAGTACATCAAGTGCAGCAAGTAGTTTTATTCCTTTATTAATAAAAAGTGAGGAAAAGCTCTTAAAGTATTTAGACTAGTCTCACAAATATCAAATAATCAAGTCTACATCATTTCTAAAGAATGTTTGCATGATTGGATGGAATCTACGAGGCCGAAGCATTTGACTCCATCATGTGGGATACTCAAATTGAAAAAGATGAATCTCCAAACACCATGTGGAAAGTATGAGCAAACGAAGTCTCCAATCGAGGTGTCAAAAGTATTGCCAAGGCCTAAACTAAGGCCCAAATTTCCAACCAAGGTCAACCGGGCTTCAAGACACTCCACGTCACCTCCCACCAACGCCATCAAGCTCTACAATGTCTAAGTTGATGAGGATTTTATACATCTCACATGACATGTCTTTGGTAGATTACCTCAAACAATAGACTTAAAGGCTACCCTTACAGCAACTCAAATTTGTTTCACTAGAGACATTTTTAGACCATGGGAGGGCCATTTTCCTGTATGAAAATGTGTAGTTGTAAAAAATATCAGCTTGAACTAGCCATCAAAGAATCCTGCCAGTGAAAGTTAGCCTGTGTACTCTATAGATTTTTTATTGAGTTTTTTTTTTTTTTTAATACTTATTTTAAAAAATTAGTTTAAAAAATGAACTAATTATTTTTAATTAAAATAATTAAATTATATACAAATATATATTTTAAAAATATATTTTAAAAAACATATAAAAATCTATTTTTTAAAATATTAAAAATATATATATATATGTTGAAAAAAAAGATTAAAGAAGAACATTTTTTATTTTTTGTTTATTTTTCATTGAAATTGCACATTTGCCGAAACTAAAACAATGTCCCAAACGCTCAGATTTTCTAAAACGTCATGGACTCCATCATAGTGGAGGCACCATTGTAATAATCCTTTGTTTTTCATTTGGTGGGGTAATGTATTTCAGCTAGTATCTCATGCCATGGGCTTCTTCTATTTTTTTGATTATTATATTTATTTGTGGCTGTACCAAAGAGCTTTAGTAAGCTCCATTGACTACCAAGCAACAAAGGATGCCTTTAGGGGCTATATAGGAAATTATTATTTCTGCTTATAATTTCCAATGAATTTAGTGCATATCAATTGTTCAAAAATGAAAAAATGAACAAAAATTTACAATGGTTATTTAGTGTGGTCTAAACTATCTATCACAAGATCATAATTATTCAACAATAGTTGTAGTTGTGGAGGTGCATTAGAAGAAATCTAGACCCTGCTGAGGGTCGCTGCAACTATAGTAAAATGTGCATTTACAAAAAAAAAATATTTAAAAATTAATAATTAATAATAATAATTTTTATTTATTCTCACAAAAATAAAATAAAAAAAATTCTCTAGATTTGCACATTTGGCGGCTTGTTAGACGGCCCTCCACTGGGCTCAAACTTTTTGTAATGCAACATTCATCATGTAGGCATCCTAATTCTCATGCCGGCTAATTAGCCACCTATACTAAATAACCATTTTGGAATAGCAAAAACTTTGAAGGGAATAAAGTTTTAAGGGAGATGCATCCAAAATCAATAGTGTACCCAATTGCAATCATTTCTAGACATAGAGTTATTCTAGAATGTAAATCTAGGTAGACAATAGATAGCTTATCATTTTGGTCAACAAAAAATAAGCTATCTATGAATTACCTAGATTTAAGTTTGAGAAGGACTCTTGTGTCTACAGTTATCACAATTGGGTACACTACTGATTTTGGATGCTTCCAAGTAATTCATTGTTAACCAATTGAGTTTCTTTCCCCTAGATGGAGGTATAATTTGCCTCTAGATACTTTGGAAGAATTTAGTTATAATGTGAAGGACATCATTGGTTGGGCAAAGGTAAATTGTTGTTGGATTGTCAGTGCTAGCTAGATTGTGGTTGGTGGTTATTGGTTGGTTATAGCTAGCTGGTGTTGACCTAGGAAGTTTTAATGCTAGAGGCTCTTGCTTTTGGGGGGAGCAAAAGAAAACACCTCAGTGAAGTTTGACCTTGTAGCAACAAAGTGTCTGATGGATGATTTTGGACAACTCTGAAGAGGACAAAAGTTTAGATCTTCATCCATTTTTATTTTTTTGGAGTAGTTGGGGCAATGGACAACACAACATGGATATTTTCTAGCTCATTGAAGGCCCTCGTTTTTTTATGCAAGTTGAGATTCTAAAAAAATGGTAGGCATAATTTATAGAGTGGTAGTAGGTCATTATGACTTGGTCAAAAATTACATGCATGGGCATCTCAATCTTCCAAAAAAATTTCCATTGCAACTTCTTCAAATCTCTATTCATGTAACAAGACAAGGTGTCTATATTGGAAACTAGACAGTTCCTTGGGGACAGACCAAAACAAAGCAGTTACACCTTCCAACTGCAATGACAAAAATAGAAGTCGATGTGTAGAGCTTCTAGAGTGTCTAGCATGGGCAAAGCGGCGTGCATTTACTTGCAGAGGCTTCTGCTAAAATTGAAAGAAGCAAGAAAAAAGATAGGCGATGGGATCTTGCAACAAAAAACATGGTTTACCCAACACTTCATACTTGCATCCAACTTTCGCAAAGCCTCGTCACATGTTGGCTTCTCTTGAGTTCCCCTTTCTTCCCTGTAGTCTTTCATGGTGCTTTTTAGAGGCAATTGAAGTCATGGAGCACTTGAAGAGTGCACTCCATGTTCAATCTTGGTGATCTGACCTCATTGTAGGCTGTTTAAATGAGAGTTATCGCATGAATTTGCTAAGATTGAAAAACGACAAGTACAATTGCCTGGATACAAGCCCCAAGAGGTTGCATTGGCTTTTTTATAATTGGAAAGTGAAGATACTACAATAGAGGGAGCAACAAAGTGAAGGAGATGAGAACAGGTTCTCACCTGAGTTCTACCATGTCATTCATAAGGCCATCTTTCACTTTCCAAAATAGAAAGAAGTTGAATTTCACATATAAACTTAAGCTGAGGAAGTCCTCTTAAGAGATACTTCATCCAGGTTTTATTCAGGTAAACAGTCAATACCTTGAAAACACTTGCTATATTCATGAAGAGATTAACATTACAACTGTTGCTGCTCCTTCTTGCTGGATTGCTAAGACTGTCAATGAATTTTGGAAACAAAATTGCCATAATGATGGAGACGTAGACATTGACGATTTCATGAATGAAGAATGTTTTTAAAGCAAGTTGCACTGGATGAAGGAATGAATGCTCCCTTCTTCCATAGTATTTCTGTCCTCTCCTACTCAACAATGAACAAACCACTTCCAGAACTTGATCTTCACATTAATATGGAACTTATGCTATTTGGCACAAGCATAGTATGCTCATGAAACCAAAGATATAACATGGAAAAATGGAAACTCAACAATACATGAAGTGCACATCAATATTGCTATAATAAATATAGAACACTTCATAAACAATGGCATGGACATAACAATGAGACTTACATCTTAAATTAGGAAGGGTGTTCATTTTTCATTGTTGCAATGTGTCATTGTTTTTAGATTGTTTCAATTATCAAAAACAACATAGAAACAATGTAATTACAATGGCCATTGTTTTTATGCCATTCCAAGGATCATTGTAATTTTGCAAATTCAATACCCTATTGTTTCATTATAGTATATAGACCTTTACAATGCCCAATTGTAATTTTGCACTTTCAATGGCTATTGTGATTATATTTTTGCAATTGTCAATATATCTATTCAACATTTTAATCTTGAAAGTTAATCTTATACGGTCCAAGTCTTCCTAAAATCCAAAGTATCGTATCAATTTAATATACTGCATATGAAAAATATATCAAAATTGAAAACTTACATAGGAACGTACAGAACACTCTCATAGAATCTGAGTATTGCTATATTGAAATAATTTGCATAACAGGCATCTTCATTAAATGTTGGCTTTGCTACATCTCTTTTCTGCCAACCTTCAGTTTCTTGTCGGAGTCCATTCATATCTCATTCTCATTGAGGCACCTTCATTCATGACAGCCTAGAGAAAGACAAATGTACAAGACTGATCAACAACCACAGTCATTGAATTGAAATTGAAATTAGTCAAGTATGAATTTTAGCCATGAGTTGAATCTTGGTTAGTAGAGTCTTATATTGATTTGGATAAATTTTAGCAAACTTCAATGTACTCAGAGTTTCCAAAGTACTGCTGCCAAATACAGAATCTATAAAAACAGCATTATAGTATGCAACAGAAATTACACATTACTAAAGCAGGATCACGAAAGTTAAGAGCCTAATACCAATTAGAAGAACTTATATTTGCTATCATGGTGGTCTTTGAATTTCCGCCCAAAGAATCCTGCACATAGTGTAGTTGAAAATTGTAATTACACCAAGGTCTCCTTGATAAAATAACATTGCATACATGTATATATATTGAGTGGCACATCCCGGGCTACATGTATTCCTGAAGAAAAGTATTGGCTCATCGATGGTTTGAGACTGGTTATTATAAGGGACTTATTATATACCAACCATTTCCTCACTATGTGGTTTCTGAGCACATAACTAGGGGGTGTCGCCATAGGATGTTGCTGTAGTTGGTCAAAACCTGCGTTGTTTAGATTCAGTAAAATTCAAGGGCAGAGTACCACATTTTTGCTAAACTCAGTGACTCACAAAAATAATTTTGGCTTTGGAACCATTGCATTACATGTAATGCCTCAATATGCAAGTCCATCTGCAACTCAATTGCAAGATCTAATTAGATTTTGATTTAGCACAAGACTTAGCAAGATTTAGCACTAGCACTCGCACTGGCAATGACATCATTTGCTTCGTTGCACCTCTTCTTCAGAATCAATTTGCGGGTCCCAAAACGTAGTGCTATTTATACGTGAAACACTTTGTATCATTCTCTCTTCAATAACTCTTTTGAATAAATTGATGTGTACCTCTCTTGGGGGCTCTTCACAGGCGGCTAATTGAATTTCACGTCTAGTTTAGAGTTCTTTTTCCATGGCATAGAATTAGAAGCACTCAATCGCTTACCCGTAGTGGACACACTTCTCCGTTGAAAGTGATAAACAATCAACTGTTGAAGTGCTTCAATTCACCATTGAAGACGTAGTACTCATTCAACTGAGTCTAAGAATTCAACCCCACTGTTTCAATGGCTCAAAGAAGATAGAATTGCAGGACTCAAACTTGAAGTAGGCAAAGTTTACCAGGACTCCATTTAAGAAGATTTCCTATGTTGCGAACCACATCCTTAGGCAAGCAAATCCAAAAGCCTCAATCGTGCTGCCCATCGTGCGGAAAGACGTACATTAGAGCGAACTCAAAGTATTCACATCGGGGACATATATATGAACATTCAAATAGTAAGTCAAAGAGCTGAAGGCAACATAAGCAAAATTCCCCTGACGAGTTGACAAGCGACTACTAGTACTGTCCAGTGCAGTGGAAAAAACTCAAAATGCTTTAGGTTTACGTTTCTGCTCAGTTGATGGTTAATCTGAACACTGAAGCAACTGGTTGATGCATAAACAATCAATGTATATACTCTTTGGGCTTACGCGTCATGGAAGATGTGAGCTCCCGTTTTGCCTCCCCATTTATCACATACGAGACCCAGGTCGTGTAAGATTGGAACGAAGGTTAAAAATCTTTTCCAAATTTGACGCCCCTCCAAATGCTCTCCTATTGCTGCTGCGGAAAAGTGGTGACGAACCGGGCGATGAGCTTGTGCGCATCGTCAATGTCTAAGATACCGGGACTCACAACCCAGAGCAACTCGTTGAAAAGAGTCATCCGCTGCAAATTATCCAGAAACAGGGCCCCTTGCAGTACACCCCGAAAGATTGAGTACATCATTCGAGCCCATTTCAGTAACCCCGCATCTTTGCCACAAAAAGTACAACGGATAAAATTCTTGATCAGGAGATCTTTGAGAATTACCTCCACGACTATTTGCGCAACATTGGCCTTCCTCGCTGTTTTGAAAAGTCAGCAAAAATTGGACTCGATCACTCGCAGTTTTTGAGCAAGCCGGCTATTTCTTGATTAATCACTGTCATAAGTTGCCTTGAGATACGAAATGAAACTAAGTGAAGCTTGCTTTAGAAGATTCAAGGCATACTCCACCACACTCAGTCTGGCGCATACCCTAGGCTCGGCTCCAAAGACGATCAAGTAAAAAGTGCCTTCGAATTTCCTGTAGCAACTGTAACATTCCTTTCCTATCTTCACTATCAACGACCCCTCGATAAAGCCTGGGATGGCGGTCTCCAAGTAGCGAGTCAGCAAGTTCTTTGCAAACAGTGAACTCTTGTTCACTTTTGCATCGTTGGCTACGGGTAAGCGTGCTATATCTACTCGGTCAGGGAGTCAATTGGTACCAACTATGAACCACGAAATGCTTGAACCAAATCCTCTTTTTCGTAAGTCCAGAGAATTGATGCTAAAAATTTCATTCCCATGTCAATTATGTCTTGGAAACCAATCTGGGATGCGACTTTAATTAGATCAATGCAGCCTGCCACGGTTTTAATTGGCTTAAAAAAAAAGGCAATGCATGAGAGAGAAGCAATCTTTGTAATATCGCACCTCCGTGTTAATTAACCTCAAGGTGAAATTTCATATCCGACGGCAATTTGGATTGAGCCCACCTCCCGCTCATGCACGTGTCGAAGTATGTACTGCACTGTCGCAATCTGCTAGCCTTCACCTTCACTTGGCCCAAAGTTGCTCCATTTGCACTTTTAGACTCGAGTTCGCTACTTCGACGTCTCTTCTTACTTGGGTTGCCTACTGCTTGCATCGCCATGCTCGATTTTTTCACCAGGGAGATGGTGACATCAAAGTCACAAGTGGGCTCAAGCTTAGGTGGTGCCATCTCTGGTCCAGAATCTCGTCTCAGTGGACAAGGAAGCTCACTTGCTGATAGTTTCAATCTCAATGTGCACAATGAGTTCAAGTACACTGCTATGAGGTTTGGAGAGAAAGTGAAAGAGACCTTCATATGGACAAATGAATTGTGTACGTTTATGCGTTCAAGTCGCATTTACATTCCAATATGTCTCTAAGTTTGGCTTACTGTGCCAGCTAGAGATAACATTGAATTAATGGTGACACGAAGTTCTGCAGCAATATGACTTGATGTTCAAGTCTATTTCAAAATTAATACTTTGCAAGCATTGCAAATTATCACCCCGACCCATACTTTAAGGATATGAGTGGTCTTGGTTTATAGGAAAGTCACTTCAAAATCTTGAATGATTTTTAACCATTGCGTCTACTCAACTTGTTTACCGGTACCGTTTTGTATTGTCGGAGCCCCTTCATCAAGTTATATGGCACATAACATCAACAATAAATAACATCAATTTATTAAATTGGCAATCTTCCATTACTTTGGCATGGTTCAAGTTACATAACTTGAACCTCAAATGTATACATGTTAAGGTTTTTGTGAAGATACATGTCACAATTTTTGATTTGTGGAATATCGCCAATTTAACAAAATTGAAGTTGTATAACTTGAAAGTTGAATGTAAAGAATTGTAGGACATATGATTATCAATATTGTTGATTTGGTTTGATTAGGGTGTCAAAAATTGTAACCCAAATTTACATAAAGCTCTAAAAACTAGGAGAAGTATAAAGCTATTTTGCAAGCCGTAAGTCCCAATAATGTCAAAATTGTGGAAATATTCCTATTTAACAAAATTAACAAATATATTTTTACACAATTTTAGCTCCAAAATTGTTGTTTTCAATTGCTCAAAGCTCTAAATCAAAACTTTCAACTTAAAAGGGACTTTTGGATGTTTGCAGGACAATTTGTGCCATATTGGACATTACTAGCTAGCCTACAAGGTAAGTGGGAGTATTAAAATTTTTGGATTAAAACCAAAAACTATTAGAGCATTAAACATAATACATTGTCAAGAATGAGACTTGCATAAAAAAAATACAAAATTTATGCACAAAAATAGTTCAATAAATTCTTTTGCTACAATACATATTTTGATAATTTGATTTTTAGGAACTGTTGAAAGGAATAAAAAATAAAACAAAAAATAGCCTATTTATTTCAATTTGAATGCTAGGAATTTTGTTCAATAAATTCTATTTCAATGAAAATAAATTCTTGATCCTAGAATTAGCTTAGAGAAACTACACTTTGAGCATATTTCAAAGACAATTTAGACAAGGAGAATTTTATCAATCAGATTGAATTAAAGGTCTTTGACAATTTTTGTATCCTCCAAATGTGAATTCTAATCTGAATTTGTTATTTTGCTATATTATATTGTGAACTTCTAAAATAAAAAATGTAGCATCTGATTGGAGGCTATTTAAAACTAGTAAAATTCTAAAAATATTTATTGAAGATGTAATACAACCATGTGCTCATTAATATTGAATCTTTTGGAGATATAATGCAAAGTTTATGGATGAAAAACATTGCTCCTAAAGGCTTGTAATATCAAGTAGTACAACTCTTCTTTGCAATCATCTAAGCAATCAAACACCCATTTTTCAATTATATTTTTTTCCAGTGGAGTTATTTTGCAAAATTTATAGCCAAAACCAATCCAAGTAGAGGCCCTAACAAAAATTTATAAAGCTTCTTTTCAAGAAGTCCAATTAATTATTGTGACAATTATGGCCACATGACTATATATCCACCAGTTTAGGTATTACAGACCCATTATGTCCATTTGTATCTATGTTTGCTTAATTTGAATACATGAAACAAATGAACTTTTGTGGTGATGTGACAATGCTTGACACTTTCGTGACTTCATGAGAGTGTTTTGGTGGTCACAATAGCTTTACAAATGTAATAATTGGCCTAAGACTTTAAAGATTTGGCCATTTTTAGAACATTGAAATTGTGACTATTTTAGAGCAGTTAAGGACTTTAGAGCGATCAATTCAAAAACTCCTTACTAATTTATACTTTGTTACAAAAACATAATTCTACTTCCAATCGCTTTGTATTCTATTTCTCCACATAAAAAAAATACATAAAAAACATTACAAAAATAATCCTTTAAAAAACATTGAATACTTCTTTATTTTTTATATTTAATTTTGGCTATAATAGAAATGCAAACCTTTCATCTTAGAGAAGCTAAATTCCTTGAAATAATTTTTATTAAATTTTCATAGGAAGAAAAATGGAAAATACAGAATGATTACTATTGAAATATAATCGGCATTGATCCAAGTCATCTTATATTTTTTGGCCCTTTGTGGAATTAAATACAAATTTTCAAAGTTGAAACACAATAGCTACTGAAAGCAACCACCTCCTTAAATGTATACCATTGGTACATTGAAGAAAGCAAATGTACCTTTGTGTCATGATCACTTTTGAGCAGACTACCTTAGATGTACAATCATTTTTTGTACGTAGTAAAATTCTCAACCCCTAAGCACTCCGACATCCAAAAAGTGTACAACGAACAAATTTTAATAGTCACTAACGATGGAGAAATCAAAAATTTCATTCATCCAGTTTTGGGGAAGCAGTAACATGAGTTTGGCATTCATTAGTACTTATAACAACTATTTTAGTGAAAGCAGCTACAAGTGAAAATTGTGCAAAATGAAACATATATGGTTTTCATGAAAATTCGGATGTGCCCAAGCGAAGGAAGTACTGAAAATTCCGTTATTCGGGCAAAAAATTATAGTGGCCTAGTATGTAGGGGCTTTCAATTTTAGCTCCCCTATGCAATTAAAAAATGGTACTCAATGACTAGAAAATTGACACAAGTCAAGCACAAACATTTTCTTTGAAGATGCCAAGCATAAGAAGATATGTACATTACAATGCAGACATCACGCTACAAGTGTGTGGTGCATTTTCTAATTTTTTGTTGATTTTCTATTGTACAATAGGAAGACAAAAGTATTGTCGCCCCTTTTTGTTCTTTTACAAACGTCCCTATCTTCAAACACTATTTCTTACAATTTTTATGTATTTCTTATATCATTGTATTCCTACTCAATCTCGATTACGAATACTAAATTTCAACTTCAAAAAAAGCAAAATTTCATTTTTGGTGAATTTTACAAGTCAATTTTCATAGTTTTACATCTTATTTTGTTGAAACAATTAATGATGAACTTTCTAAATTCAACTGCGCAAATATGTAGGGAATATCTATATGCACATCTTAATTTCAATAAGCATCTCTAAAAAAAGTTTGCAGCTCCTTCTATAAAAAAATTCAATATTAGGGTGACAATGTCCTAATTTTGGGAAATAGATATCTTTTTATTGTAATTAGATTTTGGCAAGGCAATTGTACTATCATGCTCAAATGTACAAAATTAGTTTTTGTGTGATGGTTAAATAGAAAAATCTAATTACAATAAAGAGATATCTATTTTCAAAATTAGATCATTGTCACCCCAATATTGAGTTTTTTTATAGAGGAAGCTGTGAATTTTTTTGGAAATGCTTGTTGAAGGCAAAATGTGTGTATAAATATTCTCTACATAACTCCACAATTGAAATAAAAAAGTTCATCATTAATTTTTTTAATAAAATATTATGTAAAACCATGAAAATTGACTTTAAAAATTCACCAAAAATGGATTTTTGCTTTTCTAAAGTTCAAATTTGGTATGCATGCTTAAAACTGAGTAGGAATGCAATGTTCCAAAGATGGCATAACAATTATAAAAAGTAGTTTGAAAATGGGGGCGTTTTTGTGGAAACAAAAGGGGGTGACAATACTTTTGTCCTCCCATTGTACAATGGAATACAGTTCATTTATGAATTTTTGGTCAAGCTTTACTAAAAAATTCAACAACGTTAGGAAGCTCTAGCGTGCTCAAAAGTGAATCAATTTTGAAACCGCAAATTGCATTGGAATTGCAATGAAGTGTTCTTCAACTTTATAATACGTGAAAAATGTGAAATCCAAAATCGTACAACAATTTGGAACTATTTACCATTTCATAGAGAACCGTTGAAAAATAGTCAAAGATTTTTTGCTGTTGGGTGAAGAACAAGCAAGAAATGATCCAACAAATTCAAGTGGTATGGAATGAAGTGTCTTTACAACAACTATAAACTCTCATTTTGAATATGCCCAATCGAATGTGAGGACTAAATTTGGCGAAGGGTGGTGCCACTAGATGGTAGATGGTGTACAAAGAACATCTACAATGTTGTATGATTTTGACCTCCACGTGTACATATTTATTATGATCATAAAGTAATCTTCTCTACAATTCCAACGCAACTTGCCGTTTGAAAACTGGACCATTTTTGAGCATGAAATGACTTATTGAACTTTCTGAACTTATTAGTGAAAATTGCTAGGATGCAAAATTTGTAAATGAATTGTACCCATTGTATAATGGCCTACCCAAAAAAAAATGTGATAATACCTTCAATTTTGAAAATAGTTATGTCTTTATTGTAAGTAGTTTTTGCAAAGAATTGTACTATCATATTCAAATGTATAAAATTAGTTATAGCAAGAAGTGAAAATGCAGAATTCTAATGACTATAAAGAAATAATTATTTTCAAAATTGAAGGAATTGTGATGCCAAAATGGAAATCTCTCTAGAAGAAATTGTGAACCTCTCTTTGGAGATGCTTGTTGAAAGAAAGATGTGCGTATGGAGTTTTCCTACATATCTCCACAATTGAATTTAAAAAATTCATCACCAATGTTTATCAATGAATTTTCATATAAAACTATGAAAATTAAATAAAAAATTTCATCAAAAATTGAATTTTTGTTTTTTAAACTGAAATTTGGTATGGTTGATTGGGCTGGCATAAGACATCAATGTTGATTGTGCAAAACAAAAAATGTCAACTTAATTTTTCATTATACAAAGAAAATTGATTGCCCAAATTGCCATCACAATAGGAAAAATTTCAGCCTCATGAGGGGCTGCTTCAAGCCTGTTCCCCGTTATTGGGGACAGGAATTGAAAAAAATTTAAAAAAAATCCAAAAAAAAATCCAAAAAATAAGGCGCAGCTTGTGCCACCAGCAACCAGGCAGTTGGCAGCCATGCGGCCTGCCTGTATCAAGCCAAGCAGCTAGGCGGCCAAGCTTGGCTGCTTTATTTCAAAATATATATATATATATGTTTGTTTTTGTTTTTTAGATTTCAATCATTCTTCAAGACTTCAAGTGATTTGGCAGTTTCTTCACCACCTTAGCTATCCATGTGTGTCTTTTTTTTATAGTTTATTGAAGCTTCCAAGTTTAAGAACTTATAAATAACTCGCAGCCTTTTTGAAGCCTCATTTCTCTTCTAATGCATATCTTTTTGGTAGGCCAATACACATCTATCACTATGGGCATGGACCACAAGCTCTCATATATTCTCCATTAGGCAAGTCTAGAATGTGCTCTGGTCATTGCAAAATGAGTGTTTCTTGCTTCCTTTTCAATTTCATGTCCATTGCAAGCTCTTCATTAAGGTAGCCAACTCCTTTTTGATCCCCCCCTCAATTTTGGTGATATGGACTGTTGTCTTTCTGTGAATTTGTGGCTCAATTCCCGGAGCAAGTGCGACGCAATATGATTGGCTACAAGGCGGTCAATATTGTAATTAGCCCTTGGTCAATTTTGCATATGGTCACAAATAGAAAAGTCTATATCACCATTATAGGTCTAAGAGAATCTTCCCCTAAAAATTTCATAGTAATTGTGTTTTTGGTAATAAAATTTTGCAACAATATGCAATCATTCCAAATTCTATTTCTATACAGGGAAAAAATTCCGCACTCAAAAAACTTGTGCTCCAAATATGCATAATTGCTTAAGTGGTGGGTTGTTGCAAGAATGACCTTCCGTTTTGTTCCCTTTTGGCTAGTACTTCTAGTACTATGAGCTTTTGCTTACAAATTTTTAAAAATAAAATAAAATATGGATAATTAGTATGACACTAAAAATAACATATCACCAAAATTTCAAACCTAAAAAAATTCAAGGTCAAAAGTTATTCACAAAAAAGATGAGTTGAAATTTTGAAGAAAATACATACTTTGACGTTTTAATTTGTAAAAAATAGGGAAAATAACTTTTAAAAAAACACTTAAAAATTCATTTGGAAAGACTTTATGATAATGAGCTTTTACCAAAAATTAATGTTGAAACCATCTTCAATGCTCAAAATTGCACGCGCAAGGGAGCCCTCTTTGCATGGACATAGAGGATATAAAATAAAATATTTTTTAATGCCCCTTGGTAGAAACATGACTTCCTACTATGGAAATAGACCATAGAAATTTCAGCTCTATGTCATTAAATTTGGGGACTCCTTATGTAGTAAAAAACCCTAAAACTCAAAACGTGACATGTATATTAGTTTATATGATTTTTAAATATAAATTTTTTTTTGAACTTTTTTGAAAATTATGAGGTATGATTAAACTCATAAAAAGAATCTCTAATAAAATTTTCAAGTTCATGCAAGTCATGCTTCAAAAGTTATTGCAAAAGGAAGCTTGGGCACTGCTTTTGTGACAATGTTTCAATAATCACCGGTCTTTCTTGCAATCACCCTGGTTGGAAATGGGTCGGTTACCTTATTACATACCTTCAATTATCCTCAGTGAATTTTGCATGGTTGCATGCTACTCATTGTGCTCTGTGCACTTGTACAACAATTTTTTTTGCAAGCATCTGCAAGTTTGACTATGATTTCTTCATGACGTTGCAGCTGCCTGTCAATGTCAACGCCAAAGTTTCTCTGGTCAAACCTCATGAACTCCCCTCCCCAATAATTTTGCAGAATTTCACTGTGGCTGCCAACTACTTGGAAGCTTACACTCAAGATCCTACGGTGACTTCAAGAATCCTTCTACAGCAGTTTTGTAGCATGGTTCTCCAAAATTTATCTAGTTTCCAGATCGCACTTCACTGTTGCTATGAGTCTGGTCGCTCTATGATCCATAGGCAGTGTGTAGAACAACTCTTAAAGCTGATCCACCAGCAGTGTATATTGAATCAGATATATTAAACCGTAAGACCTCCATGATGCACAGAGTGATTCAGAGTGATGATTTGTCCAAATAATTTTGCATTTATGAATCCAAAGCAATGCTTAAATGAATCTTGAAAAGAAAAAACTTGAGTTCTCTTAGGACCAGTTTCCTGAAGTTGAGGTAAAAAATTTGTACAAATAAAAAGTATACAAAAATTCAAAACAAGCCTTTGACGTTAGAGAGTTGAAACCTTAAGCCATGTCAAATTGGTTGGAATGCATAATTTCACAAACAACAAAATGGCTCAATTAGGACATATACTATCAAACTTGAATCAATCGATTATATTACAAGGACTTGACATAAGAAGACTCCCCACAATGCAAAGTAGAATCTTGCGTGCAATCCAATTGCCTCTGTCATGCCAAAAACCTTGCACGAGTTCAAAGTTAATTACAGCCAAGTTTGAAGTATTTACACTGAAGAACATGTGCATGCCGGACTATGGATTGAAGCTGAAGGACTACAGAAGCAAAAGTTCCCTGTTGGAATTCACAAACGACCTACCGGTTATAGGTATCATGGATAAAGCTCAGTTTGATTCACATTTTAAAGAGAAATAAGCCTCAAAATGATCACCTAATAAATCACTGGAAGAAAGGCTCACCATCTTCTGAGCCTCAGGTCATGGGCGCATTCTTTTGCTGGCTAAAGTTAGGGTTTAGGGTTTAGAAATAACCCTAAACTTGGCTTCTGCTCCTCTACTTCCCTACTCCTCACTGAGAAAGTTTGCGTTGCCACTTATCATGTATGAGACCCACCTCATGTGAGCCTCCGGCGAAGGTCCGTGATCATAATGAAACTTCAAGGCCTTCCAAATCCCCGCCTGCTCCTGTCGCGGTAAAGTCGACAAGAAGCTGGCGGT
The DNA here is from genome assembly GCA_963969595.1 of Neckera pumila. Taxonomy (NCBI): domain Eukaryota; kingdom Viridiplantae; phylum Streptophyta; class Bryopsida; order Hypnales; family Neckeraceae; genus Neckera; species Neckera pumila. The sequence goes on from OZ018409.1 coordinate 16,868,604, forward strand.
CAAGCCTGCAACATCCTCTTCGTCGAATTCCAAGATGATGTTACTCAAAATCCAATGCCACTGATTGAAGAGTGCAACCTGCTGTGACGTGTCCAAAAACAGAGTCCCTTCCAGAACGTCCTAGAAGATGCTGTAGATTATTCGAGTCCACATCCATACGGAATTTCGAAGATCACCGTCCTCTTTATTCATATGAGCATCGTATAAAATATTTGAGACTTGGTCATCACCAAGAATGAGCTCGGCCAATGTTTGCGCAGCATTTGCCTTCCGTGCTATTTTGTAAAGCCGACTAAAAATTGGCAGGAACATTAGAAGTAAGTTAAAACGACAATTAACACTATGGAAATAAGTTTCCTTCAAATTAGACAGGAGAGTGAGTGAAGCTTCCTTCAGAAGATTCAAGGCATGATCCACGACACTGGCACATACACCAGGTTCTGTACTAGTCACAACCAAGTGAAAAGCGCCTTCAAATTTTAGGCGGCAACTAGAACATCCCTTTTTAGCCACTGCCCTTGACGGTTCCTTGATCAAGCCCGGGTAGGCGCACTGAAAGTAGTCAGACAGCAAGTTCCTTGCAAGCAACGAATTCTTGTTCAATTTTTCCTCTTCCAACACGGGAAAATCGTCTAGATGTGCAATCAACTCTGCCAAGGAGTCGAGTGCTACCAAGTGAGAATCACAAAAGTCGCGAACCAGCTTCTCTTCCTCGTCAAACTAGAGAACTGTTGCTAGGTACTTCACACCCATGTTGATTACATCCTGGAAGCCAATCTGGGATGCAACTTTCAGAAGCTCAATGCAACATGCCACTCCGTTAATTGGCCTGAAAAGGAATTGCATGCGAGAGAAGCAATCCTCGTAGTACCGCACCTCTGTGTGAACCTCAAGGTGGAATTTCATCTCCAAAGGCACCTTGGATTGAGCCCACCTCTCGCTCATGCATGTGTCGAAGTATGTGCTGCGCTGTCGCAATCTGCTAGTCTTCACCTTCACTTGGCCCAGCTTTGCTCCCTGTGCAACTTGAGACTGTCCACACTAAGGCGTCGTCTTTTGTAGCTTCTACTTCCTGCTGGCTCCTCCATGCTCGACTCCTCCACCAAGAAGATGGTGACATCAAGGTTGCAATTGGCCACAAACGCACTGGCCGCCATCTCCTGCACAACCCTAAATCTCCTCTCAGCTGAAGGCTCACACGCTGACTTTTCACTTCCCTAGTTGCTAGTTTCTGAAAATCCTCAACGTAACGAATATGAACTCAATGCCCACAGTTTGGTGCACGTTGCCTACTGAGAAGTTCTCAAATCAACGTGAAGATTTGAAGACCTAGCGTCTGGGCAATTGAACCATGTCTTCTAGGTCAAAATGACGGCACTCAGACTACGATCAAGGTTACCATCCTACTAGGTTAGACCAAGTGAGTTCGGGTTTGTTAGTTGGCCATTTGAACGTCAAGCTTGTGAAATTGTGAAAGTTCAAGAGATCAGACCATTTCAGGAGCTATTCTGGAACCTCAGCCCCCTTTTTACGGCCTCGTTTTTTGAACTTCTCGCACCTCAATGTCCCAATTTTGGCGAACTCTCTGAAACATGCCATTTATAGATTTTGACAATGCCAGCTTATGTGACGCGAGACATTAAGTCTTGCTGTTGTCTTGTTCCTCCCGCCTCCTCCAAACAAGCTGGTTTCATTTTTTGTGGATTGTTTATTGTTGTGGATTTGCTTCTGACTCCTCAGAACGAGCTGACGTCCCTAGATGATGTCGATCTGATGCGTTGGCGAGGTTTGGAATCACAGTGCAGGAGTGAGGAATACCGTTCATCTTTTTTTTCTCATCGTTTTGGTTTTCTGTGAGTCTTGAGGAGGAACAAAGTCAGTGACTTAACCCCTTTTAGTGCCTTGATCTACAGTGAGAGAAGAAACAGAGCCCTTTGATCCTTTAGTACTTCGACAAAATTTTGGTCAGTAATCATCAAAACAATTGTAAGATCTGAAGCAAGACAAGCTCTTGTGACTGAACTTGGAGATTGATTTCAACAATCCTTTGAGTTTGGAAAAAATGGAGAACTAATCACTAGTAGAGGGCAAAAGACAAAATGATTGGTGAAGTTTGCAAAATGAATCTCAAAACCATCCACCCCTAAACACGTGCATAGTGTTCCTATGCAATTGAAGATCCATCTCTTGAAAAATTCATGTCCTACAAAGTGTTCACATCATACACAAGAGTAAAATAGTTCAATCATTTGCCTTCACAGTTTGTTATTAATTTGTCTACCTCGAAAGCAATGGCAATTCCATTCATGAAAATCAATGAGAAGGCATCACAACTCTGCTTTGTCACATTGTCATTGTATTTCTTGGCGGGATGTTCACCGTGCATTTTGTGCACAAACACGACATTATCATCATCAAGCTTGTGGATGTACTCTTCATTATACTTGTGCCGGTGGGTATGATTTGTGGAAGCATTGTCAGCTTTCAATGCCTTCGTGGAGATCTCTAAGAGAATAAGATTCTCTACATCTTCAATATTAAGAAAAGATGGTTGTTGTCAAAGGTAGTGCAAAGTGCACAGACAAGATTTAGAACTTACTAAAGACCCAACTCAATTGGAGGTAGAGGCTCATTTGGAGGAGGCGGGAGGAACAAGACAATAGCAAGATGCTCGTGACAACATGATGAATTAGATCGGCGAAGAAGACCATAAGCATGGCGGAGGGGGCCGGGAGGATGGATGGTGGGCTAGAAGGATGGGTCGGGAGGATGGGCTAGGAGCCGCTGGGGCAGGGTAGCTCGGGTAGAGCAACCACCCCCCTGGCCTACTACCATGAGTATCTCCCAAAAGCTGGATGGAAGGTACTTAACGTCTCACGAATGTGACATGTTGTTCTTCTAGGCAAAAAAAGATGTGGATTAATGTTTAAGACGGCAGCAACAATTCTAGCATTATTGTTTGCAAATCATCACCCTTTAGAGCATCACCACCCCAATGAATGGGGAGTGCCGCCAAATAATTACAAGCTAGCCGGTTGATATTGAGAATTTCCAAATGAGATAGAAATGTCTAGGAAGGGGTTCCGAAAGAGAAATGAAGGTTATTGGAAACGAGCCAACTAGAAAAAAAATTGTTGGCATTTTGGGTACCCACGGCAATTACTGATTGAAAGACATTTTTCAAGGTGGGCAGCCGACCAGGCATATAATTTTTAGGAAAAAAATTTAATACTATATGTAGTGTTCTATTGTACCAAGTAACCAATGTAACCAAAGCTATAATACCAAGTTATCAACTACCAAATTCCTAATAATCAAGTATCCTTCATTTAAAGGCTGACAAGCATCCAAAGTCATTAGCTTTTAATATTTGGAAATTGAAAAATGGCAAGAATATGGAAAATCTGGATTTTTGGAATAGCTCAATAGTTTGGAAGCCTGGAAGACTAGAAGTTTGTGAAAGTGTATATTATCGTTGCCCACTTACCCCAATACCCTAGTACCCTACTAACCTTGCCCTGTTGATTTGACTGTTTGAGTCAGACACTCAGACTCTTACACTAAACCCTAGCCCCCTATCCAATCGAGCTGTCAATCTTCCATCAATCGATGGCTGAGATTTGGCTATTCCGCCGTTGGTCGCTGTCACACACTCAGTCTGTCTCGTTCACTCGCTCATTTGCAGGTAGTCACAACCTCTTAGAAATTCAGACTCTCACCCATTACGGCATCACCTTTCTACACTACGTTTTTGAATGGCTGACTGTACAATTTGGGTTGCAGAATTATGTTCTGCACTTCTGCCAATCTCTTTTGTGTATTGCACGCAAGAAATTCTGGACGCTCTGCTGGTACTGGTGCTGCATGGGGGGATTTTTTGCGTGAGATTTTGAGTTTTAGAGTGATCAATGATTGCCTCATTACCATGCCAAATTGGTATTCTGTTGTGTCTACTTGCAATCGACTTGCTAAATTGGTATTCTCTTGAGTCTTGATCAGGCACTCAATTGACTTGTTCTTTTGGCTTTGCAAATCGCAATTGCTGCAAAATTGGAGTGGCATAGTGGCACTCACTCCGCTACTGTTGTTGCTGATTTCCTTGGTCAATTGTCACAAAGTTTTTGAACGTGATTAAGGGCTTCAGGTGATCTCTCCGAATCCAGATTAGGTAATTCTTCTAGGCTTCCACTCCTCCGTTTTTTAGTTGCAATGTCGTTTCAATCATTTGTATGTTTTTTGAAACCTCACTTTTGTTTTCTAATGCTTGAGCCCTAAAGTGTTCCTTGTAGCAGGTTCTCGCAATGGCAAAGAAACAAAAGTCGATCCGGGACTCCTACTTTGGGAGGTTGCGTGAGGGGGATTCTTTAGATTTTCCGTCTTCCACAAATGACAGCGTGAGATTGGTTGAGAGCCTAGGTATGAATCAGCCAACCCCTTCTCAAGCCGAACAAGCCCAAACTGTGTGGAAAAAGCAATGGGCGACTCAATTTGACTGGCTTCATTTCTCTGCCTCAAAGGGCAAACTCTTTGGCAAAGTCTGTAGGAAGAATGGGGTCTGTTCATTCTACGCAAAAGAGGGGTCAAAATTTTTCAAGATTATTGCGTTTGTAGACCATTCTTGTTCTTGAAAAGAACATTGCAAGCTTGCTTGGGCTTGCCATATTAGAGAGAAAATCATGGAGAAAGCAATCTTGAGCGGATAGCGTGCTTGCGATGAAGCTTTACACACCCTGTTCAAAGCCGCCTACTTTATAAAGAAGGAATCTCTCCCTTACTCAAAATTCCCTGCATTATGTAGATTATTGGTATCCATAAAAGCTCCTATCACAGCTACCATGTACCAAAACAAAAAAGCTTACAGTGATTTGGTTTGGTGTATTTTTGTAGTAATCCAAAAAAAAATCATTTGTAGGATCTGAAATTCTCCATTCTTTGGCATCAAAATTGATGAATCTACATATATAAGTGCCACTGGCCATTTTGTTATGTTTGCAACAATTGTAGAAGAGAGTTTGTCCGTGACAGTTTTTGTAGGTCTGCTGCAGCTAGATGGTGGCAAAAAAGACTTTGCATCGATTTTTGCCTTTGTGGTATCTTAACTGCGGTTGTGGAATTTACATCCGTGCAAATTTGTGGCCTTTGGGAGTGACGGAGCAAGCAGCATGGTAGTTTGCCACACTGGAATTTCCACACAACTCCGTAATGAGGTAAATCCGTTTATATTGGCTTGTCACTACATAGTTCATTGAACTAATCTTGTCGCCTTGGATGCTGCCAAAGCACTAGGTTGTAAGGTTCTATCCACCAAAGTCAATTCCTTGATTAGTTTATGTTTAGTCAAAGTCAATTTTATGTTTCTTCCATAAGTCAGGTAAGCGCAAGAATGCACTCATAGCCTTGCAGAAACAATTCTTTGATTTTAAGAAAACTATGAAACGCTATCACAAAATTTGGTGGCTTACATGCTACCTTAAAATATCAAAAAGTACAAAGCAAGAGTTGAAGTCAAAAACTAAGATCAAGATAGGTGTTGTCAAAACTAAGAACTATCTCAGTCTCAACTTGTTTATATACTACTCACTAGGAGGTTCTTGCAGAAACTTCCTCCAATTAGGAGGTTCTTCCAAAAGCTTCCTCTAACTAGGAAATGCTCCGAGAAGCTTTCTCCAACTAGGAGATGCTTCCAGAAGCTTCCTCTTGCTAGGATGTGCTTCCAGAAACTTCCTCCAACTAAGAAGTGCTTCAAGAAGCTTTCTCAAGCTAGAACGTGCTTCCAGAAAGTTCTAAAACCTTCTTTTATCTACAAGTCTGTTGGTGAAGGTTCTGAATTATATCTGTGACATTGTCTCTTCCTCTAGCAACGAGTTCTAAGAGGAGCATAAATTATCCTGGTTTTACATTCGTAAAAAATCAAGGATACAACAAACGGTATCTGCAACATAAGCTGTCCGCTGATCTCTAGACAAGGATTAAACATGGCCACACAGCCAATGATTGTGATCGCAACTTCTTTCTACAAGAAGAAATCCAAAATACTGCTTCACGTTGAGTCTTTTAAAATATTCTTGGAAAGTAATTCCTGGTTCATCGGGCTCAAACCTTCCAATTTGCAATAAAATCATCAGAACCCAAGCGTCAGGTTAAAGATTACCATGCCATGGTTGCTCAATACGAGGCCGATTTTGTTGCGTCAAGGGTTCGCCTTCATTTTGAGGTTGTGATGGCTAAAAATCCAAATATTGCAATGGTTAGTCTGGCAATTGTGACATAGAAAGCTCAAGCTCGGATTCAAGATTGTGCTCAGGATCTAAAAAATCTCTAAAGACACTCCAGTTAGACATATTGGAGATTTAGCTAAAGACTATGAAAGTTTCTGCAATGAGAGTGGAGACTATCTTTTCGTATCAACTCTCTCCTCTTTATATCAAGCTCTGTATGGAGAGGCTTCTGAAAGAAGCTATTAGAAAGGCTGCGGTTTATCATAATAGAGGTGGTCAAACTTGTGTACTTTTTGCGGTGCATTGACTAGGTTTACTTCTATTTTTATGTGCGTTCGTTGATGTCATATCCACACCAATGTACCAAATACTCTAATTTGTTTCGTCGACATCCGAAATCAAGTACTTTATCCACCTCATATTTATCATGATTAGCTATTTCAATCAAAGGCAGTGGTGATTGACTTCTTTCCGACAGATTGAACTCTTTATACGGCTGAAGAAGAGAAACATGAAAGATTGGATGTAATTCGAGATGTAATTTCATAGATGCCGGAAGCTCCAATCAATAAGCGACGGGATCAATTTGCTTTTGAATGGAAAACGGTCCTAGCCGGCGATAATTCAAATTGTCTCATAATCAAATAATCTTGATGTTGCGTCGAAGAAGCCAAACATCTTCACCAACTTGGAATGAAGATGGTTCTTTTTGCAACAAGTCTGCGTATATCTTGTAACAATTTTAAACTTTCTGAAGATGGTGTTTCATGGTGTCTTGAAGCTCTAATAACCACTTAGCCAAGTCTGTGGCTGCTGGATTGTCCATCTGAAAAACGCTAAATAGATCAAACTTAGGATAATATCCGTAGTTGGCATAGAATGGCGTTTGTCAAGTAGAAGTATGGATAGTGTTGTTGTAAGCAAACTCCACCAATGTCAAATGTGACGTCCAATCATCTTGTTGCTTGTTGATAGTTGATGGTGCAACGTAGATACTGTTCCAAAACTTGATTGACACATTCAATTTGTCCATCTGTTTGCGGATAAAAGACAGAAGAAAGTTTGATATCCACCTTTAAGATTTCAAAAAGAGACTTCCGAAATTTGGAAACAAATTGTAGTCCTCGGTTTGATATAATATCATCTGACAATCCATGATAACGATAAATGTTGTCAAAAAAGAGTTTGTTGTTTCTTTGTTAGTGATTGTCTTCTTGCATGGGATAAAATGTGCCATCTTGATAAGTTGATTCACAATCACACATGGAATCAAAGGTTTTAGATGGAGGTAAGTTGATAATGAAATCTATAGAAATTAAAGACCATGGTTGTTTTGGAATAGGTAATGGCTGGAGAAGTCTATGCGGTCGATGTTGTAGATTCTTAAATTTGGAACAAGTACCATAAATGAACACAAAATCCTTGATAGCCTTCCACATTTGTAGCCACCAAAAATTTTGAGACACAAGTTCTAATGTTTTGTTGAATTCAAAATGTCCGGTGACAGGAAAATCATATCGAGTTTGAAGAATCCAAAGACGTAATGGTCCTTCAGGAATATATAAGCATTCTTCAAAATACAAGAGATTGTTTGATAATTTGAACTTGTCACCATCATGGTAAGACCGACGCTTGATATCAAAAATAAGAGGATCCAAGACCGATGCTTTACGGACTTGGTCAAGGAACAAAGAATCAACTGGCATTGCCATAGTTGTTGCATAAAATTGGAATTGCTCAGCCTTAAGAAGAATCGTTTGCTGTTGATTGTATGTCGCTTCTCTTTTTTTTGGTATCAAATAGGATCTCTGAGACAAGCAATTGACAATCTTTATTGCTTTCCAAGACGATACGTGATGATGAAATTGAAACAAGATAATGACATGTTTCAACGAGCTTGACGTTGATTCAAAACACGAGAAAACATAAAACATTCAAGATTTTTGTGATTTGTATATACAGTCACTCGATGCGATGCACCTTCAAATAAGTGGCACCATTCCTGAACAAGTCGACAATAGCAAGAAGCTTCTTATTATGAATTTCGTAGTTAATTTTTGCAGCTGAAAATATTCTCGAATAAAACACGATTGGATGAAATCTCCCTTCATTTCCGATTTGCAAAAGAATTGCTCCTAATGCAAAATCAGAAGCATCTGTTTCCATATAGAATGGCTTAAAGAAGTCAAGATGTATCAAGATTGGAGTTGTTATAAAGGCTCACTTTAAGTATTGAAAAGCTTTTTCTACTTCAAGTCCCGACTCTAATTTGTTTTTGCATGTGAGTCGAGTTAATGGAGCCACGAATTAAGAGTAGTTTTTTATGAAGATCAGATAAAAATTGGCAAACCCAAGAAAACATTATACATTGCATACTATTTAAGGAGTTGACCAGTCTGCGATGGCTCAAATCTTCTTTGGATCCATCAATAATCTTTTGTTGGAGATGATATACCCAAAAAACTCCACTTGCGGTTGATGGAATATACACTTTTTCAATTTTAAATATAATCCAGCATCTCGTAGCTTTTATAGCACAAGCTTGATGTGTTTCTCATGTTCTTCAATGTTCTTGAAATAAATCAAGATGTTGTCAAGATAACATACGACAAATTAACCCAATAACTCGCGGAAGATATCATTCATTAAGTGTTGAAAAATAGTCGATGCATTAGTAAGTCCAAATGGCATAACATTGTATTCAAAGTGTCCATATCTGGTTCAAAATGTTGTCTTCCAATCATCCCCTTCTTTAATGCGCACCAAGCTATATGCTCTACGCAGATCAATCTTGGTATAGATATTTACTTATTCAAGTTGATCAAGAAGTTCGGATGTCAACAGCAAGGGATATCGATTTTTCAACGTGATTTTGTTTAGAGCGCAACAATCAATGCACATCTGTAAAAAGCCGTCTTTCTTCTTTACAAAAAGTATTGGCGCTCCTGTCGGAGATTTGAAATATCAAATGAAGTTCTTTGCAAGATTTTTGTCAATATACTCCCTTAATGCCGAAAGTTTGTTCTGCGATAGATTGTAAATTGGACCAAATGGTGGTTGAGCTCTGTCTTTAAGATCAATGGCACAATCTTATGGTTGATGTTTTAGCAAAATGTCGGCATATTTCTTTTCAAATACATCCTCAAAGTTTGGGTATTGAGTTGGAACACTTGATAAAATATTGTTGTTGTTGCACACCGGAGTTGTATAAAGCACATAGGGGCTATCGTTTTTTGCAGCTTTGCTAAAAGTTCTATCTCTAACAAGTACGGGCTTGATACTTGTAGGTTTTGGAAGAGATTCCATTGCCAAGGTGTTTGAAGAAAACAATAGATTTTGCGATTTCCAATCTATAAATGAATTATATTTTTCGAGCCAAGAAAGTCCTAAAACTATAGAATTAGACGGGGTTTTGATAGTATTGAATAGAATTGTACTCTTATGCCTCTTAAACAAAACCTCTAGTGGTCTAGTTTCATGAGTGACATCTCCAAAGATAGGGCCCGATCGTCTATAGGTTCTATATATATTAGTTTGGATTTTATAACTAGAGAAATCTTATGAAGCTTGGCAAATTCCTCATCTAAATATGAACTGAAGCCCCAAAATCTAATATGGCATGAATTTGCAGTTTCTTCTTAGGGCCTCAGTGTAGAGATATAGTAAAACAATGAAAAGGTTAAGAAGAAAGATGAGGACCTGAATTTGATTGTAAAATAGAAGGCTCCAGTCGCACAGTCCTTACTATAGCTGAGCATTCTTGTTTTCCGATACATGTACAGTTCATGTCTTGAAAGTATGTTCTTTGTCCTTGCTGTGGCAGTTGGATGTCTTGTGGCCACGCTCTCTACAATATAAACATAAGCCTTTATTGAGACATCTTTTCTTTTCTTGCACAGTAAGTGGCCCAAATCGTACTGCATCAATTTGCATATCTTCAAGGCCTTCAATATGTGCGCTTGTTATACGTGCTACCTTGACAATGGGCAAAAAATTTGTTGGTGCCGTTGGTGTAGCCCACAATTGTCGATTTTGACACCTTTAAAATAATCAATTGTTGCATTTCAAGGCTTGACTTATTGCTTTGTTTAGTGTTTGAGGATCAGGAAATGATAGTAACAATTCCTTCACGTCGTCTTGTAAGCTCTATTGGAATTGACTCATAAGCACTTCTTCTCCCCAATTGATATCACAAGCAAGTTGTTGAAATTCAGATGCATACACCGTAGCTGAGCAAGATCTCTGTTGTAAAGAACAGACTTTAGTTGGTGCCAAACAAATTTTGTCATATTCTCCAAATGCTTCAAAAAACGCCTCCAAGAATGTCTCAAAGTTGTTCAAAATTGAAGATCTTTTTTCAAATAGAGGCGAAAACCAAGACAAAGCTTGTTTGACGAGCAAACTTTCAATCAAGCTCACTCATGACTTGTCTGTCGAATACGGTTGATGATGGAGAAAGATGATGAGTTGCACTTGATTCACAAACTTTTGAAATTTTGATCTGAAACCATCAAATCTTTCGGGAAGACTAATTTGTGGCTCCTTTGTGGTTGAAGTATTTGAGTCAAAATTTTAAACAAGCAAACCCGACCCTAAAGTTGATGCAGATGGCATGGATTGAGATGCTTCAATCACTCTTGAACTTGTGTTTGCAGCAAAGTCTTCAAAAGCATTTGTTCTCATGGACAAGGAATTGATGGCCTTCAAAATGAGGTCTAGTCGAGTTGCTATGAAACTGACGTCTTCGCTTCCTGACATCTTAATTCACTCGACAAGATTCACAAAAAAAAAAGATTGACCTATTGAACAAGAACTAATTTAGAGATGGCTAATCCATAATCTCTAAAAAATAAAGTTATTTTCAAGAAGGGCGGTAGTTTGCTCGCAATTAAGAAAAATTTTGTTGAGAAAAAATAATACTAGTTTAAAAGAGGGTAATCTGCAACCTCTAAGCACCTTAGTATTTTCAAGGAGAAGGATAATCCACATTCAACCAGGAAAAACTAAGCTCTAATATTAATTTTACCCTTGGTTTTGTCAATGACTAGTACAACCAACTTTGTATTGAACTAACACTCTATTCATTTGCTAAGAAATTTGGAACCAAATTTTGCAAAGCAAAATTTGATAAGTCAGTCTCGACAAATTGTAACGGACATGCAAAATGCAAGGCAAGATGAGACAAACCAAGACAAGTTCTGGAAATCAAAACTTGATATTGAAAGATCAAGAAGTACAAGACAAGAGTTGGAGTCAAAAACTAAGATCAAGATAGGTGTTGTTGAGACTGAGAACTACCTCAGTCTCAACTTGCTTATATATTACTCACTAGGAGGTGTTTCTAGAAGCTTCCTCCAACTAGGAGGTGCTTCCAGAAGCTTCCTCCAACTAGGACGTGCTTTTAGAAGCTTTCTCCAACTAGAAAGTGTTCCAAGAAGCTTCCTCAAGCTAGGACGTGCTTCCAGAAGGTTCTAGAAATTTCTTTTATCTACAAGTCTGTTGGTGAAGGTTCTGAATTATATTCGTGACACAGTGTATTTCTACAGCGACGTGTAAGCATGCTTTCAGTGTGCATAATTTGATCAAGACTAGAGTTTGAGACAAATTGGATAGCAAGAATCTTGAGGCAATGCTACAAGTTGCCTTAAAAGGGCCAGAGGAGGCGATAGATTATATTATCAACAATGCTATCCCACTTTGGAAGAATGATAGTAACTACCATTTTTTGTATGCTAACCCGTCTTTTTACTTGAATTCTCCTAATTAACCAAGTGCAAGTGATCCACCTTGTTTGTTTGGAGTAGCTAATATTAACGGCAGTAGTATGTAGATTTCTTGACTTCCAATACTAACCATACTAACCAACCTTCGGAAAATACTTGGACCCTTTGTAGATCCTTGTATTTTTTGAACGCTACATCCTTGGCTCTAAAGTGGTAGGGGCTTTGCCAAGTTCAGTACCTGCCAAGGATACTTTTAAGACAAAAAAATAGATAGTGAATGCCAACATTCTTTAATCCTAAACACTTGGGAAAAAAATGGGGAATGAATGACAAGGAAACTTAAAGCAAAAAAAAATGGAGAATGAATGACAAGGAAACTTCAAGCAAAAAAAATGGAGAATGAATGACAAGGAAACTAAAGCAAAAAAATATGGGGAGGCAATAAAAATCCCCACCAAAACCAAAAACCAGACCAATTTTAGACATTTAGGAGAGTAGATAATTGAAAGTAAAAAAGAGCGGCTAATTGCCTGAGTACATTAATCCCTAAGAGACTAAACTACGTTTTTTGGCAACATAGATTTCGGGTAGCTCCCTACGAATGGAGTTTGTTTGTTTTTTCTTTGAAAATTTTACACAATATGTGCCCAAGGAATAGCTTTAAGGCCCAACAATTTTCGTAACTTTTGACTACATAGTTAAAAAGCTACTGCATAATATGTGATTTTCTTTGAACTTTGGGCAGTTCGGGCAGCTCAAAAAACTCTTTGAAAATGACTTTTAAAAAAAATTGAGATTGATTCTTTAAATTTAATATATATACTTGAAAAGCTATAAATCATCCAATTTTGATCAATGACACAAAAGTTATGAGTTTTAGATTGTTGGTAGTTATGGTTTTCAAGGACTCCATACCTACCTCAAACTTAATCTCCTCATAACTTTTAACTCATTGATTGAAATTGAATGATTCAATTTTCATATATATATAAATCTAAAGAACCAATTTTAGATTTTTATTTTTTTTAAACGTCATTTTAAAAAAAAAAATTTGAGCTGCCCGGGCTGTCCAAAGTTTTAAAAAAATCACCTATCATGCAATATCTTTTTAACTATATAGTCAAAAGTTACAAAAATTATTGGGCCTTAAAGCTACTCTTTGGGCACATATTGTGTAAATTTTCAAAAAAATAAAAAAATCCATTCGTAGTAAGCTGCCTAAAATCGCTATATTGCCAAAAAAACGTAGCTTGGTCCTTTAGGGCTTAAGAAATGGGGGATATGAACCGGTAAAATTTGCACTCTTTAGGCCCACGTTTGGGTAAAAATTAAAAATTCTGAGCCACCTCCTAGAAGCTAGGAAATTGTCCGTTTTCTGTACAGAACTCCCCGGACTATGATCGCCATCCATTCTCTTCAAATAGGGCTGGGGAAATGGAGTGGCTAAGCCCTATAGCTCTTAGGTTGCTTCCGTCTTCGACTCATCTACACCCTTAAGGACATGCCAAACCAAATGAATCTCATGCATTAATGACTTAATAGAATCAAGAGCCAACCAATATGTGAATTGATAAAAAAATTATAAGAAAATGGACCACAAACCAACAAATCTTACAAGATCAAGCAAGAGTCAAAGCATGGTAGGAATACTTTCCTAGTGTTGAGAGAGAGAGTTTTGGAGTGATTGGTCTCTTTTTGTCCTTGTCCAAGTCCACGGTAGATCACTTTTTCTTGGCCGACCACGTCCAAGCCCATACTGAGGAGCTTCTCCTCACTACATTTGCAATACATACTCTGTAAATAAGCTTTATAACAGCAAATGCAAGGCCAAAAACAAAGCTTGCAACGTGAAGGTTTTTTTGCTTAGACGATTGGTTTATAAATCCTACCTGCATTTTTGGTGAAAGTCAATCAAAACTAGCATGGGTTGCTGAATTTTTGCATCAGATTCTATGGTTCATTCATAATTCACTATAATAGGTATATTTGCATTTTTTCACCCTGATCCATTGGGTACCTGTTTAAAAATTTCAATTTGTAGATCAACAAGTGTTATAATTGACTTGAAAGGCTACAACTTTCTAAGGTGGGGAGAGAATCTTGAGGACATTTTGTTAGTTTCCTTTTATGACCCGAATTTCAATTTGCCGAACGGTTTGAAGGACAAGGCAAAAAGGCCAAAAATGCCAATCCTATCTCTTGGCATACCAAGCCAGTGGAATTAATCTTTAAAGGACCAGGGTCATTTTTTGGTCAAAAAACACTCAAATATGCAATTTCTATAGCAAAGAGTTAAAAATATTGAAAATTGTTTTTTTTTCACCTCTAACCATAGGATCTTATATGGTCAATTTTGTTAAAATGGTGGTATTCCATTACAATGGCACATTATTTCAGTTCAACACAGCCGTTCTGAAATCTACACTTGTTGTACATTCTAAAACTCTATGCTTGTCCTAGATATCTAACATCTATAACAATCTTGGATTTTTAGAACAGTCGGTCTGAAATCTATACAATTCCTAGATGTTTGAAATCTTCAACAGTCTTAGATGTTTGGAATCTATATTTGTTCTAGATGTTCAAAAATCAAATATGGTGGTTTGAAAAAATGGCACGGAGTATGGCACAAGGAAAATATGGGAGTGGGAATATTGCCATTTTAACAAAATTATTCATTTATACCTAACTAGTATGATAATGTGTGGAAAAAAAATCAAAAGTTTTGACCGCACAGATTGCAAGATATCTATGTTTAAAGTGAAAAGAACAAGTTTTTCAGTACATTGTGGGACTAGATTTTTTGATTTTGAACATTTCTAACTTTAAATTTTTGAGCTTTAAATCTTCATAGTGAAGAATTGAATTGAGAGTCTAGCAAAAACAAATCAAATCAAAAAACTTAATTTTCATTAATAAAAACAAAATTAAATAGAAGTAGATACAAGATAGCAAGAAAATCTAAAATATTGATATCTTTTATATGGAATTAAAATGCACTAATTCCAATGGTGAGATTGTTTTAGCAAAAAAACAAAACTGCGTGGAACATTTTTTTCTTAAAAATTGTAAAAATTGCATTCAAAAATGAATCCTACAAGTTATTTTTTCAAGAAGATGCTCTAAGTGCCCTAAAATTAGACTGTTCATGACTTTCTCATAACAAATTCAAATGGAATGAACAAAATCTTTCCATATAGACAAAAATATAATCTATGGGGTAAAAAAATTTATTCTTTTCTTAAAATTTTTGCAAAATTTTTTTTGTTGCACTTCTTCCTTGTTTTAAGCTTATTTGGGCATAACTTTTGTTCCTGGGCACCGATTGAAAAAAAGATTAAATTTCCACAAATCTTATCAATTTTTCTATCTTGAAAAAAGTTTCAGAAAATCAAGACAAAAATTTAGTCCATAGGTACGTGCCCAAGATTCCAATTCTTCGCCGAACGGACAATGTTCCTTTAGGGGTTAACGTGGAGCATGATGGTTGCATTGGATCGCTCGTATAATTCAAAAATACTTTTCAAATTGTTCAGCACACTCCAAGAAATCTTGCAAATGTATGTATAAACCTTCAAATTTTTCTTTTCAACTTCATTTTAAGAATATTCTATCAAATTTATCTTATTAAATCTATTGCTTTATGGAACCTTAATCAACATATGAAATTTCAATGTTCAAAAATAGAAATTTCATTATTGGTAAATGATTTTGTTTATTTTCCACGGGTTTACATAATAATTAATTGAAAAATGTATGTATTGATTTCTAACGATCTAATTGCATATATATTGAAGAAACATCATTGTTTACTTCTTTCGTGTTACCAAAACTTATACAGACTATGTAGGTAAAATTTTCCTCTATATGGTTTTAATATTTTTTTCAATTTTTTTCATACATGTTCAAGGTAAAAAAAATCAAGCTCATCTATTTTTTTTAAATTGAACAAACTTTGTTACATAGGTATCATTAGAAAGCTATAGTATTGCAAAATTCTACTATAATATAAATTTTATACTATGTTTTACTCAGTGGCAATTACTTTGCAACAAAGTGGTACTTCCACTATCACAAGTATGCATTACCACCTTGAGTTGCTATCATAGCTTCCATTTGATTTGGCATTGTAAAAATTAACTTTTGAATACTTTATTGATCTTCTCAACTCCAAAGTTGGTTGAAATCTACTATTTGTGATTTTCTACAATGAAATTTTCAAGTGTAGCATTGTACTTTTAAGCTCAACTTAGTGTTTCCAAAATCAATCACTTGTCACAAAGAGAGATATTTCTAAAAAATGGAAGGTGAGTCACAACAAGGTATATGACAAATCTTATCCAAGGCAAAAGACCTCAATCAAATATCTAAATTTATGTGCCTCAAGTATGTTATATAATCAAACTACTTGGTTGAGAACCAGACATGGGGATGCAAGACTTCTTGGATCCATTCTTGACCTATAGGTGCACATATTTTTGACCAAGCTTAGAATGTTTTTTTTTTTTCCTTTTCAAGGTTGGAACTAATAAATATGTGATACATGTCCCAAGTTGTGAGAAAGAAAGTAGGAAATTATGATTAGAAAAAAAGTTATTGAATGATCTGCATTGGAAGAGTCTCAACGTTGGCCATGGGTCCAAAGCACTTTTTGCCTCCCAAAATTCCTAGTAATTTCAATTCAAGCGATAAAATTACAAATTTTTTTGCAATCCTTAATAATTTCTATTGATGTACCTCTGAAAAATATTTGTTTTACCTTCACTACTCCAAATCATGTTGGAATTCCTTATTCGGTCGGTTATCAGTGGCTCTACTTTATATTGTACATTGTTGATACCGTCTTGGAACCAAAGAGCATTGCAGATGCTCTTAGGAAATGATTTAACTCAGCATAACTCAGTGTCTAGTCAAATAATTATGAGACGCCTCCAGTTCCTCCTAACACATAAAACATAGCCCTACGACCTCATAAATAAACTTCAAAACCTTTTCAATCTATGTGTTATCCTTCTGTGACATATATATTCTTGAATTTCTTTATACTCATGTACTAGAGATGAAATCACATGCGTTGTGTAATTCATAGATATTTCAAATATTTTTGTAAAAGTCTCGAATTACTACAATTTTCTTAAGGAAAAAGTGAAGAAAATTTACATACAAAATGAGTTCAAAAAATCTAAAAATTTCTCATTAGGGGTATATGATATTTTAGAATATCAAAATGTAACAACATTTATCCTATCTTTACATAATTAGAAAATCAAGAGACCATGGTCACAAAACACGAGGGGTGCACTTAGTGTATCTAATCCAAACTATGTGCAACCAAAACTTTGTACCCCCTATATTATATCCTAAAATTTAAATAAATGAAAACAAAAAAAATATGAATATATTTTCCTAATTTGAAAGTTTATGTATTGAATTTTTGATATTTTTATTTGCTAATGATAATTAATTACAAATTTTTGAAGTAAATAGATACACTGCAGAACTGAAAATAACTTTCACATCCCTATATTATATCCTAAAAAATTGTCTAAAAAATGAACAAAAAATTCCTAAAAATAACTCTCTATTGAAAGCTCATTTTGAGTTGAATATTGATGCAACGGTCATCTAAATGTGTTCTCTATAAATATTTGAGTTGAAAAATATGTCATTTTAGGTTCATTTTCAACCTCTTCTAGAAATCATTCCATATTTTATTTGAGTTGGAAATTTTGGCAATAGAAACCTATAGTCATTACCAAACAATGCTCAAAATTTTAGGTTGAAATTATAGTTTATTAGAAACCACTTGTTTGCACGTGGTTTGTAGTAGTAGAACCAAGTGCCTCCCCAAGTCACAAAACCAAAGTTCAAATTGCAATCAAACATTCAATTTTAGGATTTCTCCTAAATTTTCAAATTGGAATAGAAACAATACTTCACTAAATTTATTCAACTAGTTGAGACTAAATTCAAATGAAATCATTTTATGATTCTAATTCACATTAATAGTAAGGGGATTGAAGTTGCCAAAATATACTATTTGGTGATCTATGGATTTGACATCTTCTTATAAGAAATGTCAAAATAGGCCAAAATGAAGGACTATTCAATTCCATTCACTTAAAAACATTCAACCAACTCCTCCCACAAAAATGGATAAAAAAAAGGCTATTTTTCATCCAATAGGTCTTTCTAAAATCTTCCAAAGGACACAAAACATCCACTATGATGCTTCAGGGTTAAATCCTCAAATGTCCAAGTTACATTATTTTTAGAGATCCTATAGGAGAATTACTAATAAAAAAAAATGATAATTTGCATTGCTCTATGGTGAATTATCATTTTTAGCTAAATTTTACCATTTTAATTACATTTAAGTTTAACTCTTATATATTTATTATATTAGACTATCTATATATTGTCTGTCAATGTAAAAAGTTTCCATCTAATATTTTCATAAGAAGTTGTCATTGTTATAATTTTTACAACAAAAAGATAAAAATAAATTAGAAAACACAACTAAAACAATTCAAACAATTTAAATTTTTCTCACGTTGTATACATGATAATGAAGAATTATACGAAAGTTTCTTATATATTTGAGATTTCACAAAACGTTGTCATGACTCTACAAATTTGCCTAGTATTACATATCCCCCTTGTATAAGCCAGCAACTAATTTCTCTTTGAAATGCTCACAAGATGGCCTGCAAAATGGCTCACAATGCAAAGGCATTAATCCTTCAATTCTTCAAGTGTTTCCTTTCTTAGTTGACAAATCCTTTTTATATAAGTGATTGAAAATTTTTTGATATTTGAAATAGTTAAAACTTTCTTTTATCTCAAATTTTGATTTTTTCAGCATTTTGGGTGGAAACAAAAAAATTACAAAGATTTATCAAATTGTAACATCGGCAAAAAATTATGTTGATAATCATGTGTATTAGAATAATTGCAAATTTTCACCAAAAATAAAGGTTAAAATAAAAAATAACATTTCAAAATTTTACAAATGATTTTTATTGAAGAACATATAATGAAAAACAATTTGTACAGTTTGAGTTCAATACACAAAACTTGTAATTGCTGTGACATTAGGAAAAATTTCAGGCCAGCGGAAGGCTACAAGTTTTGAACCCCCCGGTGCAATTAAAGAGGAAATAAAATTATTTCTTATTTTTTATTATTTTTCAATTTGGGTGCTGACGTGGCACTAGTAATGCCAGGTCAGCGCCAGATCAGATTATATTATTTTGGTGATATTTTAATGTTTTTTTAATATTTTTTTTCAAAGAAATTATTTTTTTGTTTTTTCTATATTTGCACCGCGGGGTGCCAAAAAATGAAAGCTTAGCGGCCTTCTCAAGGCCTAAAATTTTTCCTAATGTGCTTTGTTTTTTTTTTACTTTTTTCAAATTTTTGAATAGAATAGAACTAAAATGTATTTGGCTTATAACCTTAGTTTAAATTATATAACAAAAATGAATAATCCAGAAATTGCAATCATATTTGACAATATTGCATCCTATACAAAGATATGGGGACCTATAGGGATTCAAAGAACGCATTATTTCTCAATTAGTAGGCTATATTTTCTACAGAATAACAAGATTTTCAATTGAATTTCTTTCACATGTCTTTTACTATATACCTTCTACTTCACATCCATGGTATTTTTATAAATAATATATTAAAATTTGAATCATATCCAAAATTTTATAAATTTGCAAACCAATATTTGAATTAGAATCAATATTATTTGAAGGTCTTTAAATCATTTTGAAATCTGAAGTTTTAGAAATAGAAATTAAATTTTGAATAAACAAAATTAATAATTGACATTTTGTACATGTGGAAAACAAAATTAAGCCATTTTGAAAATGACCTAAGGTTATGATATTATGTTTTATAATATTATGTTATTTTTACAAATTTTTAGGATTTTTTTTTGCACTAAGTGTTTGAAATGGCATTACATGCATAGAATTAAATATTGCAAGGGTTAGAAGTTTTTTCTAATTTCAATGTCAAACTGGACATAAAAAAATATACTCTTAGAAAACACCATTTAGTTTTTTAAAATTATATAGATTGGTAACTGCTCACAAAATTTGAACCATTCAATTCCGAATAATGAGGTAAGAGTTATGAAGAGTTTTATTATGTGGGCAATGAAGGTCAAAAAACATAGAAAGTTGTCTTTTGCTTTCAATTTTGGAAATTTTCAAATCTATATCTAAATAAAAGATATGAATAGTTCACTAGAGCATTTTCACCATTGTGATTAACAATTCTCAATTTTTTTGTAAAAGTTATCAGCATATTAACTTTGTCTTTCATTCAATATGATTTTTTTTTTTAATCTTTTTTAAAGATGAACATGAAAGTTTTTTGTCTTGAATTTTTTTCACATGCTTTAAATCCATTTTCCAACATATTGACAAAATACGCAAATTATAAGACAAACAAGTTATTTTCTAAAAATATTGAAAGAAAAACCTTCACTAGTTAGAGGGTAAAAAAAGCGTACATTTTAAAATTTAGGCACATTGAGCTTGCAATCAATAGGGACATTTGCTTTAAAATTTTAGGATAATGTATTTGAATAAGTCAACTAAAAGATCCTATGGTTAGATTTGTTATGAAATAATTATTGAAGAAGATTTTGACCTTGCTTTGGAGATGAGTATTTTGAAGTGGATTTGGGCTTCTAAACATGATGGTCTTAAGCTTCATTTAAAATTGAAAATTCTAATTATTCTTTTCTTTGTATATATATATTTATAATTATAATAATTTGGTTTTTTAATACATGTTTTTGAAAAAACAACATATATAGAAAATGCCACTATCAAGCTAAATTGCATTTGACTCAAAGGTCATTGGCAAATGTGATTTGGATGTAAAATATAAAATAATTAATTGATTAATTTTGAACTCCATTGCTACTTGTACCTCATAAAGATTCAAATTAGTTGAATTGTTTTTTCTTTATTTACTAATTTATTTTCAATTATTGCTAAAAACCTAATAACAATGGCAACTTTTTACAAAACAATTAATTTTTTTCTCTATGATTGACAATCTAAAAGGCAAAATTTATTTTAGGCTTGTTTTTAGACCAATTTGCAATGGATCATGTTTTCAGAGGTTAATGAGGGGCTTACAGCTTTTCCCTTAGAAATTGAAAAAAATGTACTTCTTCTAGATACCTTTCAAGATGCTTAAGTTAAATTGAGGCCACAACAAAGGTTTGTTACCTTTGTTTGCACTAGGGGACACACATATCCGAGAAGGCAAGGATTCCCACCATTGAAGTTAAAAAATGTTATGTGAAGAGAAATTTTTATCAAATAGTATTAGTAAATTTTTATTTTTAAAATAGCCAAAACATGCTACAATTGTCTTTTTGTTAGGAAAAATGATCAAAGATATAATTTATAAGTCACTTTTAGTTCCTTCATCTTCAAAAAGCTATGGTAATTACATCCAATTTTGACCTCATTACTGAAATTAACCATCTAGATTCTTGCAAAAAATCTAGTCGCTAAAACTAATCCATATATCTAGATTCTTTTGTTAAATGGACACTCATTGAATATTTTGGATGCCTTTATAATCAAAACTTTGAAAATTTGTAGTTTATTCATACAATATTGAAAAAATATTTGCTAAAATAATTTGGAGTCTTTAAAACCAATTTCATTAAATTGTTACAATTCATAAGACCAACTTTTTTACATTTAAATGCACAAAATGCACAGACTCTTCAAAATACTTAGAATAGATTTAAATTAAGATTGATATAGATTTAATCTCAAAAAGCACCTTCCATGATGACTACCCAAGTCGTAAGTATCCAATGTATTAAAATATGAGCACCTAATTGCTCCAACCATTTTTGGGTGGAAAAATATCCATTTCATGTTCCAAAACTATTGCAAATGCATAAGAGCAACCAATTAGAGTTGAAGTATTTTAAGCTTCAAGAATGGTTGTTTACAAGAAGTCCAGTGGCATGAATAGGCTAGAGCACCTTATATTTTAAATTTAGATAATGAAAGAATATTGTGATAAAACTACAAAACAACTTGGGTTGTTTTTTCCCATTATATTTTGGTCACTTTTGAAAAAAATTGACCCAATGCAAAGCCGGCAATTCAAACCTCAATGAACTTTTTTGCATTGTAAAAAAAAAGAGAAGAAAAGATTCTACATTAAAAAAGACCCTTTATGCCCCCAAAAAGGGACTTCCAGTCAATTAATACACATAACAAAGCTTGAAAAGGTTTAACCCCTAAATGCCCAAACACCGTTATTTTGGCAACATAGAGATTTTAGGTAGCTCACTACAAACGGAATTTTTTTTTCTTTGAACTTTTTACACAACATGTGCTAGAGGAGTAGCTTTAAGGCGCAATAATTTTCATAACTTTTGACCATATAATTAAAGATTTATTCTATGATATGTAATTTTCATTGCTTGGCGGGCAATCTGGTCCGCTTGAAAAATTTCTTTAAGAAACACTTTTCTTAAAAATAAAAATTTAAAGTTGGTTCTCTAGATTTGTATATACGTGGAAAGTTTTGAATCTTTCCATTTTGGTTAATGAGATGAAAGTTGTGAAGAATTTTAATTTGAGGGTAGTTATGGAATCTTTATTCTAGAATAAGCTTTGAAGTCTTTATATTAAACTCAATTTTTCATTTTTTTGAAAAAAGGAAAAACATTGGATGTAGATTGTTTAACCCCTAAAGTTCCATGACTATATTTTCACCAAAAAATGCTCAAAAATTGCCATTTTTAGTACAAGTACCAAATTTTTTTTAAAACAATTTTCTGACACATGCAACTATAGGATCTTGTAGTATGCTGACTTGAAAACATGTGGTAAATATTTCAGAAATTTTTGCCACATGGACTGTAAGATATGAGCATTCAAATTCATTAAAATTATTTTTTTGGCCCTACGAAAAACAGGGCAACTATATTTCACAAGCTCATTTTTCTATGAAAAGATGTCCAAAATGGTAGTGCTTCTTTAAATTCTTTTGCCTAGACAAAATGGCCACATGCTTGAAAAATTTTAGATCATTTGGAATTGTAAAACATACAGGGAAATAATAGTAAGTCAAGAATAATAGAAAATGATTCAAAATTCAAAATTATTAAGAATTTAATTATGGAATTTTAAAATTCCATCCTAGTGGTTGCAATGTTGTAATAAACAATCTACATCCTACAATTTCATTTTTTTCCGAAATTATTGAAAATTAAGTAAGATAAAGGACTTCAAAATTTATTTTAGAGATGAAAAATTGAAAATCCATAATTGCCCGCAAACAAAGATCCTCATAATTTTTGACTCATTGATAAAGAAATGGAATGATTCAAAGCTTTTCGCGTATATAAAACTCTAGAAAACCAATTTCAATTTTTTGTTAAATTTGAAAAAATTGATTTTTTCTGATTTGCCCGGATTACCAATTTACAAAAAAAGTAACATAATAGGCCATATTTTTTTATTCATATTTTCAAATGTCATTAAACAAGATACTCCTCATTTCCACCTTCTATTATAATGTGGACCAAAAATATGGAAATCTCCAATCATATATACCTGCCCAAAATTGCTATGTAGCCAAAAAATGCATGTTGGTCCTTTAGGGGTTAATACAACATTACAATAGTTCAGATTGGCATTTTTCAATTCCATAACTAAATTCTTGGCAATTTAGTAATTTGAATCATTCTCTATTTCTTTCTACTTACTATTTTTTCCCTATATGTTGTATAATTCCAAATGATTTGAATTTTTTATTATTTTAATTTTATTTTTGAAAAAATGGAAGATCGAAAATTCTTCAAGCATGTAGCCAACTTACCTTGAAGATTGAATCCAAAGAAGCACCACCATTGTGGACATTTTTTCATACAAACATGACCTTATGAAGTATAGATGCTCGATTTTTTGCAAGGCCTTCCACATCTTCTCAGTCTAGTGTACTACAAGATCCTACGGTTACAAAATATCTTGTACTAAAATGGCAATTTTGGAGCGTTTTTGGTGAAAACATAATCAAACACATTCAAGGGGTAACATTTTGTAGACTCTTCATATTTTTTTCTATGACTCATACTATGGATTAGGCTTTGATTTTTTAGTACAAAATTAATATCTTTTGGAAATGAACCAAATGTACTAAAATTCGGGTGCGGGTGGGGGTGGGTGGGGGGGAATCTTGTAGCAAATTCATTAGTAAATTTATAAAGTAGATTTTTGGATGGAATTAATTGGTATTTCTGTAACTACATATATTTTTAAGACCATAAATTATTTAGATTTGAAATGTAAACAAAGGATTGAAAGACTTTAAACAACTTCTAAATTTTTGAATGCCTTGTGATCAAAATTATATCTTTCAATCCGTATAGGATATTTTTGTATTTTCTTTTCCGTGTGATCTATAATAAATCTAATATAAGATCCTATGGATACTATTTTAATAAATTGCTACAATTTGTATAAGCTTTCTTGTTTTATTTTGTTTAGATCATGCTCCAAGAAGCTCAATGAAAGGATTTTGGTTGTTTCGGGGTTTCAGAAATGATGCAGATTTTCACTAAAAATAGTTATCGCGTAAAAGGCCATAATTTCTACATCTGACTACATTTTTGAATGAAATCCTTTTTTGCATGATGTTTTCCATTAGATTATACATAATTATACATAATTTTACATGATTATAATACATGATTATACATAATCTCAATGCAAGGCCACCGCTTCTTTATTTTAGGAATTCCAAAAGATTTAGGGTTTGTAATTGAATGTAATTGGATGCGTCCAAGAAAACCCCTCTTCTTTGAAAAATTTCCAAGAATCAAAGCTTGAAGTACAAACTGCAACAAAAAATAATTTTAACTCTTTTTGATTAATCTATTTTTTTTTCATTTTGTTCATTTTGTTCAATTTTTAAACCAAATATATTATTCTTGTCAATTTCATCAAATTTATCATAAATAGAAATCTATTCATCATCCAAAATATAGATGTCAAAGCAATTAGGGAATAAAATCCTAAAGTGATTTGATTACTTCATCTCACTAGTAAAAATCTTCTACTTCATTTTAAAATGAATGGGAGAGCCAGGATTGATTTTTAGCAAACCTATTTTCAATACTTTGGAAATAGATTTTTTAAATGGGCTCCTATCTCCTTCCATATCTTCATGTTCATAGACTTCATTTTCTGGTTCTCCTAGATCAGTTTGTTTATGCGTTTACTTTAGCATTTTTGTCACTCTTGTTGATCCAATTCTATGTTTATTTTGCTTTGATTGAAGTAGTGTGCTAGGGTTTGCAAAAGGGTAATTGTGGCATTATGAAGAATCCTAGTCTCTCATTTGATAATTCAAGTGTTGCTAATGGAGTATTGCCAAGCAAATCATTGTGATTCAAGTTCTTTGAATTTTTTATGTAATTTAGAATTTATTGCATGAAGACAAGAATTAAAAGGAAGAAATCGAACTAAATTTGTAGAAGCAATGAAGATCACAACAATATTGGTTTAGGTTTCTTGCTCTTCATAAGTAGAATTTAGGATTTGTATTAGTTTCAAAATTTGTCAGAGATTGATACTTTCATAGTGTGTAGAAATGATTAGACATAGATTTTGAATAAAATTCTAGATGCTTTTTTAAAATTAAGTTTTTTCATGTTTTCATTGTAGCATTTTTAGTTTCAATAAAGAATTTGAAGTTCTAGGACTAGTATATCCCTTTAAGATTTTGTTTTGAAATGTTTTTTTGATCGAATGAGAAAATGGCATGTGTACTTGTTTAAATTCATGCTTGGTTTTCAATATTTTTGACATAGTTGAATATACTTCTATATGCTATCTGTTCAAAAGTGAAAATAATTGCCTACCACAAATAATGCCATTCTAAGATTAAAATACAACCAGTCATGCGAGAGAAAATACCTCAAAAATTAACTTAACCTTGCTCCACTTCTAATTGCAATTTCACCAACAATCAACGATTCAATTGGAAAACCAACAATCAAAAACTTGAATTAGCCCAATAAATACACAATGTATACAAGGACTCCAGTGACTACATTTAAAGCAGATGATTCTTGAAAATGCAAAACACAATATTGACATGCAACCAAAGAGCCTATGAGTCATGCTATTTGCATAAACTTTATATATACATCATGGTAAAGTTCACGGTAAAGTATTTACAAAAGGGATAGCCCCTATATACATGTAAACATTGAAATAGGAAGTTGAAGAGCAGAAGGGCTACATGAAGGAAAATTGCCATGGTGACAAGCGAGCTATTTCAAATTCACCACACTAGTTTGGTTACAATTTGTGCTTCTGAAGGGATATTAGTCTCAAACTGATTTATCTGCACTCTTGTTTACATAAAGAGAATTTTACTGCCCCAAGATGCTAAATTATAGCCCTAATCTTGAGTCTTGCTCCTGACTTTGTTCGATAAAGCTATGGATATCATTGTGGTTGCAATGATTGTACCTTTCTAGTGACCATTTGTGAGATCCACATCATGTGAGCGTCCCAATAGATTCCTTGCTCAGGTTCAATATCTGTTTGCATCCAAAACTTCTCCTGCACCGTTTGCGGTAGAGTCGTGAGGAATTTAACAAGGAAAGCTTCAACGTGCTCATGAGCTTTACCGTGCTTACAATGAATATCCAAAAATGTGGTACACACAAGCCAACGCCAGCGATAGAACAAAGTAGATCTCTGAAAAGAATTTAGAAATAATTTTCCGTTCAGAATGTCTTGAAAGAGTGCGTAGATGATTGATGCCCACTTCCTCAAGTGACTAACTTTGAGGAGAGGAGGATCACTGTAGTAATCGCGAAAAAGCCTTTCTGCAATATTCAAGTCGTCGCGAAGGAGTTCCACAACTAGTGCTTGAGCAGCATTAACCTCTCGTGCAACTTCAAAAAGCCAACACATATCTGACAATGCACCTTCTATACTGAAGGCCATTGCAAATATATTATATTCTTTTTGGACACGAGTCCAGCGATTAGCCAATGCTGTCGTTTGAAGACCTTGGATGTGCTCCAGAATTTCGTCGTGCACATCCCCTGACTCCACACCAGACACGACTACGTTGAATGCCTGTGCAAATTTTGTTCGGCTCTTATTCCGAGTATTAAGTGCTACCAAGTCCAACAGTGAAACCTCTTTTAAGGCATTCCACAAAAAGCGACTGAACAAATCCTTTGCATTTATCAAGGAAAGCTTCTCTAGCTGTTCCTCTTGAGTCCAAGGCAAGTGATGGAAGCGGGCACTCAGCAAGTCAGTCAGGGAGTCAAACGGAATCAAATGCGCAGAAGTACAAAACTCGCGGACCATTTTTTCATCCTCCTCAGACCAGGTTGTTCCTCCGAGGCATTTCACAGCAATGTCCACCAGAGCCTGAAAATCGATCTGGGACGCGACTTTCAAAAGCTCGATGCAACACACCACACTTCCAATTGGCTTGTAAAGGTAGTTCATGCGAGAGAAGCAATCCTCGTAGTACCGCACCTTTGTGTGAACCTCAAGGTGGAATTCCATCTCCTTATTAGTCACCTTGGATTGAGCCCACCTCTCACTCATGCATGTGTCGAAGTATGTACTGCACTTTCGCAATCTGCTGGCCTTCACCTTCACTTGGCCCACCTGTTTCCCATGTGCAACTTGAGACGGATCCACACTTGTTCGTCGTCTTTTATTACTGGTGCTTCCTGCTGGCTCCTCCATGCTCCACTTCTCCACCAAGAAGATGGTGACATCAAGGTCGCAATTTGTCACGACCTCACTTCCCGCCATCTCTTGCATAACTCTGAATCTCTTCTCAACAAAAGCCTCGCACACGGGGAATTGTGCTGGTACAAGCCAGTTTTTGAATGAAAGTCTTCAATGACTATTGAACTGAGAAAATGAACCAAACTGCAACAAATAAATGTTGAACTGCTGATTATACTTTATTGACGTTTTGAAAGAACCTGAAAAAAGAAGTTGTATATCGCTTCCAGCACGGATGGCATTGGCACTGCGCCCTTGATTGGTTACAGTCTGTGTTCTGGTTTTCATACGAGTTCGGCTTACACAATGACTACTGAACTCACTGAACTAACATATCTAACATTTTTTTATAAACTCTCTTTATATACCAAGGTTAATAACATTATAAACAAAATAAAAGATAATAATAAAATATAAAATAAAATAAAATAAAACAAAAGATGAAATAAAAGTTAATTTAATATAAAAGATACATAAAGTAAAAGATATATTTAAGCCAAAAGCAAAAGGGATATGATAAAGAATTACGAAATAACTCAAAAATCCATAACTTTTACAATGTAGGTCCAAATACCACAAAGTAGAGCTTGTGCACTCTTCTTAACAGAAATCTTTCCAATGGTACCAAGAATGTGACCAATTGAAGCACGGTCTAAAAAGGTACATAATTTAGCAAAATTTGAGATAAAAAAATAACTCAAAAATCCGGAACTTTCACACCAGATGTCCAAACGCCACAAAATCAAGCCCATGCACCCTTTCTCCTCTGAGGGCTTTCCAACAGTACCAATAACGCAACCAAAGGATGCGCGGTTCCAAAAAAGCATACATCTCACCGTAACAAACAAAACAAACAACTTAATTTAAGGTGTGGACTAATGCGACTTCTGCCATTGCCACAGTCAAAATAAAAGTAAACTAATTTTTTTGGTTTTTAAAAACTAAAATATTTCAAAAAACCATAACTTTCACACCCTATGTCAAAACGTCATGAAACAAAGCCCAACCACTCCTCCTTGCCAAGGGCTTTTTGATGGTCCTAAAAATGCAATCCATTAGATGACATTGGAGGGCGTTGGAGGTCTATTTCAAGCCTGTTTCCAAATCTGGACCAATTCTAGGAA
Source organism: Neckera pumila (assembly GCA_963969595.1). NCBI lineage: Eukaryota > Viridiplantae > Streptophyta > Bryopsida > Hypnales > Neckeraceae > Neckera > Neckera pumila. Next base: position 16,897,505 of record OZ018409.1, read on the forward strand.
TAGCCAATACAAGTTGTTATTTTTTTTCTCTCCAATTATCATTTTTAGTAGTTTTTTTTTTTTTTTTTTTTAAATGATGTGGCACGGTCTCGGCCCCATCAGCCAGCAATTTTCCTGTGTTCCTGCAATCTAGGAACGCAAGATAACTTGCAGTCTTTCAAAGGTCTTAAATGTCATCTAATGCAGGGTTGTCACATTGGGCATTCCAAGGTCACCGGATGTCTCGGACGGACAGTCCGAACGGGTTTGCACAGAAATTAAAACTATGGAGCTTTGAATTTTGCCAAGTAAAAAAAAAGTTACCATTGACTAGGCGGGGATTGGGCGGGGACTTAAAGGCGGGGACTTAAAGACAGGGTGGGGACTTAAGGTGTGTCCAAGGTAACTCCACGTTGACTTTTTTTAAAATCACATAAAGTCAACTATTTGTTGACTACATTGGACGGGCAAATCAAACGGGTAGACAGGCAGGCGGCTTGTCCGGTATGACAACCCTGATCTAATAAAGGGACGCATGCATGTTCTGGAGATATTAACTTAATAAATAAATTAACAAAATCAAACCAACAAACAAAACTAAACAAACAAAACAAACAATCTAATTTAAGATATGGAATGATGGATGTATAGAATGATGGATGTCTAGATTGCAAACAAAACAAGATGTACTCTTTATAACTTTCATATCATTAATCCAAACAGAATGAATCAAAGATTTTTATGTAATCATACTATTATTCATGAAGAGAAACAAAATTAGAAAAAGATTTCAATTCTTTTTTATTACTTACCTATTGCCCATAGAAGAACATTTTGTGTGTAGGAGAGCATAGCTTTTTTTCCTTCATAACTTTTACCTCATTATTTGGAGTTGAATGGTTCAAATGTTTTCTACTACGTATCAATCTATACAATCTCCAAAAAACAATTGGACATTTTCTTAGAATTCATTTTTGTTGCCAAGTTTGATATTGAAATCAAAAAACCCCATTAGATAAGATTTGGGGGTCTTTGAGGGCTCCAAGTTCCTTTGCTATCTGCTGCGTTCCCAAACTACGGGAACGCAGCAGTAGTAGCAGCTAGCTGATGTGGTCAAGCGATTGCCACGTCATTTTTTGAAAAAAATAAAAATAAAAAAAAATTTAGCTTAAAATGATATTTTGGTATTTTTTTTTTTTTTTTTTTTTTTGAAAAAAAAAGTTTCTAACACATTCGTACCGGCGTTCACTGAATCTGGGCAGATCAAAGAACAGGCTTGAAATGGCCCTCCAAGACCCCCAAATATCATCTAATGTTTTGACATTTGCAATATTTATCCAAATGACATGAAACAAAACTTTACACGTAGATTATGAGAGTAGCATTTATCCTAAAAAAATCATAGAGCTTGCCCAAGTTTTCAAAAAGTCTATAGTGGTCTCTTGGGTTCTTTAGGGATTAAAACATCCAATTATCTATTTTCTTGAGATTTGGCACGTTTTTAGTTTTCCTACTTAGAGATTTATTCTATGCTTTTCCTTCTTGAGGCACCTTCTTTTTACAAGTATGCACATTGGATATATTTTTTAAATTTAAAAAAAAAAATTTAACTACTTCAAAAAGAAGCATGAATAATATACAAAATGCAACTAATAATAAAGGTGTTTCTTGCAATTACCCTTTTTTCGACCCAACAATGTGAATTTGAAGGTCAAAATTGAAATATGAGGACCTCTACTAAAGTACACAAGCCCATGAAGATATTTTCAAAAAATAATAAAATATCCACCTTGCATATGACTATGTTCAAAGTGCACTATCTTTGCGCAAGTACAAAGTACATGGGTTTTTTTCCAAAGATGCAAATGGTTGAAAAAGAGCACCTCTAAGTAAGGAAAAATGAAGAATTTTTTATTTTTATTTTTATTTTTTTTGAATTATTTTAATATTTGCTAAAAATCAAACATCACACTATCCATTTTCTTAGCCTTTTTTATCTCTTTTTTTGTGCATAACTTTTAGAGATAAACATTTCTTGGCTTGAATTTTCACCAATGTACTATTGTAAGTGATTTGTAATTTATCCATATTTTATTTCATTATCAAAAATACTATTCTAAAAGTCATAGTACTCATTGAAGTAGGCTGTTTTGAGACAAAAATGACAAGTGTTTTGACAACCCTAAATTCCTTTAGTTACTTGGCTCCTTCATTTATAAAACATGCTACAGTTGCCTTTTGTTAGAGAAATTTAATCAAATAATCAAAAACATGATTTGTAAGCGACTTGTGGCTCCTTGGTCTTCAAAAAAAATTAAAGTAAATACACCTAATTTTGACCTCATTATTAAAATTGAACCATCTAGATTCTTGCCAAAATATATAGATACTAAGACTAAACCATATATCTAAATTCTTCTATTAAATGAATACTCTTTGAATATTTTAGACGCCTTTGCAGTCAAAACGTTAAGAATTCATAGCTTATTCATATGGTGTTGAAAAAATATTTGCTAAAACGATTTGGAGTCTTTAAAATAAATTTCATTACATTGTTACAATTCACAAGACCAATATTTAACGTTCAAAGTCTGCAATGTCAAAATGCACTCTTCAGAACTAGAATAGGTTTGAACAAGGATTGATATAGATTTAAACTTTAAAGCACCCACCTTGAAAAGACCAAAGTCGTGAATATTCATTGTGTTAAGGTTTTTGCACCTAATTGTACCAACTATATTTTGGTGAAAAAGCATCCATTTGATGTTCCAAAATTGCAACAATTGCGTGAGCAACCAATGAGAGTGGAAGAGTTCTTGAGACACCCCAAATGGAAGTTGAAGCATTTGAGCTTCAAGGGTGATTGTTTAACGGGAGTCCAATGGCATAAATAGGCGAGGGTACCTTACGTGATTTTTTGTTGAAAGATACGGGTGTCAATTAAAAACAAGGGAAAAGAAGGTACAACTAGTCCGGCTCACTTGGACGGTCTAATCTACACGGCAAGCTAAGCGACATGTGCCATTCAAGGCGATGAAACTCCGCTTTTGCAGCACAATTGACATCAAGGGCACCTTATATTTTCAATTTAGACGATTAAAAGAATATTTTGTGAATGTCGGAAATTACAAAAAAACTTGAACTGGATTCATTTTCTCTTGAAAAAGTGAACATCCTTAGAGCATCTCCACCTCATTAATGTATCCAGGAACGGAAAAAATCTTTCCCAGTGTGGAGTCGCGAGGGGGTTTCCGTTCAGTCTCCCCTTTTTTGTAAGTGCCAAAGTGCATTCACGTGACACCCCCCGGCACAGAGTATAAAAAAACAAAGATTGCTAAACACGGAAGAAATTACACAAAGATTTCTCAAATTTCTCAAATTTCTTCTCATCATCAAGTAAATTTATGCAAGGGCTGTGTAAATTTCTTCTCATTGTCAAGTAAATTTATGCAAGGGTTGTGTAAATTTCTTCTCATTGTCAAGATTACTTGTTCAAATTCGCACAAAACTTACACAATTGTCCTTGCTCAAATTCACGAAGAAATTTACACAAAGAAAATTGACAGTTGTCCTTCCTCAAATTTCTTTTCATTGTCAAGATTACAGGAAGAAATTTGAGAAATTTGCACAGTCCTTGCTCGAATTTACACAAGGCCTTGCGCAAATTTGGTCCTAATTACTTTAACAAATTTGAACAAGCGGAACAATCGTCAAGTAAATTTGAGAAATCGGAACAAATTTGAGCAAACCGAGTAAGTTTGGGTTGGGTTTGTGTAACTTGGAGAAAGGACTCCGCATTTGACTGTGCAAATTTGAGAAATTCAGAGCAAGCACTTGTGTAACTTTGAGCAAATTCGAATTTGACTGCACAAATTTGAACCAAATTACACATTCTGATTGCTTAATTTATATAGTTTAATTGAGAACTTTACTCAGTCTGATTGAGAACTTTACTTAGTCCAAATTGAGAAATTTACGTAGTCTGAATTGAGAAATTTACACAGTCCGATTTGAGAATTTTACACAGTCCGATTTGAGTAATTCAAATTGCTCAAATGTACACAGTCCGATTGTGCAAATTTACACAATCAAATTTGCTCCGTCAAGCGTGAACTCTTCCGTGAACGAAAATAGTGGTAGCCAGCTTGTCCGAATTCCGAACCCGTCTCCGTTCTCCAAGTGGAAGCTCCGAACAACAGCGAGCAAGATTGGTCGAACGGAATTGCGATGAAGGCACTCCATTGTCAAAGGATTGAACTATTGCGTGAGCTCTTTGCGTGAGCACAAAAGACCGTGAAATTGCTGTTGTCAGAGCTTTGTAGCGTGACCCAAAAAAAAAGGAGAGCCTTTGGCGTGCATGCGGTGGAGTTCAAAAGTGGCACCTTCCCTCAACAGTCGCGTGCCCTTGTGAGCTTCCGTCTGCGGTGGCGATGCTCTTACATAAAATACATCATTTTTGACCAGTGCTGAGCTCTCCGTGCATTTAGGTGCACATACCCAACACACCAGAACTCGTATTGTTGTAATAAAAGACTGGCAGCAAATAATGCTGAATTCTTACAGTATCTTCATACCAGAATTCTCTCTGCGTTGCATTCAATTCTGAAACTCTGATGGACACTCTTCTCAACCCTTGCTGCTTTCCTGTTTTGCTTAGAGAAGATGGAATTGCAGGGCTAGTATTCATAATATAACCAAATTTTTTACACACTGGCTCGGAGAAGAAAATTGCAGTAAGTTTCATGCAACCTAAACATTAGGGGTTATCAACGTTGTGTTTCCTCCAGGATTAGGATTCTGTCCTCCTGCGCTTAAGGAGTAGGGAAAAGCAAAGCTGATGATGGAGGCTAGAATAATCTTGGCTGTCTCAACCAAACTACTGAACTATTCTTTAGGCATAATCCATGATCCATGATCAGTTGATTATCAGTGGTTGGTAAGTCCAACTTTGCCTGACTACAAAGTTCAAATTCTAAAACATTTGAATGGGGGATCGAGTGATGGATCCACAGATGTCAAACCTGCCAGACGAATCTTTGAACCTAATTATACTTTTTGGAAACAAGATTATGTTTCACCTGGAGATGATTAATTATTCTGCTATCAAAGTTTGACAACCACTACTAGTGCAACAATAATCGTAGTGGAAATGGAGAGGCATTTGTAGAAATACAATCACTCCTCACGCCTACACTGGGGGCCTCCATCAGTACTGGCAGTTCAACTGAAGATTAAAAAAGCAACCAGTCACTGCTCATTTGCTCAAACACTGACTCAGATACTTTAAGACCTTAATCCATTTCAAATTCCTTGAAGTGCACAACAATGACTCAATTAGGAGTGAAACTATCATCAAACTTGAATCAGTCCATTCAATTTCAAGGATTCCATTCCTCATAATGCAAAACAAAATCTTTGTATGCAAAGCAATTGCCTCAGTCATGTCTTGATACGTTTCAGCCAAGTTCAAAGTTCAAAGTTCAAAGTGCTAAAACTTACTCTTTATATGTCCATATATGCAATTTGGTATACGACCTACAGAAACAAAATTGGCCTGATGAAGTTGACAACGGACAACAGGCACTTAGATGAAACGCAAAAAAATTTGGGTTCTAATCAGCCTAGCTTCAAACCGATTTCGACATCTATCTCCCTAGACTCTCAAACAACTAAAAGAAAGTTTCTCCGCCTCCAGATCCATAGGTGAAGGGCAAGTTGTTCTTCAAGACTCTAAACAACTAGCCAAACCAAACACAATGACCAAACCCTAATTTTGCCTCCTGCTCCTCAGACTTCTTCAATTCACCCCCACCTGGATAAAGATTCGAATTTCAGACGTTTCTGTTGCTCGTACAACAGTTTCCATTTTGCTTTTCCCATTATCATATATGAGACCCACGTCGTGTGAGCCTCTGGCAAAGGTCCATGATCATGAGAAAGCTTTGAGGCCATCCAAATCTCCACGTGCTTCTGTCGCGGTAAAGTCGACAGGAACCTGACGGTCAAGCCTGCAACATCCTCTTCGTCGATTTCCAAGATGTTGTTACGCAGAACCCAATTCCACTGGTTGACTGAAGAGTGCAACCCGCTGTGACGTGTCCAGAAACAGAGTCCCTTCCAGAACGTCCTGGAAGATGCTGTCGATCATTCGAGCCAATTTCTTTGCCCTCCATTTCCAAGAATCGTCCAAATGAGCACAGCGTAAAAGATTTAAGACCTCAACATCGTCGAGAAGGAGCTCGACCCTGGTTTGCGCAGCGTTAGACTTTCGCGCTATTTCGAGGAGCCAACAAAGAATTGACTGGATTCTTTCAATGCGGCCTTTGCATGGACAATTAGCAACATCGAAAGTTTCCTTCAGATCAGACAGGAGAGTAAGTGTAGCTTGCTTTAGAAGATTCAAGGCATCCTCCACGACACTGGCACATACTCCAGGCTCTGCACCAGAGACAACCAAGTGAAAAGCGCCTTCAAATTTCTCCAGGCAAAGTGGCAGGCTACAATAACGTTCCACTAATTCTGCCGCTGGCATTGACGGTAGCCGGATTTGTCCTAAGACGCACTGCAAGTAGTCAGACACTAAGTTCTTAGCGCGTAAACAACGAATCCTTGCTCAGCTTTTAGTCTTCAGCCAGGGGGAAATCGTCTAAAAGTGCAATCAACTCCGTCAAGGAATCGAGTGGTACCAATTGAGAATCACAAAAGGCGTGAACCAGCCGCTTCTCTTCATCATCAGACCAGGGTGCTGCTGCTAAGTACTTCAAACCCATGTCCATTACATCCTGGAAACCGATTTGCGATGCGACCTTCAGGAGCTCAGTGCAACATGCCACATCTCGAATTGGCTTGAAAAGGTAATGCATGCGAGAGAAGCAGTCCTTGTAATACCGCAACTCTGCGTGGAGCTCAAGGGTGAAACTCCGGCCTTGTTTGAGCCCACCGGTTGCTCATGCATGTGTCGAAGTATGTGCTGCACTGACGCAATCTGCTGGCCTTCACCTTCACCTTGCTTACCTGTTTCCCATGTGCAACTTGAGATGGATCCACACTAATGCGTCGTCTTTTGTTGCTGAGTGTGCTTCTATTCTGCTCAGGCTCCGTGCTTGAATTCTCTACCAAGAAGATGGTGACATCATCACGGTCACAATTGGCCTCAACCTCATCCCACGACATCTCCTGGCCTGAAATCTCTTCTCCACGGAAAAGGATGCTCACACACGTACTTCGCTGGGCCAGTTTGCTAGTAGTTTTTGAAAATCTTCAACGAATGTTAACGTAAGACAGCGCTCACGGTTTGTGTCCGGAATGCTGCCTGCTGAGAAGCTCTCAAAACAACCTGAAGATGACCTACTGGTTACTTGAGCCATGTCTTTTAGCTGAATATGATCGATGGCATCCAAACTGATCATGGTTAGGACTAGACCAGGTGTGTACGTTTAGGTGATCAGTTCATTGGCCTCGCTTTTGGATGTCAAATTCTATCTTTACAATGGTGAAATTTCAAGAGATTGTCTTGCGCTGTACCAGCTAGGCCTAATCCTATCTGGAACCTAAGCTCCATACTTGTCCAAGTTTTTGAGCTTTGAGCACCAAAGCATCACAATATTTGTGCTCCAGCTTAAATGTGCCGATTCAGTGACTACGTTTTGACGCATTAGAGGAAATTTCAGGCATCCGAAGGGCTGCTTCCCAGCCCTATGAGGTACCCTGAAATTTATTTATTTATTTGCTCAAAAAATCATTTTTTCTCTATTTCCGCCCTGCTGAAACTTCAGCGATAGTGACATAGGAACCAAAATTTACAAATAAAAGTATATATATATCTAAAAAAAATTATTTAAAAAAATAAAAAATAAAAAATAAATTGTGAAAGCTGGCTGCTCACTGTAGTAGTCAGCTAGAGTAATAGACCAAGCTTTTTAATAGCTTGGATTGTCACTCCGGAGCAGCCCTTCGAAGGGCTCACATTTTTTCTAATGGATATGATAGCTCCTTGATGTTCTTATAAGGTTATGAAATAATCTCTAAGACGACAGTAACATTGCATCAACATTGCCAATTGTCACCTTTTATGATATGACTGACGTCGGTTAGTAGGAAAGGTAGTCCATGACACTGGCAAGCAAGCCATGCCATTAGTAGAGTGAGAGAATTACTACATCCATGGGCAATTTCATTAGAATGGCGATATTTTTTTAAAATGGCGTGAAAATTATTTAGAACAGCTGTATACCTGCTCTAGATGGTTCAGAACGTCCGTTTCCAAAATCTATACTTGTCCTAGATGTTACAAATGGCACACTGTTAAAGTGGCACTTGGAATACTGCCATTTTAATGAAATTGCCCATATATTAATACTAGTATGCCCAATGTTGCCACAGCCAAAATAAAAATAAAAGTGATTTTTTTAGTTTTTTTAATAAAAAAAAGCTAAAAAAACCATAACCTTCACACTGTAGGTTCAAATGTCACAAACCAAGCCCGTGCACCCCTTCTTGTTGAGGGCTTTCCGACGGTACTAAGAGCGCGACCGGAGGTGCACGGTTCCATCCAGAGATCTTACTATAACAACCAAACCAAATCAAACCAACAAACGATTTAACTTAAGATATAGACTTAAGGTACAGATAGACTAGTGTGCCATGTGCCGTTGCCATAATATAAAATTATAAGTTTGATATTGGGAAGGTGGGTGAAAATTTAAGAAGTGGGGAATGGAAATGGATCGGATGATTTGTGTTAGCCGACATGTGGATGGGAAAATTATAGAGTGTGTAAGCATTTGTAGGCATTATTCAAGGTTTCAACATTACTCCATTAGCATTGGTAAAGTTTGGTTATTTTTGTTTGAATCGTAAAATGTAGGTTGCAAATGAGATTTTAGTATTATTAATATTGAGGAATGTGGAAGTTATGCAGATTTTGGGGAGCTTAAGTTGTTGATGGAGTGTAATGAATGCGGGTGCGGTTGTTGTTCCCCTTCAACCAACAATGAGAACTATTAGTGGTTGGATATTCCATCCATTTGTTTTATTGTTGTTAATGAGATTGCAGTATTTGTTAGTTTTCAAGTTGATTGACTAAAGAGAGAATCTATCACTGCATTTTAGATAAATTTAATGAAGAGAATTTTTATGTCTAGAAATGGTATAATAGATGCATTACTTATAGGGTGCCATAAAATATCCCTTGGAGATTTATATGTAAGTAGTACGTACCCTCCTAAAATAAAAATATTCTAAAGTATTCTAAAAATATAATCTTATATGATTTATGTAAATCCTATATTTACTTCTAAAATATATAATTATTAGGACCTAGGATTAAAACCCAGTGTTTAAGTTGGTCTCATGTGGTTTTTTATTTTTGTGCTTGTGCCTTCTTCTCCCGCTAGAGGAATGCATAAGAACTTTGGACACAATTTGGCTTCACACAAAAATTTGTAAAAGGAGGGCATGTGCAAGGATGTAGCCAAGGGACTATAGTGTGCTAAAGAGTTTGTCTTCAAAATTGCCCGCATTCTTGAATAGGTATGATCTTATTGAGGCATGGATTAATAGAATTTTTTTTGAATTTCTTTGACTATTTTATTGTGCTTTTGAATTACATGGGTCTTTTATTTGTAGATGTGTGCACTATAATAAGACATAGGTTTAAATATTGGATTATAACTTACAAAAACTTAGACATAAGTTAGAACAACCCATTGCGGGCAGAACACCCTATAGTGGACACCTTGGGAATGACCCCATCATGGTTTTTTCAAGAAATTAAATTTGGGCCACAATCAATGATTGTCTAACTTGATAGAAATGAAGTGATTAGTGAACTCACTAGGAACTTCTAACTTTTTAGTGTAATTTTATTGTAGGAAGTTAGATTTTTAGGCCTTCCACATTAGAAATTATTGTAACAGCTTTGAAGTGTGTAAGATGAGCATTATGCATACATACCCTGTTAGTTCTAAGATAGTCTAGAGCCCGTTTAAGGCCATGATGGATTGAACACTTCAAAAATTCATACTCTATCAAAAAAAATTAATTTCTATTGCTCTTGTTGTTTCTCATACATGTCTTTATGTGGGTAAAAATCTTAAAAATTCAGCTATGGCATGAAATCAAACTCCTAATTTTGACTACAATGGTTGTTTTACCTCAGTATGGAAGGTATTTGTGTGCCAAAAAAACTGTCTTTAGATTTCTCCCATGTATTATCTATAATGGAATTTTTTGGGGGGGTGCACTTCCATTTTTTTTGTTGGCAATATGCAATCAAATGATTGAAAGATTATTATTATTATTATTACATTGGTTTACATTGGTCCTAAATTTTAAATATAGCTTGGAGGTAAATTAGCATTATCATAATGGGTTTAGGATCTTTATCAATAATAAAGGATAGAGGAAAATAATGAGTTTCATCTATTTTTATTTATACAATAGCCTTGTCCCTACCCCCCACCCACCCACCCACAAAAACAAAAACAAAATCTATTCTTTGTAGAAGTGCTTCTATTGTATAGTAAATGGCATATTTATTGTATAACTTTGCAAGTAGTAATCCAAGCGGGATCTAGTGTTTGTTGTATCAAAATAATTAGTATACAAAAATGATTAGTGCACAAAATTTAGTTGTTGAAAGATGAAGAACAAAAATTGTAGTGGATTCGAAGATGGGCGACGGCACCTGCACTTCTAGGCTTTGACGTTTTCTAAGTTTTAGGGTAGTACAACTGACATTTGCTTGCACTCAACAAAGGATTTTGTCTGTGAGCTTAGAATAATGTGGATGTGAGAACAGGCTTAAGGTTTAGTTTTCTCAAAAAGAAGCTCATGGTTTAGAATTTGGGGTACCAAAGAAGGTTTGGATATACTATTGCACAAAGTGTTTTGAGTTTGGAGATACTTATAGCTGGGTGATTGCAAGAAAGACCAGTATCAGAAAGTACTAAAACATTGTCACAAAAAGAATGTTGAAGCTTCCTTTTGCAATAACTTTTGAAGCGTGACTTACATGAACTTGAAATTTCAATTGGAAATTCTTCTTTTGAGTTTTGTCATATCTGAAATTTTTCAGAAATTTTCAAAAATCATTTTATATTTAAAAATCATTTAAACTAATATGTCATGTCTTGAGTTTTAGGGGTTTTTACTACGTAAGGAGTCCCCAAATTTAATGATTTGGAGCTGAAATTTCTATGGTCTACTCCCATAGTAGGAAGCCATGATTCTACTAAGGGGCATTAAAAAATATTTTATTTTATATCCTCAACGTCCATGCAAAGAAGGCTTCCTTGCGCATGCAATTTTGAACATTGAAGATGGTTTTAGGATCATTTTTTTGGTGGAATCTCTTCACCATGAAGTCTTCTCAAATGGGATTTTTCAGTTTTTTTTAAATTTTTCCTATTTTTTACTTTTCCTATTTTTTGCAAATTAAAATGTCAAAGTATGTATTTTCTTGCAATTCTGCACTTTTCTAGTTCTCCTATTTAGAGAATTTTTTTTTTATTTTCCTTCATAGGGTACTTTCTTCTTATAGGTTTATACATTTTTCCCATTTTTAGTAATTTTTTAAAAATGTTTTTCTTTTTTTATAGTACTCCCCAAAAAATGGCTGAAAACGGCCAAAGTGGAACAAAAACGGAAGGTCTCTCATGCAATCACCCAGCTTCAATTTTTCCCGGATAGGTTTACATTGTGGACATTAGAGGAGAAAAATTGTTGCATGAGTTTGACTTGAATTTGGAGGTCTTTAACCCCTAAGTGCCTAAGCCTTTTCAAATGTGTTTTTCCTACAAAAAAAGAGCAGGGACTTATAGTTATCTCCAATGATGCAAATTTTTTTTTTTTCAAAATCTAACCATAGAGGTGTTCAAATAGCTTGCTTATTAGTATGCACACCAATTTGGAGTGCAAAATTGCATAGGAGTTGTGAGATCATAACAAGAGAAATGTATATTTTCTATTTTTAGTATGTTGCCTCTCCCCACAATGTTTAAGAAATTTGCATATAAAAGTTTTGGGATTGGAGGTGACATGAACGACTACAAATCATGTTAGCACACTAAAATACGCTTTCAAAAAACTTAATTGCACATAAAAAGCTATCAAACTCATTACACAATCCACCTTGCAATTGTTGAAATGCAATTTTTTTTTATAAGTAGAAATTGCAAATAACTCCAAATCAACACTTGCATGTTTAAATTTTCAAGGGTGAAAATCATGAAAAATACTTACTCTTTCCATTGGGACCATTTTCAAAGCAAATGGATAAGTACAATTTTTTAGATCTCAATTCAAGTGAAATTGGCAAGCTTTGCTTAAAGCCGAGAAATCAAGTAAAATTTGTATGCTTTACTCTTCCTCAATGAGACACATATGCCTTTGAGGACCTCTCAAAAATATAGTATTTATCTTTTTCAATGAAAAATAAAAGTTTTCAATAGTTAACCTTCAAAACTGCCCGTAAAAAAATTTTAAGCGGTCAAAGGAATTTAACTGCCCACCTTGAAATGAGCCTGAAATTTTAGGCCGACCATATTTGGTCGCCCAAGCAGTTAAGGGTTAACAAGTCTTGGAGAGTTGATCATGAATACCCCCTACACTTGCGCATGATGGCACTAGATGATTTGTGCGTTGCAAACCTTTACCAATTGCAATCTACTCTTCATAGAAGATGGCAAGTGGAACTAATGGTTTGACAGGAAGATGGTCATGTTTATTATTCCAACATGTCGGTAATCTTAGCATTTCAATGTGGTAAGTCCCTAAATTGAACCCCAAACCGCTCAATGGCTACATTTGGAATTCGATTTTCATATTGTTCACTTTCATTCATTTTTGTTGCTCTTTGTAAATGTGTAGGTGCCCAATATTCTATTTCTTCATTCACCCCAATGGATTCATGAGGCTGCCGAGCTTTGCCAATTACTGAGTTTGCATAATTGAAATTTTTTGTTCTACTTAAGTTTGTTCCTACATTTTGAACCTTGAATGCAAATCCTATCACTTTGCAACCTCTAGTTCTTGAACTTTGTATAAATGATTTGTATTGTATTTGGTGACATATGCACTCCTTTTTGCATTATGCATTTAGACACTACATTCAATTGTCTATCACTTTGTGCATGGTTTTGAACTTGATATTCATTTCAATTTGATTTATGTTGGACATTACTTTGAGCTTGAAAGTGGTTTTTGCTACAAACTAGTTTGTACTTGAAACTCGTTTCAATTTGGAAGTATTTAGTATTTGAATCTACTTTGGATTTCAAAGTAGTTTATCTTTGCAAATATTTGCTTGAATTTCTTTCTTCTTGTTTTGTATATCATTTTTTGTACATGCAGTTTTCAAAGATGAATTTTCCTATGTCCCCACTAAATCTTTGAATTTTTTTTGTTGTTGTTATGTATTTATAAGGAACATAGTGTACAAAAACAATAACACAATTTTTTTAAAATAAAAGATACATAAAACGAGAAGAATTTTAAATTGAGGTAAATATAGTCCTATAAAAATTTACAAAGTCTACCTACATAGATCCCATATAATAGGGGCTTGGTTGTACGGTACCAGCAAACACCCAATCTTGGGGTTTGCAGTAAATTGAAGTAGAAATATAGGAACAAACAAATGTAAGGTGCCAAAACATCATTGGGGCGAAAAATTATAATTTAATTGATTATACTATAATATATGTAAAATATCATTGGATGTATTGTAAATACTATAGGATGTGGAATAGTGGGATGCATTAGGTAAAAATTAGACTTAAGACACCTCCCTTTTTTTATTAATTTGGTGGGACAAAAGCCTTAATTATGGATTTAGGGCTAGCATTTTACCGTGCAGTTATACTACATTGTCCTTTTAGTTTAGATTCTTTAACCTTTGATGATCTAACTTACATACAAGTCTTAGTCTGAGAATTACACGAGGATCATCAGCCCATCACATGCAATCTATGTTGTATTTAGTCTAGACTTTTATTAAGTACAACTAAATATGTGTTGTCTTTATCAATAGCTATGGATTGATAAACTACCTTACTGAGTATTTTAATTGGCCTTTAGTTAATTTCAAATGAGACTTTGGTTCATAACCACATCACAGATTAATTAGTAAGGATTCTTGATTTAGCCATTATATGTTTGGAAAGCATACGAGTTATCTGCCTTGGTTTATCTATAATTAACCAAATTTTCACATCAAGCTGGCCTATAATGGTGTATTGGACTTGACTTGTTTGTATCTTACAAAAAGTTGAAAATGCTTTTAGGCTGCATGATCACAAAGCTTTGAAACTGCACAATTGTTTGAATCTTCTCTCTTCAGGTAGGGCTCACATTTTTTAGCTTTTGTTTGTTGTTTCCACAAGCATTACTATTCTTTAGGAAAAAGCTTGGAACAGAGCAATTTTGTCAAAAATGCAAGCAAAGATGGCATTTACTCACTCAATCTACCAGACTGTATCTGAAATTGTTAGGTTTTGCTTAGGGTTTTATTCTTCTTAATACATGATTTGAACTTCTTGAAATATTTTCCAATAACTTTTTCTTGAAAGACAAATGAAATTGGCATATAATTCAAGTTGATTCATAATCTTTAGAGTTTTGTAGATAAGATATGAATTTGTAGTTGTTAGAGTGCTAAGGGGTTAAGAAGCCCCATAATTGTGAACCCTAAATCCTCACCAAAGTTTGTAATTGTGAGTATAGAGATGAGGACCAAAAAGCGCATTCCTCACTCGGACCTTTCTAAAGAAGTTGATTCTCCACCAAATTTAGAATTAGTTACATATTTAAAAGCTGAGGACATGGGAAGAAATGTATTAAAACTTGAAGTGAAAATAATTGCCCTACCATCCTTTAATATTTTGCCAAAGACAATTTTGCACTTATAATTCATAAGGAATTTTGCCATGCTCATCAACATCAATAACATTGTTTTGCCTCTAAGTCACTCTTTAGAATTTGAAAGTGCTTCAAATCAAGCGAGCCCCTTGTAGGTTGATAATGGATTCGTTTTAAATTAGTAGAACATTGGTGGTAGATTTATAACAATTTTTTGAGCCTTTTAACGATGATTTTCATTTATTATTTCTAAATTTGTTTACTATTATTTCTCTTTGTTTGATATGCCTCAAAATTAACCACCTTTTGTCTCTCTTTCATAGCTTTTAGAATGTATAGTTAGTTATAAAATTTGGTGAAGTATTGACTATGTGAAGAAGCATCTCAATGAAGAGTGAATCTCTTTGTCCTCGACTCTACTCACAGCTTTTTTGAACTATGTAGTATAAAAAATTTGAACTAATATAGCATGTGATATATTCATAGCAATAGATAATTACAATCAATGTATGTCTCCGTTTTAATGAGTCAATTAGAAAATTACAAAATAATAGAGTGCAAAACAATAATGATAGACAAAAATACCCCCACCCCCCCCCCCCCCATTAATTCCTTGATGTTTACACCTATATCCCTATTTTTTTCACGGACTGCACTCCCTGAGCTTCCAATGTAGTGCACCCCTTGAAGGAATTTGAAGGTGATTGCACAAAATACTAGTTGATTTTGGAGCACTTTACAATTTCTATACTTTTGGGGGGGAATGTTTAAAATTCTAATTTTAATTCTTTAAATATAAAAA
Organism: Neckera pumila; assembly: GCA_963969595.1. NCBI lineage: Eukaryota > Viridiplantae > Streptophyta > Bryopsida > Hypnales > Neckeraceae > Neckera > Neckera pumila. Next base: position 16,913,145 of record OZ018409.1, read on the forward strand.
ATATGTCCAATCCACCAAAGTATATATCTTTAAAAAGATGATAACCCCTAAGACCCTAAAAAGAAAAGAATAGAAAATTCTCTAAGTAAGAAGAACTAGAAAAGTGCAGGATTTCAAGAAAATAGATATTTTTACATTTTAGTTTTTATTAAAATATTTGAATTTTTTTTTACAAAGAACAAAAAATTAGCAATTTGTGAGGATTTGATGATGACAAAATTCTACAAAAGAATGAGACTGAAACTGATCATCTTTAATGTTTAGAAATGTATGCTCCAAAGAAACCCTACTTGCAAGGACATAGACGATACAAGATAATGTATTTTTAGATGCCTCGGATGCGGAATATGCCCGCCTTCTATAGAATAGACCACAAAAATTGCAACTCTAGATCACTAATTTTGGATACTCCATACAACTCAAAATCCCTAAACCTAAAAGTATGATAAATTTGCAAAATAGAATTTTAAATATGAATTGATTTTTCAAATTTCTAGAAAATACGGGATATGATTAAAATAAAAATGTCCACCTTCAATAAAAAAAATTCAATCTATTAGGATCATGCTTTCACAAGTTATAGACTTATAGTGGACCACAAGTCCATCATCCTATGTGTGACATAACAAATGACCGGTGTTTCTTGCAATCACCCTAGAGGAGATGTGTATTTAATTATTACATTTGATGTGGACGAAATTTTCTAAAATCTTGTTTCAAAATACATTATCAATATTTTGGTTATCAATCCATTTATTGTTGCTAGATAGTTTTTAAGCTAGCAATGCCACTTAGAATTCTTATTTTTCTATATATGTTTATTAAACCGACTATGATTGAACTACTTATGAAATTGTGTCCCTCTACAAACTTAATCCTTTAACTAATTAACCCTTAGATGCTTAACGCTCTAAATTTTGGTGTTGAAAGAGCTTTCATTATTAAATAAGTTTTTTTCAATCTATTATTTTATATATGTTTTCTTTATAATTTTGTCATTGTTGCATTAAGAAATATTCTTAAAATCAAATTTTTTTTTTAAATTTATTATATTTTTTCTATTCAATTTTCTTTATAAAATTTGATTTTTTAGTATTAAATAAATTAAATAGCTTTTGGAGATGAACCTCAAATGCACCACAACTTTCAAAAGAATTACCTTGTGAATTCTTTTAAAAAATTTATAGAGCAGATTTTGGAACGGAATGATTTGGTATTTTCTTAATTAACTACATATTTCAAGATCATAAATTTAGATTTGAAATGTAAGCAAAAGATTGAAAGACTTTGATGAACTTTCAAATTTTAAATGCTTTTCAATCTATACATGATGTTTATGTATTTTTTTTTCCATTTGATCCATAATATATCTAATATAAGATCGTATGGATATAATTTTAAAAAATTGCTACAACTTATAAAAGCTTTATTGTTTTGTTTCTAAATCTTTTTTTGAATTTTGTTCATTTTTGTTTATTTTTCTATCAAAATATTTTTTTTTGGTCAAATTTCTCATTGAAAATGGTCATCTTCAAAAAATTCCATAATTGTTTTGGATGAAAGAAGAGGTATTTGGACAAATTTTTTGCATAAAATAGCTTATTCATCATCCAAAATATAGATGTTAGAGCAATTAGGGTATATATCCTAAACTTAGCTACTTGATCTTACTAGTAGAATCCACCATAGATTGAAATGGTTTTAAATAAAATTTGTATTAAAATCAATACATAATGAATACAATACCATTTCACCCATGGATTTCTACTAGTGTCAATTGTAAAAATGAATGCTAGATTTGCTACCCTTTTGAAGGAAAAAAATAAAAAATTTGATTTTAAAGCCATTTTTGGGCTCCTTTGTCTTCATAGGATTTAGATAAGTATACTCCTCATATTGATTCTATTACTAAAACATACCTATCTTGATTTTTTTCTAAATAAAATGTACAATCTCAAATTGAGTTTGGCTTCAATACCTTAACCACTATAGGACCAAGTAGCATTTTGATCATCCATTTAGAAATGAACTTTTTTTTCTTGAAACTTTCATACAACATGTACTCAAAGAATAGCCTTAAGATCCAAAAAATTTCATAACTTTTTATTACATACTTAAAAAAATTACGGTGTGACATATATTAACTCCTAAGTCCTAAAGGACCAAGGTGATTTTCCTATCAAAAATCATTCAAAATTGTCACCTCTATTGCAAAGAGAAAAGAACTTTAAAAATTATTATTTTTTGCATATCCAACCATAAGATCTTGTACTTGACTAGTATATAAATATGTGGAAGAAGTTTCAAAAACTTTGACCATGTAGATTGTAAGATTTATGTATTTAAAGTGAAGAAAACAAATCTTTTTGCACCTTACTTGACTAGATTTTTTGGCTTTGAATCTTCTTAGCTCAAATTTTTTGCACTACTAATTTTGATTTTCTAATTATTTATGTTGAGTATTTGAACTGAAAATCTATCCCAAAAATTTAGGAAAAAAACACTTGATTTTCACTCATTAAAAAATCGTTAAATAGAGGCAGATTCAAGATTTAAGAAAAAACTAAATTGTTAATAGCTTTTAGATCACAATAATTCCAACAATGAGAAAATCTAACCTTGTATAGCAATTTTTTTTGAAAAATTCTAAAAATTGCATTCAAAAATGAATTCTATAACTTATTTTTTCAAGAAGATGCTTAGATTGCCCAAAAAACTAAGATTGTCCATAACTTTCTCATTATTAGTCCAAATTGAATGAAACAAAGCTTCACATGCAGAAATAAAATATAATCTTTGAGAAAAAATTTGATTAAAATTATTTTGACTTTCTGCGATTTTTTTGGTGCTGCCCACCAAACTCCATCTTTGCTTATTGTGCCATAACTTTTGCTCCCGGGCATCAATTTAAACAGAAATTATATATTCACAAAGCTCTCACAAAAATAGATAATCTAAAAAATTCCAAAAAGTATAAAAAAAATTTGAGACTATAGGAACCTGCTCGGACCCAAATTGTCCCATAAGGGGACAAATAGTCCTTTAGGGGTTAAATATATTTTTTAGAAAGAGTAAAATATTAAGATTTATATATATATTTGAACTTGGTTATTAAGATTTATATATATAATAGAACTCCTCTAATTCAATAGGTCTTGAACCACCTGACATAATTAGTTTAGAGAGGGTCTGCGCGTTAGAGAGGTTTTGCTCAATCAAAGTCTCTGCAAAATTAACGCAGTCATTCCATAATGACGCAGTCTTGGATGCACCTTGGGTTTTGTGGGTTTCTTATTAGAGGACACTTGTTGAGCTCAAAGTAGATGTGGCAAGAATACTTCTGTGTAGTACAATACAATACAAAGATAGCACCTTTCCATTAGCACACACTTACTATATAGAGACAAGAATGTTGAAGATGGAATCAACTTTTGTTCGCCTCATCCGCCTTGCATTTAGTGCTACTCTATAATACCGGGGTTTTTTTTTATAATTTTTGCTGGAGCTGGGACCACGGGGATCGAATGCTGTACAAAGGTTTATTAAGTCATAGAGGATGTACTTATAGGAATTCTACTGTACATGGAAATTTTATTGAATCAGTCAATTCGGATGAACAACATAAAAATTCTAAAGGGTACTAGTTTGCAAGCTGTTATGGAATTTCTATTCATAAATGAACTTTGAAGTCCTTTTCTATGCTCAATCTCTTATATTTATGGAAAAAATGAAAATAAAATGGTGTAGGCAAGGAAGTAGGTTGTTTATTACAAGTTTAAAGCATTACAACTATTGTAACCTTAACAATTTAGTTTTTAATCATCTTACCTCTTTCTACTTACAATTTCTTTAAGCATGAATGTAAAATTTTTTTATTGAATTTTGTTAATGTGTATGTACAAGTTGTTTCTTGAGCATGGAGAGTTGAAGTGTTTATGACGTACACATTTTTGGATAAAAAATTTGAAAGATGAAATTAACCATTTTGGAATAATTAAAAATGCGGCTTCTTGAAATCCAAGCATCATGATCTTGTAATTGGTGAGATTTCTTACTCTGAAAATATAGGAGAATTTTTTTTAAGAAGTTAACCCTTAAGTGTCTAAGCCTTTCCAAGTATACTTTTCCTATAAAAAAAGAACATGGGCTTATAGTTTTCTCCAATGAAGCAAATTGTGTTTTTTTTCAAAATTTAACCATATAAATGCTTAAAGAGCTTGCTTATTAGTGTGCATACAAATTTAGAGTGTAAAATTGCATAGAAGTTGTAAGATCATAACAAGATAAATGTACATATACATATATTTTTCATTTGTTGCCTTTCTCCATGATATTTGAGAAATTTGTATATAAGAGATTTTTGGAATTGAAGGTGACATGAACAACTACAAATTGTGTTAGCACACTAAAATTCACTTCCCAAAACCTCAAATTCAAAGGAAGAAATATCAATTAATACACAATCTGCTTTACAATTGATGAAATTAAATTTTTTTTTTTATAAGTAGAAATCACAAATAATCCCAAATCAACTTGCATGATTAGATTAAATTTTCAATAATGAAAAGATGAAATCATTTTAAGCTTTCTCTTGGGACCATTTTCAAAGAAAATGGATCGGTAGAAGTTTTTAGATCTCAAATCAAATAAAATTGGCAAGCTTTACTCAAAGCTAGGAATTCAGGTAAGTTTTGCAAGCCATTTTTCTTCCACTAATGATACATATATCATACTATCCCCTGAAAAGAGAGGAATACTTCCTGCTCAATTAATTAGCTCCCCCCCTCCCCCAAAAAATTAATAGCCATTGATTACTTTTGAAGAAAAATAAAAACACCTCCTTCCCTACCGTTGATCCTGATACTAATATGATGATACCATATATATACCATATATATATGAATACAAAAACGGATACGGAAACAGATACGGATAATCCCATATCTATTGTCAACCGACTTTGTTTTCAAAAATACAAGACGGGGAAGTGTACTGGGATTTTGTGATTTTGTGATCAAATTATTTTTTAGAACCCTCCCCCCCAAAAAATAAAATGAGGGGTTTTGAAAAATAATTTGATCTGGAACTTGTTCCTCACTATCTGTTCAAAATACAGGCTCACACATACAGGCTCACACATATATCATACATGCCTTTGTGAACCACTCAAAAATCAAATATTTATCATTTTCCTTGAAAAATAAAAGCTTCCAATAGTTAACCTTCAATCTTACCTAAATTTTTTTAAATCCCTAAAGTCCTATGGCCATTTTCTGTCAAAACCACTCAAAATTGCCATTTTGGTTGTGTTCATCCAAGAACACAAAAAAAAAACATTTTTTTAGAATCTAGCCATAGGAACTTATACTTCACTTGTCAAAGATCATGTGGTAAAAATTTCATGAAGTTTGACCATATAGATTGAAAGATATTAGCATTCAAAGTTGAGAAAGAATTTTTTTTTGAAAACTGACTTGCAATTTCAGATGACTTTGACTGCCATTTGTGGAAATTTTTGCACTACAAATTTTGAATTAAATTTTTTTTTATGTTGAAGATGTAAGTTAAAAGTCTACAAAAAAAATTAAAAAAAAACACACTTGATTTTCATTCTTTTAAAAGTTGTTAAGTAGAAGTAGGTCCAAGATTGACAAAATTTAAATCGTTAATAGCTCTTAGATGGGAATGAAATACAATAATCCCAATGGTAAGATTGTTTTAGCAAGCAAACACAACATTCTCAAAAAAAATTGTATAAAATTGTGAAAATTGCATTCAGAAATGAATCCTACAAGTTATTTTTTCAAAAAGATGCTTAGATTGCCCAAAAAACAAGATTGTCCATAACTTGCTCATTATTAGTCCAAATAAAATGAATCAAAGCTTCACATTTAGACAAAAATATAAGTACTTAGAGAAATAAAAAACTAAAATTTATTTCGACTTTTTGCAAAAAAATTTGTGTTGCCCACCAAGTTCAATTTGAGGCTTTTTGTGGTATAATTTTGCTCCCGGGGCTCCAATTGAAATAAAAATGATATTCCCACAAAGCTAATCAATTTTTATATCTTATAGAAAAGTTTCAAAAAGTTTTACTAAAAATTGAGTCCGTAGGTATCTGCCCAAATACTCATTTGTCCCCCGAAGGGACAATGGGATTTTGGGGGTTAAATGATTAGAAGAATTTAATTGCCCACTCCAAAACAAACCTCAAATTTTGGATCAACCATATATGTTCAGTTAGGCTTTTAGGGATCAATTAAGATAGAATATAGTTTGGTCCACCAAAATACAAAAAAGATCAAAGATTTTAGCATTGTTTTAGAAAAGGGTGTTTTGGTGATTACATAGTCATGAAACTTTAGGGGTTAAACACACTAAACCTTAGATAAAAAGTTACATTAGAAATTCATGTGAAAAAACTGTAGAGTAGATTTTAAGAAGCCCTAATCAATTATGGTTTATGGTAATGCATGTTATGTCCTTTCACCTTAAATTTTTTTGCTGACCTCAATTTTAGATTTGACATGTAGAAAGAAGATTGAAAGACTTCAAATCAGTCTCACAATTTAAACATCTTCTTCATCAGACAATATAATCTTTCAATCCATAAGTGATATTGTTGTATTTTCTTGCCAATATAATCCATAACAAATCTAGTTTGAATTCATACAATTGCATTATTTTAAAATTGATAAAACTTATGAAAACTTAGAGATTTCATTTAGCTTTGAGTTAATTTTTAGAAGCTTAAAAAAGGTCTTGAGAATTTAGAGGTTAAAAAGGCTTTGAAATGAATGTACATTTGAATTTTCTAGTTTACAACTCATTTAGAAGATGAAAAGATGCTAAGTTTTAGCTCAATTCAATTTATGTAATTTTATTCATTACTAATGCAATTTTCAAAGTTGAAGGAAGTCATTATCTACTACCAAGCTTTACATCTCCCTTTCTATATCTCCGATGTTTGAATTGATTAAAGAATTGAATTGTAAGATTAAAGATTGATGGAATGTGCTCCACTGATAATGGGCAATGGCATGGAACACTTGTATTGAATTGGTGTCATATATATCCACTAAATCCAAAATTGAAAATAACTTTTAGGATTTTTGCTTGTTACACTTGAAATTTATATTGAAGGTATGTGGTATACTGCCTAATGAAAGCCATGTTTTTTTAATTTCAAAAAATGTTTTACTATTTATTTCTCAATTTCTTTAAGTTGTTACACTTTAGGTGTAGGATTTTTTTTTGTCTTACTGAGTATTCAAATCAATGAATCTCACAGGAATTTTAGTGCAATTCTAATGAAAATTCCTTGAACTTACTAGAATTGCACCTATAAGTAGAAAAAAAACTAAAACTAAAAAATGTCTTGTCTTCTTCCAAAGATGCAAGCATGTCTCTATTGTGCATGCAATTGTAAACATGAAAGAATACTTATATGACATTTCTTTTTTAAAGTGTCCTCTTCAAGAGTTTGTGCAAATACATATTTTCAATTTCCTATTTATTAATAATTTAAATGTTGTTGTATCTATTTTCTTTGGATTTAGTACTTTTCTAATTTTCTTGTTTGGTCTTTTTAGGATATAATCTTGTCAAGGATCTAAGCATTAGCCTTATTTTTATTTTAAGACTAATTTTCTACATTTCAAATATTGTAGAAAGAATCACTTGTAATGGTAATGACCAAATTGCAACAAACAGTACAAGTGTTTCATGCCTTCACCCTAATGAAATAACATACGTATAAGAATTAAAAGGAAAGCCACATTAAAAAACTTAAACTAAAATTGAACTTAAAAGATTATATCCATTATGTATAGTTGTTAAAAATCCTAAAGGCAATTAAAAACTTGTGTAGAATGTAGATTTTTGGATACAAAGATGTATTTGTAAGGGTAGAAATCCTTCAATTGACATGATTGTTCATCAATGCAAATATTCCTAGTGGAAGTATTGCATGATTTTTGAGAAAATGTTTGATATAGTTTAAAAAAATGACATACATCCAAATTTGCAGAAACACTACAATTATGCAAATACCGGTCACTTTGTGATGGCATCAAACATGGTGCACATGCTAAAGCAATTTTTTTTTTTTTTTGTTGAGTGCGATTTACAAATGAATACCACTCTAATAAAACAATCTTATGTGCTAATTGTAGAAATTGTTTCTACAACTATTACTTTGAAAAGAGAACATATATCTTGGTTTACATGAGAAGATTTCTATTCCATACACCATGTGCCATTTGTGTGATGGAATTGTGACCTTGCAGCACTTGGATGTGACATTCATTTTTCAAATGTGACTAACATCCCCTTTGACTTGTACTTCATTTCTCATTGTGGAAGTCATTCTCCGTAGGACATCAAATGAATGAACGGCCTTTGGAACTGGGTGGATTTTTGAGTCACAGATTGGACAAAGTTTATAAGTTGTGCCAGTCACCTTGTGCAAGTACTACTTGAGCACACAAATGGAAAAGTAATATTAGTCATTATTTTGGCTCTACTTCACAACTCACAACAATTTGTGGGGGACATATTGTGATGGCATCCAAACTACCTTAGAGATCCTTCCATTCCTCCTATCAGATGACATACACATAACGTGTACACAACACATACAAGACACATACCATTACCTATTGTCATATGGTACATACAAGATCAAAATTAGAATTTCTCAATAAGAAGTCTTTTATTAAAATCAACCAATCTTGCATAGGCAACCTAAGTTTACAGTTTGTACCCTCTGTCATTATGTGCTTTTGGAAAAGGCCCATTATAATCCATCAACTAACTTGACTAGCATATGTAGTAACCTACTAGCTAGTACCACATGATACATACCGAATACTTCAGTGGCTTGATAGGTTTAGTTTGTATTTTGCACTAGTTAGGTTTAGTTTGTTTATCAATACCACAGTTAGAGAAGGAGCTCTAAAATGTGCATTGTAGTCCCTATTATTATTTTTAAAATTGCATAATTTGCATCTCAACATTGAGCAACTATTCCTAGTTCAAACATATATCCAATGTGGCCAATTTCCTTGTCATATTGGAATTTCTGCAGATTTTGAGGTCTCCATTGATTCTCCATTCCCTTTAGCTCAATCACATAAAAGCAGGGAGAGTTGGGGATTTGAGGAGAGGGAACTTCATGCTTAATGGGCATAACACAATATTTTATGCATTCAACTTTTTTCACATTCTTGCTCTTTTGGCAAAATGCGGCTTGCCCATGTTCAAACAATTTTATGATAGTTGAAAGTAACACGACCCACTGAAAATTTCAGTCTACTATTGTCATGGTTGAGAGATGTGAATAAAGAAACTGGCAGCGCAAAATGTTGAACTCTTATCCCCAGAGGAATTTCTCTCAGCATTGCACAGCATACAGCAACTGCTTACCTTGTCCACTAGAGTAAACATGCCAATGACCGCACAGATCCAAAAACCACACAACTAACATTCCATTACTGAATACTAATTGCACAAAGAAATGAAGCATTTTATCACTTTGGAATCCAATATTGAATTGACAACACACTGTGCAGTGAGGGGCTGCAAGAAAATTTTGACTAGATTTTAACATCATCGCCTTTAAATTGCAATAGATTTTTCATAAAAAAACATTTTTGCATTCTATTTTTTGAAGGTGAATTTTAATATGATAATTAACAATCTCACCAAATTTAAAAGCATGCAAATCTCTACATTATTGTGGAGAAGGATTTGAACTTTGTCTATGCGGTGATTGGCATGTTTACTATAGTGGACACTCTTCTCAACTCTTGCTGCTTTTTCTTGGGTTTCAAGCTCTCAATGAAGCTTAAAGAGGACTCGGGGACTTTTTTGGAGCGGTCTCTCCACTAGGTCTATTGATCAAAAGTAATCCATGGCAGGACCACCGATTTCCTACACCCCTAAATCTTTGAGGTACTTGTTCTCACTGTGATTGCCATGAGAAAATTAGGGTCTCATAGAACCTTAACAATTCTTCAATAGTAAATATTTTGAAAATTTGTAGAGATGCAATTGTAGAAGTATGCCGATTACTTGTCGATCATGCCTACACCCTATTCTTCAATGCTGATTACAATTGTAATGACATTCCGAGATTAAAATACAACCAATCTTTGATTAAGCACTGAATAAGATTCACTTAGCCTTGCTCCATTTCTAAATGCTTGGATTGCACAAATTCACCAACGAGCAACGACTCAGTCGGAAAATTAGCTATCAAAACTTGAATTGGTCGATTAAATTACAGGAAGTTCAATCACTACATTTAAAGAAGATGATTCTTGAAAATGCAAAGCACAATATTGACATGCAATCAAAGAACCTGCAAGTCATGCTGTTGGCGTAAATCTCATACATCGAGGTAAAGTTCAAAGTATTTACAAAAGAAGTAGCCCCTACGTACTCTACATATAAAATTCCAAACAGTAAGTTGAAGAGCATAAGGGCTACGGGAGGGAAAATTGCCAAATGTGGTGAATTTAACAAGAAGGTTAATTCAGATTCACTCTCACAACATTGTGCTGACCTTTCTGCTTCTGAATGGAAGTCGGTGTCAAAATTTATCTGCACTTTTATTCACGTAAAGAGAATTTCACCGCCCCAAGATGCTGAAGCGGAACCCTAATCCTGAGTCTTGCTCCTGACCTCGTTCGATGAAGCTGTGGATTGTGGTTGCAGTAATTGTACCTTTCCGATGATGGTCCGTGAGATCCACATCCTGTGAGCCTCCCAGAAGATTCCTCGCTCAAGTTTAATATATGTATCCATCCAAAACTTCTCCTGCTGCCTTTGTGGTAGAGTCGTGAGGAACCTAATAAGGAAAGCTTTAACATGTTCATCATCAACACCCAAGAATCCGGCTTGTATAAGCCAGCGCCATTGACTGAACAAAGTAGACCTCTGAGAAGAATTTAGAAACAGTTTTCCCTCCAAAAGGTCTTGAAAGAGTGCGTAGATGATTGTTGACCACTTCGTCAACTTACATTCCTTTACTGTACGAGGGTCCTCCACGAAAATTGTGGAATGAAGTCTTAGGATGGTATTGAAGTCCTTTCCAAGGAGTTCCACGGCTAGTGCTTGAGCAGCATTAGCCTCTCGTGCAACCTCGAAAAGCCAACACATATGTGACAATACGCCTTCCAGAACGGAGGCCCTTGCAAGCAAATCATTAAATTCTCTTCGGACACGAGTCCAAAGATTAGCCAATGCTTTCATTAGAAGACCTTGGATGTGCTCCAGAACTTCGTCACACACAATCCCAGACTCCACACCAAGCATGACAATGTAGAATGATAGAGCAAATTTTGTTCGGCTTTGTTTCTGACTTTCTGGCTCTGCTGGTAAGGCATTCCGCAAATACCGACTGAACAAATCCTTTGCGTTTATCAAGGAAAGCTTCTCTGGCTGTTCCTCTTGAGTCCAAGGCAAAAGATGGAAGCGGGCACTTAGCAAGTCAGTCAGGGAGTCAAATGGAATCAAATGCGCAAAAGTACAAAACTCGCGGACCATTTTTTTGTCCTCCTCAGACCAGGTTGTTCCTCCAAGGCAGTGCACACCAATGTCCACCAGAGCCTGAAAATCAATCTAGGACGCGACTCTCAAAAGCTCAATGCAGCATGCCACACTTCCAACTGGCTTGTAAAGATAGTTCATGCGAGAGAAGCAATCCTCGTAGTATCGCACCTCTGTGTGAACCTCAAGGTGGAATTCCATCTCCTTATTAGTCACCTTGGACTGAGCCCACCTCGGGCTCATGCACGTGTCGAAGTATGTGCTGCACTATCGTAATCTGCTGGCCTTCACCTTCACTTGGCCCAGCTTTGCTCCCTGTGCAACTTGAGACTGCTCCACACTAAGGCGTCGTCTTCTGTAGCTTCTGCTTCCTGCTGGCTCCTCCATGCTTGACTTCTCCACCAAGAAGATGGTGACATCAAGGTCACAATTGGCCACGACCTCACTCCCGGCCATCTCTTGCATGACTCTGAATCTCCTCTCAACAGAAGGCTCGCGCGGACACAGGGACTTTGCTGGTACAAGCCAGTTTCTGAAAGTCCCCAACAAACGTTAACGTATTTGCTCACAGTTTGTACAAGCCTGTCCACTGAGAAGCTCTCAAAACCATGTGAAGAAGAGAGACCTGCGATCTGGTCAATAGAATCACATCTTCTAACTCAAAATGGTGGCATCTGAACTGATCAGTTTGGGTTGGTCAGTTGGCCTTTTGAACATATGTCAAGTTCGTTAACATGGTGAAAATCAGGAGATTGGAATTTTCCCAGCTCAGCTAGAAGTACATGAGGAACCTCAGCTCTGGGCTTCTCCTAGTATTTTGAGCTGCAAGCACCTGTCGTGATTGTCAGCTTGAGATATTTAATTGTGAAATGATGTTTAATCTGTAAGGAAATGAATTGATCTTCATACAGCCGCAACAATGCATCAAATTTGCAAACTATAACCCTCAGGATATGCCGGATGTGGGCTTGCAGTGAAGACAGTCTATTTATGGCATTCACGTCAAGCCATCATGTTAGCAGAATGTCTACTCAACTAATTATGTGACATCACTTTAACCTCTAATGACCCAAGCGATCATTTTCTGGATGCATGCCCCTCTTTTGTGAGTTGCAGTTTCTTAAATTTTTTAAATATATTGACTATTTCTAGAAAACAGACTGCGTTATGAATTCAATGGAGGTAGCTTCATCAAATTTCAAGTTAAACTCCACCTTGTGGAATTTTTCAAAGGTAAGTAGTGTAGTGTAGTTTACAGCTCAATTATGTTGGGTTCAGTTTGGACATGGAGTAAAAAGTCAGCCAACCAATGTGATTCTTGCCCCACCTTAGACTAAAGGGCAGATCCAACTTGAAAAGGATAGATCTGAGGGGTTCAAGGTAAAGACAAGTGTCCCAATCTTGTTTTTCTTACAAACAATATTCTCATTTTAGTGACCACCATGCATTGTAAGTTTTACCATGAATTGAAAAATACTTGGAATGTTGTGAAATTTTACATGTACATTTTCACCTCTCTTGTTTTTCATTGAGCACAAAAAGAAAATCATTTCAAAATATTCTCGCAAAGAAGCGGCTCCTTCAAAGTCCATTGTGTTTTTCTTTTAAACCCATATAAAACTTCAAATTTATTGTCTCCTAAAGCGTGTGATCAAATAATCTGAATTTTTTTGAGGGGCTCACTTTCAATGTGAACTTTAAGATCCTAATGTTATATTCTATCTAATCTTGAGAAAAAATGAGCAAAAAAATTACTCAACTTGTTCTTGGCAAGTTTGGCCCATTTTGAAAGTACATCCCTTTTGGTCATTAGGGATTAGGGATTAACCCTTCAAAATCTGAAAAGCGCCATTATAGATACAATATAGTTTTTTTTTTGTATATTTGAGATAAAAAGTGCATGAATTGAGGTTTGCATCAGTAGTCAAAGTTTTTATTTATGCTAAGACAGATCAAACTGCACTCACAATTTGGATCATTATTGCATCTCCAACATGTCTTAGAAGATGCAAAATGGTCTTGTATATTGCATGTATGGTGCCAAATTTGAGTATGATAAGGTTTTTAAGATGTTAAAATGACACCCAAATCAAATAGTTGAATAGTTGAATTATCAATCTAATGGTGTAAGTTTTGCCATATTTTTGTGTATAATTTGTATTCTAGGAGTCAAATACAATACTATATAATTGGTCTCCAACACTTTTAATGGTTACCACTGCTAAATGATTGAGACACCACATTTAGGTGTTGATTTTTTTTGAAATCAAACATAATTCTATAAAATTGTTCTTTTCAAATTTTTTCTTTCACATGCATAATCACCTGAGTCTATTTTTAGCATCAAAATTATTATTGAAAAAACTTAATTTTTCTTTTCAAATTATGTACAAGGGGGTTTGTTGCAAAACTTGATTTTCTAATGTTGAAAAATCTTACACATGAGCCTTAATACAATGGAACTTAGGGGCAAAATGAGGGGTGCTATTCTATGAGCCTAGGATCATGAACTAATGAGCCTAGAAGACTATACATCTATGTTATAGGTGTCTACATCATAGAAACCTTCCATAATTATAAGGTGCTTATGTTAAAGATATGTATATTACAAATGTTTTAATGTTATAAGCACCTTCAATGCTTGTAAGATGTCTACTTATAGATCATTGCAAGAAAGAGTTGTTTGTCAAAGAGGGAGTGCCGAAGCATTCCTTTGCAATAATTTTTGGAGCACAATTCACATGCACTTGAAATTTTAACTGGAGATGGTTGTCTTGAGTGTAATCATATTCCATACTTTTCAAAAAATTTAAGAAATTATTTTGTGTTTAAAAAATGATTTTAATTCATTTGTCACTTTTTCAAATTTTGAGGTTTTTAGTAAAAAGAGTATCCAAAATTAATGATCTAGAGTTGAAACATTGGTGGTCTATTTTCACAATTATAGGTAGGCATGTTCTTCCCAAGAGGTTTCTAAGAATATATTATTTTATGTCCACTACATTTGTGCAAATAGGGCTCCCTTGTGGAAGCATTTTTGAACATTGAAGATAGTTTCAAGATAAAATTTTTAGTAAAATGTCTTTTCTATAAAGTCCTCTCAAATAGCCAATTTATAGTTTCTTTGTAAATTATTTTTCTATTTTTTTACAAATTAAAATGTCAAAATGTCTATTTTCTTCAAAATTTTACTTCACTCTTTCTCATAAATAATTTTGACCTAGAGTTTTTTAGATTTGAAATTTTGATTACATATAATTTTTAGTATTATAATAATTATCTACATTTTTATTTTATTCTTATAAACTCATTTCCAAGAGCTCATAATATTGGACGTACTAGCCAAAGTGGAACAAAATTGGACACTCTTTTTTGCAACCACCTTTATACAATATATATACTCAAGGCTCATATGATTGCATTTCTATGCTCACATGCTAGCATCATTGGGGGCAAAATCACATTGCAAATTTATTTTTTTATATTAGAGAAGATTTTGAAATAGAATAATTTGATTTAGTAATCCATATTATTTCACTCACCTCATTTGAGGGGACTTGGAGAAAAATCATATTGCAAACTCACTTAGGAGTTTTATAGGATAGGTTTCAAAGGGAATAAATTGGTTTAAGTTATATATTTTATTTTCGTACCCACATATTTTTCCAAGACCATAATATTAGGTTTGAAATTTAAATAAAGAATTTTGTGACTTTGATCAATTTCTAAGTTTCTAACTTCCTTATAATCAAAATTTATAATATTTTTTATACTTATATAAGCATTATTTGTGATCACTACATCTTTATTTTAAGATATCCAACTTTTATAAGGTTTACCAATGTACTTAAGAGGTATTTACATTCAAAACATCTCTTTTTTTTATGGAAAATAATAAAATTCTCTATTTATCTATCGGATAAAATGTGCAATGAAGCACCCAATGCCTACAACTTGAGGTGTAAACTACAATAAAAAATACCATCAAATTGTTTGATTCATCCAATATAGTATCTATTGTTAAAAAAATGCTAGATGCACTAGAAGAAACTCGTCTGCAGTTTGATGTTAAGATTGACGTCTATTGGTGTCAACATCAATGTCCCAAAAATCGTGTCAATGTTAATGTCCAAAAAACATCCCGCTTGATAGGGTAACATTGGATGTTAAGCATGTAATGTCCACCAAGATATTGGTTTTGCACTCAACAAAATCATGCCATGTGGCTGCCACGTTTGTACCACATAAGCGCCGCGAGAGCAATGAAAGCCACGTGGAATTTTTTTCATCCAGCATGTCTATGACATGGCACATGATATGGCAGTTGACATGGTGGCGGGAAAATGACGTGGCAACCAGCAAGGATGATGTGGCATGCCTAGTCAACACACTTTTATGCCATTTTAGAATTTTCATTTTATTTTTTGAGATGTCAACTTAGACGTCCAAACATTTTTTGAGGCATCAATTGATGCATATTGTATCCATAGGGCAGGGTTAGCAAAAAATAACATTCAAAAAAAGATAAAAACAAGTAAATAAAAAAAATTGTTGAAATCAACAAAAGTTAAAGAAATTTATCATCTACCATCAAGAGAATTTTGATGGCAAAATAAAAGAATTACCTCATTAATAGTTAATGAGAATGAAGGATGGAGGGATGCATTTATATTGAAATCCGTTGTCCATCCATGGTAAGACAAACAATATGGGATAATTTGAAGATGGCAAATTGATCGCTAAACATCTTGATGTTGTTTTAGATAGGTGATGTCATTTCAGGCATCTGGATATTGTTTTACTACTTTGAGCACAATTCTTACTTTATATATCCCGTATGGTTTGTCTCATTTCCTACCACCCCTCCTATATAAAGAGCTTTTCTTTTCATCCATAGTGGACATCCATCCCAATCCCTTTTTTGCAAAGCATGCCACGTGGCTGCCTTTTTTCTAAATTTTTTATATTTGGTCAGTATTTTATATATCCCACAATAATTTTATAGACTTATTCTTAATTAAAATACATATTCTTGCTAAAGTGGCAATGCTATGTTTTTTCAAATGTTTAGAAAAACATCACTATGTTTGAATTCATGTCAAATAAAACATGGACGTCAATGACAACATCAACGTGTTTTGATAGTAATTTATTAGCACACTTTGCAACATCTATGGAAATTTACCTTTGAGGTCATCAACACTCCGACATCATGATGTCTATAAAAACATCACATGTCAAACGATTGACATAAAAAAAAGCACGGGTTTCTTCTAGTGATGTGTGATCTTTTTGAAGTAAAAAATATCAAAAGCACGGTTCAAAATTTACTTTTGGCTCTTTAACCTTCAAAGTGTTAACCCCTAAGTGCTCTAATGTCTAGTTTTTGGACGACAAACAGATTGAAATTCTTGTTTCTTATTATTCTGCTTAGATGAAAGTCATCCTAATTTGTGGAGATACTTTATCAAGTTGTTGTCCTATCTAATGATTGGATTTGGTATTACTAGAGTATATATTTTTCTAAAATTACAAATGTGCAAGTATGTCAAAAGAGTGACAAGCCAAAATTTCATTGACTCTAGTTGAAAACTGGATTTGCAAAAATGAGGTCATAGATTTTAAGAACACCAAAAACTCAAAAATCAACAATGCAAGAAACCTCCTTTCATATCCATTCCAATAAATTTTACTCAAAAAATGATAATATTTTGCTTATAATCAAATTTAGAAGGAATTTTGAAATTTTTCTTTGGAAATTTATAGAAAAATATTGGTGATAGCATTGGTAAATCTAAGTGTACAGATGGAATCTACAACTTTAATTTGTATATCACTTCCAAAATATCCTTCCAAATAGTACTAAATGACAATTTTTCTCAAATCACAAATTCTAGAGAAGGCTCTAAACGTTTAGGGATTAAAGTAAGGATACGTAATAATATTGCCATTAAAAAATATCTGGGCCCTATAGAGGGCCGTTTCAATTTTGGTGAATGTGCAAATACAATGAATTTTTTAATAAAAATTCCAACTGGACATATCGGCTGACTTTTGCTAGCAAGATTCTATGTGTGACAATTGGGGTTGATATTTCCTATAATTGCACATTTTCATACAAGAAAGTAGCCCTCCTATGGCCTGAAAGTTTCTCTAATGCCTTGTTAACCCCTAAAGGACCAAAGGCCATTTTTTTGCCAAAGAACTCTCAAAATTGCCATTTCTAGAGCAAAGAGTAAAAAACTCTGAAAATTGTTTTTTTTGCATATCCAACCGTTAGATCTTACACCTAACTAGTATGACAATGTGTGGAGAAAATTTCAAAATTTTTGACTGCACAGATTGCAAGATATCTGCATTCAAAGTGAAAAAAACAAAATTTTCAGCACATTGCAGGACTAGATTTTTTGACTTTGAACATTTTTAACTTAAATTTTTTGCACTACAAACTTTTGAGCTTTAAATCTTTATAGTGGAGAATTTAATTGAGAGTCTAAAAAAAAAAAAGAACTCAAAAAAACTTAATTTCATTCTTAAAAGAATTGTTAAGTAAAAGATAATACAAGATAGAAGGAAAATCTAAAATATTAATATCTTTTAGATGGAATTAAAATGCACTAATCCCAGTGGTGAGATTGTTCTAGCAAGAAAACTAAACCATGTGAAACTTTTTTTTTGAAAAATTGCAAAAATTGCATTCCAAAATGAATACTACAAGTTATTTTTTTCAAAAAGATGCTCTAATTGTCCAAAAAACAAGATTGCCCATAACATTCTCATAAATAATCCAAATGAAATGAATCAAAGCTTCCCAAATAGGCAAAAACATAATCTATAAGGAAAAAAGACTTTTAAGAAAAAATTAATTTTTTTGCAAAAAAATTTTGCTGCCCGCTCTCCCCTGTTTTGAGCTTATTTGGGCATAACTTTTGTTCCTAGGCACTGTTTGAAAAAAAAAATTTAATTTCCATGAAGCTTATCAGTTTTCTATCTTTAAAAAAAGTTTCATAAAATCAAGACAATTCAGCTCGTAGGTACCTTAAAGAAGTTTTTTGAGCTGCCCTGGCTACCCAAAGTTCAAAGAAAATCAAATATCATGCAATAACTTTTTAACTATGTAGTCAAAAGTTACAAAAATTGTTGGGCCTTAAAGCTACTCCTCAAGCGCATGCTGTGTAAAATTTTCAAAGAAAAAAAATAAAAACTCCATTCATAGTGAGCTGCCCAAAATTGCTATGTTGCCAAAAAATGCAGCTTGATTCTTTAGGGGTAAAGATAGGAAATCAGATTAGCTTTCTAGGAATATCATTTTTATTTCAATCAATGCCCAAGATCAAAAGTTATGCCACTTTTA
Organism: Neckera pumila; assembly: GCA_963969595.1. NCBI lineage: Eukaryota > Viridiplantae > Streptophyta > Bryopsida > Hypnales > Neckeraceae > Neckera > Neckera pumila. Next base: position 16,932,052 of record OZ018409.1, read on the forward strand.
AGTCTCGAAAAGCAAATTGAAGGACAACCCCTTAAAAATTACAACCCAATTTTTTTTATTTTAAATTTTTTTCTCAAAGAATATATTTTTGTCTACATTTGAAGCTTTGAATTATTCTATTTGGACTAGTGATAAGAAAGTATTGGATAATCTTGTTTTTTGGGCAATCTAAGCATTTTCATGAAAAATAACTTATAGAATTCATTTTTGAATGCAATTTTTACAAATTAAAAAAAAAAGGTTAGACAAGGTTAAATTTGTTATCTTACCATTCAATTTTTTATTTTTATTTATTTATTTATTTATTTATTTATTTATTTATTTATTTATTTATTTATTTATTTATTTATTTATTTATTTATTTATTTATTTATTTATTTATTTATTTATTTATTTATTTATTTATTTATTTATTTATTTATTTATTTATTTATTTATTTATTTATTTATTTATTTATTTATTTATTTATTTATTTATTTATTTATTTATTTATTTATTTATTTATTTATTTATTTATTTATTTATTTATTTATTTATTTATTTATTTATTTATTTATTTATTTATTTATTTATTTATTTATTTATTTATTTATTTATTTATTTATTTATTTATTTATTTATTTATTTATTTATTTATTTATTTATTTATTTATTTATTTATTTATTTATTTATTTATTTATTTATTTATTTATTTATTTATTTATTTATTTATTTATTTATTTATTTATTTATTTATTTATTTATTTATTTACTTATTTATTTTGACACAAGTGTGTTCAAGAACACACTACAAGGGTTCTATCATGTAGAAGGCTGCTTTCATGTTAGATAAACACAACCTGTCACCGCCAGGTATTAAACACGCAACCACGCCATTTGATTTGGATGCCTAAAATTATTGTGTTTCAATTCTACCTTAGAGCTATTAACAATTTAGTTTTCCCTTCAATCTTGAACCTACTTCTATTTAACAATTTTTTAATGAGTGAAAATTAAGTGTTTTTTTGTTGAATTTTTTATGCTAGATTTTCCATTTTTCAACATTAAAAAATATGAAAATCAATATTAGTAGCTCAAAAATTTTAACTTAAAAAGATTTAAAGCCAAAAAGTTTAGTCAAGCAAACATTACAAAGTTTAGACCCTACGGTTTGTCAACAATTATCATGTGGTTATCAGAATTTCATAGGTTCACATGTTAATTACAATTTATTGTATCATTACAATGCATTCCTTTGCATCATTACGATGCAGTTGCAAGTAACGCATTGTAACGATGCAAAGTAATGCATTATAATGATGCAATAAATTGTAATTAACATGCAAATCCATCAAACAACGATAACTACATGATAACTATTGACAAACTATAGGATTTAAACTTTGTGATGAAGATGTAAAAAACTTATTTTCACTTTAAATGCAAATATGTGGCAATCTACAAGGTCAAAATTTCTAATATTTTGTCACGCATTTATATACTCATCTAGTACAAGTTCCTATGGTTGGGTATGCCAAAAATAAATTAAATTGAATTTTTTTGCTCTTTGCAATAGAAATGGCAATTTTGAGTGTTTTTTGATGGAAAAAAGGCCTTGAGTGGGAGTTTCGGGGTTAAAGATTTGGACTTGAATTGTAATCTATACTAATTATAATATCTAGAGCTTATAAATTTGAATGTTTCAAAATGACTTTATTTAATTTAATTAGACTGACATTCAATTATGCTTTATTTTATTCTCTCTTCCTCTTTCAATCACAAGATGGAATAAAAAATATTCCAGTATCTTAGAAGGGATCTCAAGGAGCACTTTGAAATTAACCCCTAAAGGTTTTTTACAATGTTTTCACCAAACACACTCCAAAATTGCCATTTCTAATACTAGTGCCAAATTTTAGAAAAAAAACATTTTTGGACACATGTAACCGTAGGATCTTGTAGTAAACTTGTTTAAGAAGATGTGGGAAAAAATTTCAGAATTTTCCACCATGTGAATTGCACGATAATAGTGTTTGAATTGACATAAATCCTTTTTTTGTCCCTGCACAAAAACGGGCAGCTGCCCTTCACAAGGTCACATCTGTATGAAAAAATGTCCAAAATGGTTGTTACTCTTTGGATTCATTTTCCTAGACAAGTTGGATACATGCTTGAAAAAATTCAGATCATTTAGAATTGTACAACATATAGGAAAAAAATAGTAAGTAGGAAGAGGTAGAGAATGATTCAAAGCACTAAATTGTTAAGAATTTATTTATGGAATTGAAAAATGCCAATCCCAACGGTTGTAATGTTGTAATAAACAATCTACACCCAATGTTTTTATTTTTTTTCAAAAATATTGAAAATTGAGTGAAATAAAGGACTTCAAAGTTTATTGTAGAGTTGAGATTCCATAACTACCCTCAAACTAAGAATCCTCATAACTTTTGACTCATAGATCCAAATGGAATGATTCAAAGCTTCCCGCATACATATAAATTTGAAGAACCAATTTCAAATTTTCATTCTTCAAAAAAGTGATTTTTGAAGAAGTTTTTTTGCTGCCCAAGCTGCCCGCCGAGCAATGAAAATGACATATCATGCAATAACTTTTTAATCATGTAGTCAAAAGTCATGAAAATTGTTGGGCCTTAAAGCTACTCCTTGGGAAAATATTGTGTGAAAATTTGAAAGAAAAAAAATAAAAACTCCGCTTGTAGTGAACTGCCCAAAAAAGCTATGTTCTCAAAAAAGCATGTTCAGGACTTTAGGGGTTAAATACACATTTGAATTTGCAAGGTTAATTAATTAGTTTAATGAAATATAAGTCAATTTATTTCTCATACAATTTTTAAAGTTGTATAAATTCATTATCAAATCAGTCTCTATCTCTTTCTCAATACCTCTATTGTTTGAATTTATGAAAGAAACCAATCCATCAGGGTTCAATTAGGCTGATTTCAAGATTGATGGAATGTACTTAATTGAAAACTTAAATAAACTTACTTTTAGGTCATCAAAAGAAAAAGTGCATAATAAAAATTACACTTGAACTTAAAATGACATCTCTATTATGTTGTATTGTAGTTCATGAAGTTAAACTAAAATTGGACATAAAAGATATCAACATTGTGTTGTATAGTTGTTACTTCTTAAACAATGTACATATCCAATTTGAGAGGCTAGTTTTTTATAGAATCTTTAGTAAAATTCCTTACTTACACTCAACTGCATGTGAGCTTCCTTGGTACCATTCTCTTTGTCTTCAAAAAATGCATCTATCAATCTAAGTCTTGGATTCTTAATCACAATTTGGACTTGCAATTTTGGCATTGGAAACTTTGATAAAGTTTTGGAATAGTGGCTTTGAAGTTACCCATGGCCTTAAGGAGGGTGGAAATTCATCATTGATTGGTCATTTGAACAAGTAGATGATGCTCATTCAAGAAAGATCATGGAATCCAAGTTTAGGCAACCTTTCATAAATCCAAATTGTCCTTTAAGAGTTTAATGACTCACTGCCCTTCAAATCTGGGCCAACAATGATGCCATTGCTACAAAAGAAAATCCAAAAAAAGAGTTCAAGTTGGTCGAATTTTAGCCAACAAGTTTGCTAATATTAAATTTAAAAATAAATAAATAAATTTACAGAAAAGTTTTAAAAAGATTTTAGCATACGATGTCCAATCCAGTTTCACGGCCTTCGTCAAGAACCAGTTTTCTTGTACAATGCATTATAAGATAAATGAGGCCTCAAAAAGGCCATGTAAGTTTGGACAAACAGTGGTGTCACTGCTATAGTAAGAAAAAATCAAGAAAGGACAAACCTAGCTAGTCAAATTTTGGCCTATAGGGATTACAATATTAAATCACTGAATTTTTTTTAAATTTTTTTGAAAAAAAATTTAAAAAATTTAGCAGATTATTGTTCTTTTAGTTTCACGGGCCTCTTCACAATGTTCCAAAAAAAGGCATCCAAGTTTGTGCTTGCCCCCCCCCCCCCCCCCCCCCCCCTCTACCAAATAAAATTAGCCGTCCGGTTTGATGGAGAATTTTTAAAACCACCCTAAGTGCCATTGATAAACCCGTTGCGAATGGCGTTGGATGTAGGCCGTTGATCTTCTTGAAAAACCTCGAGATGCCTCTTGGTGTTGTTGATGAGCGCCATCTCTTGGAAAAACAAGAGCCGTCGATGCCCTAGTAGGGATCGGAGCTCAACCGTTCGGCACTCAAGCGGTTGTATTCATGTTTGTTTGTGAATCCGCAATTTTGCTGAGGAAGTAGGGGAGCAAAGGTGTCACAGTTTGCGTTTGTGTTAATGCTGTCATGGAGAGAAGCATTTGGAAGAAGGTTTTGATTGACTGGTTGTCTGGTTCCGAGCGGCAACTGAATTCTTCATTGGAGTTTGAAGTCAGTAGTGGAATCCTTGTTTGTGGCCGCTTCAAAGAACAAATTCGATGCTTGTTACGTTTATATTCTTTGGAGCGTTTCTTGATGCCGATTAATTTTCTTGTAAGAAATTAACGTGTAATTTTTTGCATTCTTTAATTCCTTAGGAGTCTAAATCTTTGGTGCTGGATGGTAGATAGGTATTGTTGGAAGAGATTCAAGTATCCTGAAATACGATTTCTAAATGAGTGTTGGGTGATGCTCAATATTTTGGAAGTTTGTAGTTTTAATGCATGATATTACAAGGTCACAACTTAGTTGGTTTTGTGGCTAGGTTTTGTCACAACTTACTTGTATCCTGAAATTGGATTTTTGGAGGAACGAAGGGGGTGATGCATAATGTTATAGGAGTCTGTAGTTTTTAATGGACTATATCAAAAGGTTATAACTCAAAAGTTTCATGGTGATGTTGCTGCTGAACAAATTTGAAAACTGAGCAGATGACAAAACATATTCTTCATGATGTAAGCTTAACTTGTAATCAGTGGAATGCTTGAAGGCTACAATTCTTGTGTTTGTTGAGTGCGTTTGGTGATGTTTGCTTTGCATCTGTAGGTCTAGTATTTGTTTTCTTTGTTGCTTGATGATAGGTTAGTTCTTTAACCCTTGCTTTCAAATTCTTTAATTTTTGCTGCATGTGGATTTTGTCTTGCTAAGTCTTTAGCTAGGGTTTTCTATGGTTTGGATGGGTTTCTTTTGGAGAGCCTTTGGCATTGATGGTGGATTGATGCTCTTACTATTGTTGCTAGCTTGTTTGAAAGATAGTGTTATTTCTTGTCATCTTTGCTAATAATTTATTGGTTTTGAATAGGGTTTGAGGACAACGCCACCCACAATGAAGACTCTAAGTTCACTAGCATCTACTATAGTTTCACATATTTCTGTGATTTTTGAGCATTGGTTTCATGCAATGTAGATTTTGAAATTTTTTTTCCCAACAACTAGTTTGGTGTGTAATCCTTTGCAAATTTTGCAATCTAAAACTTTTAAGGTAGACGAGCCCATTGTGGTTAGATGACCCATAGTGGACACCTAATGATCCCATGATAGCTTTTTTGGCCACAATCAATGTCTAACCTGACACCAATGGAGTGATTAGTGAGCGCATTAGGAACACTTGCTTTTTCAGTGTAAATCATTGTAGGAAGTGATTTTTTATGGCCTTCTACATTAGAAATTATTGTGACCACTTTAGGTGATTAAGAAGAGCATATTGGATACACTTTTTGTTGGTTATAGGGTAGTCTATTAACTCTTTTGGACAGATCACTTCAGAAATTCAGAACTAATTCATACTTGGTCCAAAAAACATAATTTCAAATGTCCTCACTCTCTCTCACACTTGTCTTCGTGTGGAAAAACATTTGAAAATTTTCAGCAACGACATGAGGGTAAACTCCTAATTCTGACCACAATGGGCCGGTTTACCTTAGTACAAACATTCATTTTCTCTTTTCATAGTCATAGTCAATTATGCAAAATAGACCTTACTTTTAAATATTTAAGCTTTTAAGTGGAGAGCACATGTTAACTTTCTTCTCAATGTGATGTACATATGTAGAATTTCATATATACCCCTTCTGAAAACCTTAATAACAAATGAAGTAATGCCATGTGTACCTCTATAGAAAATAATTAATATCCGGCTCTAGAACTGACATTTTCTCACAATCAACTCAAAAGAGGCAGTAACTACCTACCCCCACATTCACTATTCTTCACTATTCTTCTTGTAATGTCAATATTTGAATTGGATTGCACATCAAAGTTCATGACTCTTCAAATACTTGTGTTGCCAAAGGTTTTTAGAATCTAAGAATCAAAGTGTCAAGGTCCACCTTCAATGGCATCGGTAATTTATTGATCTTTACACTAAGTTCATATTAATTAACATCTATATGCTCTAAGCACCTCATTTTGTTGTCAACAAGTTAAATCGTATTGTACAAATAAAAACTTTTGACTTTCTTATCCTACCTTTTGTGCAAGGGGGCCATTGCAAAACTTGATTCTTTTATATTAGAAGCTCTGGAAATCAACCTCAAGTCTTTAGGGGGAAATCACATTGCAAATCCATTTATAGAATTTTTAGAATATTTTTTGAGATGTTGTATATTGATTATATTTATACACAATGTATTTTTTAACTTCATAACCATAAATTATTATATTCTTATTGTTGTTTTTATGACTTTAATTTGAGATTTGACATGTAAAATAAAGATTTCAAGGCACTTTCAAATTTTTAATTCCCTCATGAATTTGTGATTAAGCATCATAATCTTTCAATCCATATCTAAGATTGTTGTGTTTTCTTTTCTAAGTGATTCATAATTCATCTAATTGAAGACAATGTGGTTGTATTTACTTGTTTTGAATTGCTAAAATTTATCAAATATTTCTTTTTTTTGTTCAAATTTGTGAACATCAATGCAAAGTATCGTCTTGTGAACATCAACTTATCACTCAAAAAATGCTTTGGACATTAGAGATTAATCTAAAAGCATCAAAAATCCATATAGAACTTAAGATTGCTCCTCAAGTTAATTTAAAAAAAAAATCTTAATTCTTAATTCTTTAATGTTTTTGAATGCTTGTCTCTAGGCCAACATTGACATATAATTTTTTTTATTCCAAGCTTGTTATTGGCTTGTTGCTTCAATCTATGCAATTTATAGTTTATATAACATAGAATTTTCTACAAATTTGATCTAGGCTTGTGTATTATATAACATTCTTGAATTTCGACATTAGGGCCTTTTTGCTTTCCAAGAATCAAGATTGCTTTTGCATTAGAACAACTTGAATGGCAAGCTTGCCCACATATTGAGGGCTAGTGTAACACAAATATATTCTTGTTACAATGATATTGTAAAAGGACTCTTTGCCTTTTCATTCAAGAATGTCATGTACATATTAAGGTAGTTGTATCCATTTCTACCTCCCTTTTCTTTTTATGATGTAAGGAGTTCCTAAAGTGTATCAAATATGACCTCAAACCATTTATGCGGGATTTCTCCGACTTTGCATATGGTGCAACATGGTTGCAAAATAATAGAACACTTTGAGGTTTTTGGTGAATGCTTTTGGATCATTTCAAAAATGCTTCAAATATGCACCTACAAAACACTTTGAGGTTTGACTTTGAAAATTCATGGAAAATGCAAAAATTCTCCAAAATATAATTTTTTATGATATTCATTTATCTACAAGAAAAATAGCCCCTATGTATAATTTTGACTCCATCTATGTACATCAACTAAACCCTTAAATGACTTGATCCATTGTGAAAAGGTCAAACTTCTTGTCTAAGCTCAACTCAGCCTTTTAAATTGTGTTCAAACAAAAATCTTATAATCTTATTACTTGAAAACTTTGAATTATAATCACTGTGAGAAATTTCAATTTGTTTCGTAGAAAATTTTCATTGTTATCATTTTTGTTGCAAAAATTGAACTTAAATAAGTAAAAATAGCAAAAACAATTGAATTGATTTGAAATATTCACAAAAGATACAAATCACAATGAAGATTATTGTGGAAAATTTTTGATTGGTGATTTTATTTTTTACACCCAAATTAGTTACAACAAAGACCTTGAAGTCAAATTCATCTACCAAACCAAATTTATCTTTTAATTTAATACATGCATAAATTTTTGATATTTTTACTAGTAGAAAAAAACATTTTTTATTTATATATGTTTTTTCAACAATTTTGATAAAATAATATGTAATTTTGACCATAAATGAAGGATAGAATGAAAATCTAACTTTTGTAGTTAAATTTTTTTTAAATTAACAAAATAAAATATGAGTAAAAATCACACTATATTGTGTTATTAGGATTCTAACACGTAGCTCTTTCAATTGCAATAACTCTTTCAATTTTTGTCATCTTTCAAACTTTTAAAATGGTATAGAAAAAGAAATTGTCAAGCTTCATTTCTTAGTTTAACCCCTAAACTACCAAAGTCCCCTTGGGGGACACTTGGGATTTCGAGCAGGCTTTTGCAACCTGAAATTTTGACTTAATTTTTTGAAACTTTTTTTTGATGATAGGAAATCACATTAGCTTTCTAAAAATATAATTTTTTTTCAATTGGTGCCCGGGAGCAAAAGTTATGCCACCCAAAGTAAAAAAAGCAGGTTTTAAAATTTTTTAAAAATTGAATTTTATTTTTTCAATTTTATTTCTTCAAAAATCATGTTTTTGTCTAAATTTAAAGCTTTGATTCATTCTATTTGGACTCAATATGAGAAAGTTATGGACAATCTTGTTTTTTCGGGCAATCTAAGCATCTACAAAAACAAAACTTTTAGAATTCATTTCTGAATGCAATTTTCAAAATTTTTCAAATTTTTATTTTGAAAAGGTAAAGTTTGTTTGAAAGAACAATCCCACTATTGGAATTATAGTGTTTTAATTCCACCTAAGAGCTATTAATGATTTAGTGTTTTGTTCAATTTTGTACCTACTTCTACTTTACAATTTTTTTGTATGTGAAAATCAAGGTTTGACATTCTGAAATTTTTTTCCCGAACTCTCAACTCAAATTTGTAGTACAAATTTTTTTAACTTTGTGGTGCATAGTGCAAAAAAAATCAACAAATGGCCGTCAAAGTCATCTGAAATTGCAAGCCACAATTCCAAAAAACTTCTTTTTCCAACTTCAAATGCTAATATCTTCCAATCCATACAGTCAAACTTCTTGAAATTTTTACCACATGATCTAAGACAAATGAAGTTTAAGATTATACGGTTAGATTCTAAAAAAAAGTATTTTTTTTGTTTAGGGAGTGATCGCAGTAGAAATGGCAGTTTTCAGTGGTTTTGGAGCTAGAAATTGCCTTGGTATTTTAGGGGTAACCCCTAAAGGCCAAGGCCTTTTTTCTGCCAAAAAACACCCCAAACTGCCATTTTTTAGCAAAGAGTTGAAAAAAATTAAAAATGTTCTTTTTGCACATATATCCATAGGATCCTACACATATCTAGTATAAAAATGTGTGGAAAAAATTTCAGAATTTTCTAAGCGCACAGATTGCAAGATATCTACGTTTAAAGTGAAAAAAACAAGTTTTTCAGCACATTGTAAGACTGGATTTTTTGACTTTGAACTTTTTTAACTTAAAATTTTTGCACTACAGAGTTTTGAGCTTTAAATGTTTATAGTGGATAATTGAGTTGACAATCTACCAAAAATAAAAAAATAAAAAAAATTTAATTTTCATTATTAAAAAAGTAGGTATGAGATAGAAGAAAAATCTAAAATATTCATATATTTTAGATGGAATTAAAATGCACTAATCCCAATGGTGAGATTGTTGTAGCAAGTAAATTAAACCATGCCAAAAAAGAAATTTGAAAAATTTGAAAAATTGCATTCAGAAATGAGTCCTACAAGTTATTTTTTCAAAAAGATGCTCGAATTGCCCAAAAAAACAAGAATGTCCATAACTTTCTTACAACAAACCCAAATGAAATGAATCAAAGCTTTTAAGATAGACAAAATATAATCTATGAGGAAAAAGAAAAAGAAAAAAGTGCAAATTTGTTTTGTTGCCAGCACTGCCCCGTCCCCTATTTTGAACTTATTTGGTCAAAACTTTTATTCCCGGGCACCGATTGTGAAAAAAATTATATTCCCACGAAGCTAATCAGCTTTTCTACCTCCTAAAAAAAGTTTCAAAAAATCAGGATAAAATTTCAGCCCGTAGGTACTTGCCTGAAAACGCATTTGTCCCCCAAAGGGACAATGGGCTTTTAGAGGTTAAATCAAAATTCCAAAAATTGTTATTTTAAAAGTATCAATCAAGGTTGACCTAGGTGCATCTACTTTTTAGATGCGTAGACCTTTAGAGATTAACATCAACTTAAATGATCAATTTTAGGTATTTCTACCTTGTATACAAGAAGTTTGAAGCAAATCCTTTTTGTTTGGCACCATGGACCAGATTGCACCATTTCAAAATAAAAGTTACCTTTTGCCAGATAAAAGTAATCCTTTTTCACCAAATTTTTCCATTTCTATTAAAAATGTGGATGAAGTCGCCAAATTTGGATGAAAAAGTGCATGAATATAATTGAAAAGTGTTTTTTGGTTAAAAAGGTGGATGAATGTAGAAATACAATGCTTCACCAAATTTTAAGTGATCACCATCCTGGCACTTTCTCAAAAAGCAAAATGAAAGGGCTGGTTCGGAGACCTAATCTTATTCAGAGGACTCACGAACCAGTGTGAACAGTAAACATTTGCGCAAAGTCAGGGTCTGAAAGTGATCACAAAACATCACGAGAGATCACCGGAGCCAGCTTTCAAGGCAGCATGTCGATTGGCGAAGAAACCACTTTGTTGATTCCCGAATTGACGTCCATTCGTTTTTGAGTTTTGAGCATCAAGGTCGGTACATGCAAAGATAGAAAATTACAAATTGCGGTTATACGGTGCGTAGCTAGGTGATTGAGGGGATGACTTCATTCACAGTGTCGACAATATTTCACTTCAAGAACGCATTGGCATCGTGCTCGTCTGCTCGGCGTCCATCACATTCGTGACCATAGTTTAGTTCAGCATTTGATTACAATCGTCGCACAGATGTCCTGGAGTGGTAGCATTTGATATATTACATGCGCGTCACTCGGCTTTATCCCACACTTCCCACATAAGAAACGCTTTAGGAGAGATGACTCGAGGCTCTCCGCGATGTACGAGTCGCTGCCATAGCCAGGTTCGGAACGCGGTTAAAGTCTTGAAAATTTTGATTTTCTTTTTTGAGACTTTCTCATTGATTGTAGTAATTCGAAACGTTCTTACATTTCGTTAAGCTTCCTTGAATCCTACTGTTCAAATCGCTGTGCGACTTATAAAAATATGCTAATCTTTGGAACTTTGCAAAAGCGCCAGAGTTGCCATAGCCAGACTTAGACTTGATTCATTTCTCTCACGCGTATGTGTTCTTGTAAAAGTGAACTCAATGATTGGAAATCGACGGAAGCAAATCGATGCATTGTTATATTTCTAGAAAGTTCTTTGACTCTTGTTGTTCATTGTTGTCCGACTATTGTATTTATGTTGCAACTTTCGAACTGCACGTGCCAGCTCTGCAATGAGACGTACGTGGAAGCGGTGACTTATATAAATGCTGCAGTGTATTGATGCTGCTGCTCTTGAACTCCTGGGGTCGCCCTAGCTCGGATCCGAGGCGCCCTAACTCCGGAGTTGAGTCTTAGGATTGAAATGGGAGCACCAACGAGGAGGACGCATGACAACTTGTTAGGTTTTTTCCTCCTGTTTACATCGGCCTTACTGGCCATTGTCTCCCGAAGCGCCGCTCTTGGTGAGCAACGTCTCACTGACTCCGCTATCAAGCTGGCGCCGGAAATTCAAGAGCAATGAGCTGCAAAGACGACATCATTAGTTTGAATTTCTCTGAAGCTTGCAATCTTTTGTATTTACCGGAATTGAGTTTACTAATTGCTGTTGAGTGCACAGGCCCTGACGAAATAGCCATCGCGAGATGTCCGGGAATGGGAGCTTCTGTCGATCGCCTAAAATGCTTCGCAAATTCTTACGCTCCTTTGCTCAAGTTCGATTCTGGAGAAGTCTTCTTCCCTTCCAGCGTCGATGACTTTCTACCTTACATGAAACTTGTAAGCAGAAACCCCAGCCAACCTTGCTCCAATTTCGATTCACCGCCATAGCCTAGGGTTTACCGAAAAATGGAATCAGTCGTTCGTTGTATTCCGGTTCTTTAATTGCACTCTTATTGTCTTTAGGCTGCGTTTTGTTCGATTCTTTTGTCAAAGACTATGTTCTTGAACTGTCGTGAAGTACACATACAGAGATTAATAATGCAAGAGAATATTCAAATTATTACAGAACTTGAGATCGAAGAACGGAAAAGGGTCGCTTTATTTCGTTTTCTGGTAACCCTGCTGTAGCCATGGCCTCTCAGTCTTGTCTAATCGTAGAAACCGGGAATCTTTCATTTTATTCCGTCTTTTAATTGCGTTTTGATTGCGTTTTATTCGTTCAGAGGCTCCTTCGTTCAGAGATTCTCTTATGCTGAAAGTACACACAAAAGATAGAGACACGTTGAAAACGTTCACATCATAACTGAACTAGAAATCGGGCGTCGTTCCGTGATGTTCCGAATCCATTAAACCTGCCATAAACTGAATGCCATCGCTGTCAGTATGCCTAATCGGAGAAAATTTGCGTTCTAGATTAATGCGGATGGATCGGACATACCAAACCAACCGGACCGGTTGAGCTCCTCGAATTTGGTTTACATGTCCGCGACGCCATTAACAACATTTCTGACAACAAAGAAGTTTCTGAACGAAACCGAGATCGACCCGCGCTTCATGTTCGGACTAAAACCATCGACGAATAATACCGTCCCTATCTACACCTCCATCGTCCGCAAAGAGGCCGGTGTGCTCTTCGATTTTGTCTACTACGCCTTCTACCCCTACAACCAAGGCAAGCCCGTCGGCAACGAAGTGTTTGGGAATCACGTCGGCGACTGGGAGCATGTCACCCTGCGTATCAGCTTCAGAAATTCGCCGAATCCTCGGTTGCTCCAAGCATTCACCAGTCAGCATTCGGGCGGGGAGTGCCTCACTCCTTTCAATATCACATTCGTTGTGGATACTCCACATCCTATATTCTACGTCGCCAGGGGATCCCACGGCACTTACAACATGCCAGGTGCCCTAAATTTGGAATTCACATTGTTTGATTTGCTAGTTTGCAACGTTGCACTCATCTTTGCATTTGTAAGGAAATGTTCATGATCCAGCGTTGAAACAACATTTGCATTCATAATGTTGTTTCAACATGGCGTTCAACAGGGGTCCTAGGGCACTAGTGTGAAAGATCTGACACGCGATTGAAAGTTTGGTACTAACTACTTCAATCCAAGACAGTAAACAATTGTGCTGAATGATGTGCATTGTTTCTTGTCATGCTTCAATTTCAGGCAGAACCGTGTACCTCCAGATACCTGAATTGGGAATTGCATTAGCAGACGACCATGATGGTGTTAATGCTGTGGAATGGGCGACGTGGAATAATGTCGCTGTGAGAGTTGAGGGCCAACCCCTTGCCGGTGAGCTCCTATTCCTTCGTCTTGCATTGATATTGTTTTGCAAAATATCGAAATAGAACAGATAGGTCTGCGCATTGGAAACATTTATGCATTCATAAACAATACGATTGTTTGTACTATGCATTATTCTTTATGGATGGATCTAATAACCACTCGTGGCAAACTTATTGCGACTCTACGTACGTTGCAGACTGCGAGTGGATTTGAATGCTACAGTTTCTCATTTGGTCTGTGCTTTGGAAATTGGTTCTGAACGGATGATCGTACACTTGCAATGCTGTGCTACAGAGGAGTACAGGTGGTGGGGGTACAACGGGAGGTGGGGCAACAGAGAGGGTCTAACATCGAATCTTGGACAGTTTGTCTTAGAAAATGGGCCGGCTTATCCTGGAGTTCATACACTCACGTTTCAACTTGACCTTCCTGCATTTGAGAATTGTCCTATACTGTAGTTCTCATGTCATAGTCAAAGTATTCACATGGGGGTTGCCAAAGTGTAGGGCAAGCCACTTCATGAAGTGGTTTCACCAATGTAAGGCAACTGTGCACGTTGGTGCAAGACCAAGTCTCAATTGCCTCATGTTGGTGGGGTCATGAGAAGGAATCGCTTATCCTATATAAAAAAATTGAATGAACTGCATTTGGTGCTCAAGGTTTGAGGTACACGAGTCCCAATTGCCAATTCATCATGCCATGGAAGTTATCGTCGTAAACAAGGGCATGGAAACCCTGAACTTCCATCAGCAGTGGTAAATCCTTTGACAGTAAACAGTCCTAAGAATTCGCACATACGGTCAGTTCAACTCTTTGATGAATTGTAAGATATTTATGAACAATCGAATCCAACAACACTTGAGAGACGACTCAAGTCTATATTGAGAGTACAGGGACAATTCTCAAATACATGTTCAACACTTGAAAGACGACTCAAGTCTGGACAGCGAGGCCTGCACCACCATGGGCTTTGCTACTTCATCACCCTAGACAAAAAATGCAGAGCACAATTGTGAATGAAGAGATGAAATACAAGAAAGTTGACGCTGAGTATGAACTGTGACGGGAGAAAACCTATATATATTCTTGAATTTCCGTTCTATTAACCCATCTGATAGTACTCAAGTAGACAATTCGAACCCTACAGCTACAACCCAAATGTGAGTTTTCATTTTCTCATGCACATCTACACTGAAGCATCAGGCCAAGGCAACACTCAAGCGCACAGGTAAGATTTAATAGTTATAAGCATTTGCCCAAACAGAATTCTTCCATCCACATTGCTACACCAACTTCGTATTCGAATGATTAGAAAGATGTATCGAATAACTGAAGAAGCCAGGCCAAATTGGTGGAGGACGACTGATTAAAGAAAGTGAGCTTCATTTTGGGGGTGCCAAACCTCACGATTCCTGCTCCTCGATTAGCAGGTTAGTTACCAAATTGGACACGACGTAATGCTTCTACCCTCAAAAGTACTAGTCCCCTCGAAGAGTTGTGGACCGCAATTCCTATGTAGTCCAGCTCTGACACCCCCTACTCAGCCCCGTCTTTCTGTACAAATGATATTAAATTAAAGCCAACTCATGCTCCTATAGAGAAGCAAAAGTGAACAAATTGGTTGACCATCTATCTATGTCTTAAAAGTAATAGCAATCGGGCTCTGAACAACATGTTCTTCATCCGACCACTGAATAAAACCAAACACTGTCGTAGAAGCATCAGCCAACGAAGAATCAACTAAACTGACGGGAATATTGGTATGCGAAACCGTCAGTGTAAAACTGAGCTTCTCATTCTCCTTACTGAAGGTGAGTTGCTTTGGGTCCACAGAAATTGAAACCTTGTCCGGTGAGTAAACAGTAGCCTTGTAAGTGCCGCTAGCGTGTCCTACATTCGTCAACGTCCTCTTGAAGGTGATGGGTACCGAAGAAATAGGCTTGTCAAAAACTGCCGAAAATGACGGATAGTTCATATCCTCAATTCTGGGCTTTACAAGAGGACAAGAGACAGCTTCGCCAGTAAAAATTTTGATGTGGTCAGACGAGTATCCCGATGCACACAAGAATTGCACATAATCCTCGATACCCAAGTCGTAGACCAAACCTGGACTTAACGCTCCCTCTGGACGCACGTGCCCGGAACCGAACTTGAAGGGATCTGCCTCCTCAGTAGTCGCTTCATCCTTCAAGACACCGTTGCTATTGTCGATAACACTGGCGGTGGTCATCATGGCAGACTTGATTGCTGCAGGGCTCCACTTGGGATGGGCTGCTTTCAACAGAGCTCCCAATCCACTAATATGAGGACACGACATGGAGGTTCCTGAGATTATGTTAAATGCCACCTTCCTCTTATCAAAAGCCAAGCTGGTCGGGCCTACACTGCCAGTCCAACCTGCAAGAATGTTGACTCCAGGTCCAGTGATATCAGGCTTCAGAACTTCCGGAGCTAAAGTGTTGGGACCCCGTGAAGAGAATGAAGCTACGACAGGTGCAGGTTTCACATCCAGTTGCGTCCCGCCGAACTTGAATTTGGCAACGGGTACTTTAGTTGACTTGATGTAGGTTAGGACGGTGGCTCCGGCCTTGGCGCCAACAAGAGTAGCAGGCAAGATATGGCTGTCAGCAAGAAGGCCTTCTCCATCCACAGGAGCATTTGCGAGCACCATGCCAAAACCTCCGGCTTCCACCACCACCGCACCTTTAGCGACGCGACCGTTTACTCCTCGAACACAGACGACAATTTTTCCCTTCACAAGATCCGGGTTCAATGAACCAGTTAGACATTTGGCACCATCGGTAGCATTTTTGGAGGCTACATCACCTCCGTAAACCAAGTCGTGGATCTTCTCAGATTCAGCATTTCCACGGTACAATGATACTCCTGCGACGGTAGAACCATCGCCAAGTACAACGTTGGCAGGAAATTTTCTGTCCAGAGTGCTCGCTCCAACTGTGATTATCCAGGGCGCAATGTTTGAGACAGTCATGGGCTGTGGTCCAGAGTTTCCAGCTGAGCAGGACACAAAGATGCCCTTCTTCATCGCCCCAAAAGCACCAATGGCAATTGAATCGTCATAGTAGTCGACCACACCACCACCAAGGGAGAGCGATATGACGTCCACCCCATCCGCCACAGCCTGATCTAAAGCAGCAGCAATATCGGAGTCGTAGCACCCTCCTTCCCAGCAAACTTTGTACATGGCAATTCGTGCTTTTGGTGCCATACCTCTGGCAGTCCCTTCGGCCAATCCGTTCAGACCTGCGTTCTCTACCACCGAACCGGCTGCTGTAGACGACGTGTGAGTACCATGTCCTTCAGTGTCTCTAGGCGACCTCGACTCCAGCGTTTCATTAAGTTTCCCCTTGGCTTGTTCATATCCCTTGGAATAGTATCTGGCGCCAATCAGCTTCTTGTTGCAACTAGAGGCATTGAACTCCTTACTGGTCTGACATGATCCTTTCCAGCGAGTAGGAACTGGCCCAAAGCCTTTGTCATTGAAGCTGTCACTCTCTGGCCATATTCCTGTGTCTAAAACGCCAACAATCACATCATCGCCAAAATCACTCTCCGGCCAAAGACCCTTCGTGTCACTCAAGCCCAGAAATTCAGGAGTGTGGGTAGTGTGCAAGTATTGTACTCTATCAAGGCGAACCCCAAGTACTCCTTTCATATTTTTAAGGACCTCTGCCTCTTCGTCTGTCAGTCGGCATGAAAATCCATAAAAGGCGTAGCGATAAACATGTACCGGCTGAGCCGTTGATGCATCATTCTCTGAAAATGTATTTGCCTCTTGCTTCATAGACCGCAACATATTGCTGTACATTGAGAACGGTGTCTCAAAGAAATTCTTCGATCCAGAGAGAGAATTGTCCATATGAACAATATACATAGAATCCGAGCCAATCAGCCGAGTTGATATGGCTTCAATCCGCCCAGCTACGATCATCCATAATCCCAAAAGGGCCAACAGCCCTTCAAACTTTCCCATTTTCAATTTGCGAAGCTGATACAAAGAAACACATCCCATTAGATTACTGGTAGCTGACACCGATTTAAGCAATTCCATCGACTGTAGGAACAAACAATGCAGACGTGAAGATCAAGAAGACACAAGCGTGAGAAAAGGTGAATGAAGTCAAATGAAGTATCAAATATTCAAGCTCGAGAAACTTGAAGAAACCTCGCGTAAAATAGCTGAATATTAATATCTACTACAGCAAGGTTCTGAGACTACTTAATCAAAGTAAGGATCGAACAACGTTCAAAATTATGGCAACCCACACTGTCAATCTCACTCACTTTCTCTTTCTTACGAAACCCAGCAAACCTATCGCCACCCTGGAGGTAACGCATTGGACCCGATTTTCATTTCGAGAATCGGGACAGGTACAAGCTTGAATCGTCCATAGAAGAAGGAATGGATGTTATCCCTGATTACATGAATAGCCATGTGGCCCACGGATTACAGGCGTATGCTTGTGAACTCAGAAGCGCGGCAATCGGGAGATCGTCGGAAAGAAACTGAGAAACGTTTAAAGTGATTGAGATGTATCTAGATCTTGTGTTACAAAGAGTTGCGTTATCGGTCCCCTGTTTTCAACACAATGCACTATTACGCACAAGTTCCGGAGCACTGAACCTGTGATACGAGCTGGCTTTATTCTAACCCTCCTAAACTAGGGTTCACCGGAGGACACCTTCGATGGAGAAAGCACCAGTTCAAAAAGCATGGTAAACAGGAGGTTTCCAACGGCACACTAACTCTCCTACGAATATTTCACTGCCGCAATCACCCCCAAAGTATCCAACCACGGTTTAATACAGCACCTCTCCAGTAAGGCATACCAGAATACATTGTCGAAATTGTAACGACTAGTACGTTGTAAGCCAAAGAAGTTGGTTTGTGAGAACTGTAGTAACATCTCAAGCGACTGACTTGGAACTTGGAAGGCAGGAGCTTTATCCTTTCTAAGCACCAGATATCCGGTGTTTCGTAAATAATAAAATAAACAGCAAGAGAAAATACTAATCAAGTCTCCACGTCGAAATTGCGAGTCTCCAGAGATTCGTAAACAACAGAAACATTCAATTCCTGACGCGTCATGTTACAAATCACATTAGTGATACATCCGCTGCATAGTGAGTACTACATTGGTGACGCATCACAAAACAGCAGTGAGCGAATGAGAAATTCACTCCCAGCAAGAAAAAAGACCACTAACTTTTATCACCACAATATAACCATGTCTCCAGAATCTCTCTGCGAGGACTAACAAATTCTCGAGCACAATAATCTTCCCGGCAGAAGCTAGTCCACACGTATGCTACAGCTTGCTAAGATTTCACAAACCTACGAATTAGTCCTTGCGCCAGACATTTCTGACGGGAACAACGAACGGAGATTCGTATCCGTAACTGCTCTGACACATAAAGATTTTATAAAGGTCAAAAACAACGAAAAAAATAATGATCTTTGCCTTAATTGGCAGAAAATGAAGACAAGCCGGTGACTCATCGACAATTCAGTTACTGTAGAATTCTAGTAACACAGTCACGGTGGTAAACACAGCACTCATCACAATTCACCTATCTCTACCGACATTCACACCCGTCCAAAGAACAACCTTACGAAAGAAACGGTTCCGATCGTCCGATGTTCACAACCGCCAAATGTACCACCACTAGGCCGACGCGGTCGATTACTACTCTAAAAGCGAAGACAGGTCTCGCCCTAGCAAATGTGGAATCGCCGGGCCACTTCATACTCGCACTCCGCTGATAACATCCCTTGGCCTTTGAACCCGGACGATTCTCTCATCTAGGCGTTACAAAAAAAAGCAAAAAAAAAAAACAAAAACGGAGAAATCGATCTTACGAGCAAAACAGGAACTGAAATGGACAAAGGCAAGATTGCAACCACGCACAGAGAATGCTCAAAGGTTATACTAACCTCAACTCCCCTGCACTTCTTCCGGAGCTTCCAAATCAGCTTCGACTCCTCCTTTGCAACACCTCCTCCGATCCTTCCTTCGAAAGCTTTCTAAATTCGTCACCAACACCTACTCTTCACTTCACTTCGATTCAGAATGCTCTCAAAATCGCTCATTCGCTCCATCAGATTAATTCAGCGCCGATTAAGATCCAAGCCTCTCTAGCAACATACCTTCTTGATTCGAGGTCAGTAGTGAGGAGAACTCTGTTTGTGTCGCCAATTTTAAAACCTCTCAAAGCGCTGGATTAATTGAAGGGGCCGGCAAAAGCAAAACACAAGACACATGCATGCATCGAAACGGACAGGGATTGGAGGTTCTCTACGTTTTTCCAGCGCTGCAATTGCTGCTCATTTAAGAATCCACAACTTTCGCATTTGCATTGTGCAACACGCGGGCGGGCTATGGCGGTCGACGGAAGACAGGTCGACATGCACAGCAACGAGGTCTCGAGGAGGATCGACGATGGCATTGAGGACCAGGAGCAGAGGCGCAGTGGAGTAATGCTTGTGTGAACCGGGACTGTCACGGATGAAAGCTCCTGGATGATTTCTGAAGAATAGTCAGACGGATGCATGCATTCGTGAGAGGATTTCCAGTCATTCTCCGAGTGCTTCTGAGGAGCTAACCTTATTAGTTGGCCTTAGTGATACGAGGCTGAATATTATGTCAGAAAGGATGGATGAAATATCGATACGGATGAATAACGTTCCCGGATGGATGGACAGAGAATGTGTTTACCGTGTGAAAGGAATGGGGCTGTGCCGGCAGAGTTTGCTTGCTACTGAAAGGGAAGTACGTTACAGGGATGAGTTTCTTACTTCTTTTCATGGTGGGCCCTGTTGGGTGGCTCGATTGAGTGACAAGTTAAGTTAGAGCATGGCCTCCGTTAAGTTAAGTTAAAGCATGGCCACCGCTTCAACTTCGCATGCAACGTGAAAAGTCATTTAGAAGGTACAGTCTTGGGCCACTTCTAGTATCATACATGTGAAATATGTGATAGAGCAATCCCACTATAATTCATGTTGAAGCTACACTCTAAATATTCTTGCACTATTGATCTTTTGGTCAATGAGGATATCAATGGTGCACAATGTTTAGTGTTGCTTCAGCGTGTAGGAGTAAGGTTACTCGGTCCATTGTTAACAAATGTAGAAGGGTCCCTTTTGCTCCATGTAGAAGCAAGAGTCCCCAGCGTTGGAACGTGTATACTATCAATAGTGCAAACCAATCTTGAGTGGCCAAGCTTTGTTGAGTGTGCATCATAGCATCTCCATTGGGGCACGCCATTGTGCCCTTGTCTGGCATGTGGCATGCCCGGAAGATTTTTAGTGCCCCACCAGTAGCAACCTTTAGCATTTCTCAACTTCGGCCACTTGAAATTTTTCCAAATACTTCATCTTTCTGTGTCTCTCACCTTTGACTTATAGCATGCTATGACAAAAAGAGCTCTCAAGAAAACAATTTTTATTTATTTAGTTGCCCTACACAAAAGAGGGAGCTCCAAATTCCAGACTCATTAATGAAGCCCCTTGGAAAACGGGTTGTGATGTGTGTGCATCCTATTTCTAATGAGGGCCCGGAAACGAGGCGATGCCTATCTGACAACTAGCACATGCCAGAGCACGCATTCCAAGAAAAATGGAGCACCGATGGAGATGCTCTTAGCTACTAATCATTATGAATTACTAGCCAATGGGTGGTTTCTATTATAACTAAAGTTTCTAGTAGGCATCTTGAAGGAATTATTTGCATTGCTAGAAGAAAGGAATCAATCCACCTAGCAATGTTATAGTAGGTCAGTTTCATAAATAAATAGGGAAAATTTGGATCGTGTCTAAAATTTTAAAAATTCTACAACTATTTCTAAAAATCTGAAAAAAATTCATTATTGCTAATTTTAAATATCCAAAAAATACTCTTGTAAAAAATTTAGAATAAAAAACACATTTACGCATGAATAGAAAAATTCAATTGAAAAAATTAGAAGTGTCTAAAAATTTAAAAAAGGCAAGGTGACAAAACCCAAGAAATCCAAATCAAACTACCAAATTGTCAAACTACAAAAATTAAGCTATTTTGACAGCACGGTGCCAAAACTGACCTATATGTATGGTTCTGGCAATTTGGTGCAAAAGTACACCAAATTTTAGGGCTTGGCACCACGCCTAGGAAAAAATGATACTAAAAGATGGAGAATTGCCAAAGTACTTCAAATTAAAAAAAATCTTGGATGAAATCACCAGATTGTGGATGAAAACTAAATTATGAATATGTCATATGTGCTAATATGATATTTTCTATCCAATATGTGGGTAAATATTGAAATTTGGAGCACCACTATAACATTCAATATCGCCATTTGGGCACTTCATTAAAAATGAAAAAAAAAAAAAATGGTATGGTAGTGTCTCTGCATCTTTTGGAACACACGTAGTGCGTTCTGCTTCATCCTTGCAATAACCTTGTTGCAACTTCTTTTTACTATTGTTGGACCCTCTTGCTAATGTTGCTCCAGCTCATAGGAAGTTGATCCTTCTTTGAATGACACGTGGCTTTTAAATAGTTGCATGAGTTCTCGCATGGACTCAAATGACTTCAGAAATACTGTAGATGAAGCATTGTAGCATCTCTTCACTAAGAGCAAAAAGAAATAATGGTGATATAGTGGAGTCCAAAAGTATTGCCTCCCCACTACAAGATTGCATAGCCTTCAAGACTGGGGTGGAGCTGCTCTTACGTGCTTGGGCCTAACACTCTTCAAATGTGGATGAAAAATGCTATGGGTCCTTCTTGCTATTCTCTTGAAACTCTACCCTAGCGTGTCAAAGAATGGCCTCTAAAATCATTGTTTATCTTAAGTTTAGTTGCTTTATCCTTTACTATATTTGATGAATGAATCACTCAATTGTTTATGGATTGTGTTTGGTTAGCAAAGGTGAGGAATGAAGAAATTGAAGGTCCTTTAAAATCAGATGGAAAATTTGAATCTGGCAAGTTTGGCAAATAAGGGTGGCCATACTCTTAGTTGTGATGTCACCATACCAAGATGTTGTTGGTCTCCTAGTGTCAAGGTTCGTTAATCCTTTTAACCCCTAAAGGTTTTTGACTATATTTTCACCAAATTAGCTCCAAAACTATCATTTCTAGCACAAGTACCAAACTTTAGAAAAAAAAACATTTTTAGACACATATAACCATAGGATCTTGTACTACAATGGTTTGAAAAGATGTGGAAAAATTTTCAAAATTTTCCACCATACGGATTGCAAGATATTAGCATTTGAATTGACAAAAATCTTTTTTTTGTCCCAGCAAAAAACGGAGCATCTGCACTTCACAAGGTCACATTTGCATGAAAAAATTTCCAAAATTCCAAAAATTTCAGATCATTTGAAATTGTACAACATATAGGAAAAAAATAGTAAATAGAAAGAAATTCAAAATGATTCAAAATACTAAATTGTCAAGAATTTAATTATGGAATTGAAGAATGCCAATTCCAACAGTTGTAATGTTGTAATAAACAATCTACATCCAATGTTTTGATTATTATTCAAAAGTATTGACAATTGAGTTAAATAAAAGACTTCAAAGTTTATTTTAGATTAGGGGTTCCATAACTACCTCCAAACTAAAAACCCTCATAACTTTCATCGCATTAATCAAAATGGAATTATTCAAAGCTTTCTACGCATATATAAATCTAGAAAGTCAATTTCAAATTTTTATTTCCTTGAAAAGTATTTTTCTTAAGAATTTGAGTTGCTTGAAGACCAATGAAAATTACATATTATACAAGAATTTTTTACCATATAGTCAAAAGTTATAAAAATTGTTGGTTCTGCCCAAAATTGCTATGTTTCCAAAAAAACGGTGTTTGGATGACTTTTAGGGGTTAAGGGCAAAAAAAAAAGGTTTTATATTGCTTATTTTGCTCACTGATAATATTGTGAATATTATAGATTATGTTTAAAAAATCTTCATACCAATAGATTGAGTGAAGAAAAAATGAATTATTTGAATAGATAGATATTTCCATATTAATACTTCAAAACTGTTGAAAAAAAGATGAGGCTAAAAAATGATCTCTTTTGTCCTCAACTCCTAAATGTCTCAGTCCTTTGCTCAATTTTTGCACATTTTTACTTATAACTTTGTATAGAAACATTATTTATTGGAATTTCATGAATTTGGTCATTAAAGAAAATTGTCTTTTCTAGCTTTAAGTATTGCATTGGATGAATGAGAACTTAGTTGGATGAAACAATGCTTCAAAGCACTATGTTCATTGTCCAAAATATGGACGTCGGAGTGCTTCAAGGTTAAAAGGTTAACCCTAAAGAAAGCCAAGTAATAAGATAACTAATTATACTATTAAAATCACAATGACCTCTATAATATCACAATTCAATTTTGAATAATATTATAGAAATTCAATTGCTTTTGTAATAACCATAGGATACTTTCTACTATATATTATGTATTCTTTTCGTGAAATATTTGAAAATGAAATGGGTACTTCTAAGAAAATTTCAAAGAAACTTTTCAGACAACAAAACTATAGATAAATTCCATGTCTTTTTAAAATGTGATATTAAAGAATAAGGAAGCACCAACCGTTAGCATTGCTCTACATATTCAAATGTGAAGATTCTACTTACATTGTTCACTTGCAAAACAATGTTTTTCTTATTGCAATGTTTTCATCTTTGCAAAGGCTATATTGTAAAAATTATGATTTAAAGGTTTTCTTTATTTACTTTATATTGCACTATATAAAGTTTTTCAAATAACATTGTATGAAGGTGTCAATATTTTCATTTAAAGATTATACATACCTTGTTTATCTACATTCTATCACATGAAAAAGTGATGAAAGTAATATATTTAATGCGCAACAAAGCAAGCGCCAATCGCTAGTTACATCTAAAATTGTATGAGAAAGCATTTGAAGGAGCTTTAATGGGAGCCAAAAGTACATTCCAAATTCTTTCAATATGTATTGTGTAGATATATAGATTGTCTATATGAATAAACTATAAATTTTCAAATTACTAGCATCAGTATATCCTAAATCGGTTCTAAGCTCTCATAAACAAAGGCCACACATTTTTAGCAAGAATTTAAATGAATCAATTTCAGAAACAAGTCACAATTAGGTATAGCTACCTTAGAGATTTATAACTTTGAAAGAAAACTTTAAATTTATTTTTTTTATTAGATTTCCACACTTTTTACTCTAAAAATTATAACAATGACATTCTTCACATGACTAGAAGTGATTTTTCTCATACTGAGTTTGGCTACACGGAGATGAAACTAGGTCTTTTGTGGTTAAGGAATTAACCAATCTCTAGTGAGAGCTCTCTCTTTTGTCCAATAAATTTCAAATTTATGTGAACAAAAATTTCAAATTACAACATCTTGTCTTGTCATGTTTTCATTGATTGAAATCTATGAAATAATATACATTGTTACAATAAATTAAATGACTCCAACCAACATGTAAAGGAAGAAACAAAGCACCTTGTTAGAGAGTCTAAATGAAAAGAATTTGAATCAGAAATCATGATCTAAAGGTAAATTTGAAGTAGATTGGCTACATCCAAAATTGCATCTTCCGTAAAGTCTTCATCATTTTGTGTACATTTCCAAATCAACATACATGTGTTGAAGAAATGGTTTTCTTGACGGTTTTAAAACCCCTAACAACAAAAACTTTGACTCTTTGTAACTTTTGTGTACAGTTGCATTCTTTGGTGTGTCACAATCTCCATGCCAACAAGAAACTATAAAAATTTGACTAGTTTAATAATAATAACTAGATACAATAGCAAAAAGTAGCAATTTGGGGGGGTACCCACCTTGTAAATAAAGCCAAAATCACAGAGTTGAAAGCCTTGGGAGCTCTACTCGAGACTAAATATTAAAGTTGAATGTATTCAAATTTTCTATTCAATTAGAATATTTTATTGATTCTATATATCCTTTGCACACAAACTATGGCATCAACTCTTGTTTCCAAATCCTATCTACAAACGCATTCACAATGCACAACATGATTAGGGTTTGGTTGGAGTGGAGACATGGGGTCCAACTCATTAATAAATTAATATTGTTGTTTATTTAGGATAGAGTCTCATGTTTACACTGTGCTTGTTTCCATTGTTATACTAAGAACACCCTTTGTTCTATAAGGTTGTTTGCTCTAAAACCAACCATCTTCTTGAAAAGGACCCTATAAAAAACTATTTGGATATGTGGTGATCCTTAAATGGACCATTTTAGCCATTGATTGAATCGAGAAAAAAACATTCTTTATTGCAATAGCCAATCATTAGCCTTGATTTCCTCAAACCACTATAGAAGTTGCAAGTGGACACATTTTGGAAGACCTAGCTAGGATCACAAATAGGTACCCACAACCAAAATCTTTAAAAATTCATAACTTATTCAAAAATATTTCACAAAATATGAAACAATTTGTGTTATGTTTGGCATCTATTTTTCTTTCTTTGAAAATAAATTAAAAATATTTTTTACATGCAAACCTATGAAAAAGGACAAACCAGCCCTTAAATCCCTTAAACGGTTGGTTTTAGAGCAAACTACCTTAGTCTATGTTCAGTTGAAGAACACATCGATCACCCTCAATACACACAAAAAGCCTTGCTTTTCAGTACACAATGCAATCTATTGATGCTATTGGGTGTATATTTTATTTAATAAAAAAGTTATGTACTCACCATGTAGACAGTACCCACACCAATGGTATGCATATGAAGTCGGTGCTATGAGAGAGAATTGAAAGGTCCCCAGGTTTGTTTTCAAATAGACCGAGGTGTAGAATAATGGGAGTCTTGGTGTTACAATTCATGCTAAAGATAAGGTGGACCAATCTATTACCGCCCCCATCTCAATTCCGTCCTTATGTACCAGTAGGGTACATAAAGATCAAAAATGTGCATCATAGGTACATGAGGGCAGAATTGTAATTTGGGTGGTAATAGGCCGATACACCTTATGCGCACGCATGCTATACTTACTGTTGTACTTACTGTTAAGAACTTTAAATTCTTTTTATTGGATCTTGTTGGCAAGTGAAAGGGGATTCCAACGCACTTGAGCATGCATTATTTGGACCTTGTATGAACAAGTGTTGTCAATGTATGCCATATCAAAAATCAATACAAAACTCTCCTAGGATCTCATGTTCTAATTGTATACATCTTGTGTCTCAAATATGTATGTTTTAATGTCAAATTTTGATCTAAATATTGGTGTTATAATTTGAGGCAATAATGATAATGATTCACAAACCTCACTGATTCAAATTGACAAAATTGGCACATTTGTGCATTGTTGTAATTGACCTCAATTGATACAAAAATTACAATTTATTTGCAATCCACAATATATATATATATATATATATATATATATATATATATATATATATATATATATATATATATCTGTGTGTGTGTGTAATTTTGGTCTAAATTTTGGTATCACAATTTTAGGCAATAATGATTATGATGCACAAACCTTACATTCAAAGTGACAAAATCTTCACAATGGTGCATTGTTGTAATTCACCTCAAAATCACAATTTACTTGCAATCTACAACTGATATGTATTAAAAAATCCACATTTTCTTCTTGATTGCTCATTGGGTTTGCAACATTTCCTTATAAGATAGGAAGTCCATTGTGAACTATTTGATCATTGCACAAAGTTGCACTCATTGGATTCACAAAAAAAATTATTAAAAGAATAGGAAGACAAAGATTACTCCTTATGTATCTTGGTCAACTCATTTTGAAAAAATAAAAGATATGTTATAAGATGTCAAAGCAAAATCTCATATTTTCTTATTGTGGATCCTAAAGGGAGATTGTTCTTGTCTTTTGGGTGCTAAAGGGTCTCTTAAATTTCTATACAATTCTTATGGCAATCCAAAAGTGTCCCTTTACACTGTAGAACAATCAATGAACTTTTTGCCATTTGTAAAAGTTGCATGGTGGTATTCATTGAAGTCATAAAATGGTGACATTCAACCCAATACCAAACCTTTGAACCCCAATTCCATAGTAAGTGCAATCTTTATTACATTAGGATGCAATAAATGAAATTAGATCTTAGATTACAGATCCAAATTGGATTTGCATATGTTAACATGGAGAAAATTACGTCAAAAGATAGTAAGAGTATGAAAATTTTTATGGATTTTTACCATGGTAGAATCACCTTAAACCTAACAAAAAATTTTGACAAGCATTATTGAGTGTCTAAAGGCTCTTACATTTAGAACACATATAGACAATTTTGTAGTAAAGTTGGAAGAAATCCAAGCATGATATTTGATTATAATATGCAAAGTTATAAGAGGTCAAAGTTGAATTGGTAGATTTTCTTAAAAATTAATGTGCTTTTTTTAATGTTCACACCTTGAAGACAATACAACAAGCATCTACTTTTTCTTTGTTTTTTCTAAGGCTCGCGTTTGGAAGCGTGCTCAAATTTGGATGATCTTACTTTATGATTATCATACACAAACATGCATCTCAAATTGAACAAGGATTGGAAAGCACTCGATTTTTTACAAATTTACATTTCAGCTATATCTAGGTTGTTTTTAATAACACATGAGAATCGAATAATTTTTGGATGTGTTATATGCCAAGTATGTGCAACAAAAATACCTTTGACAAACAACAAAATCTCCTTGTGTTGTATAATGTGTGTGGTCAATCACATACTATCATGTTGTGAAATTTATGCTATTTGAAAGTACTTTTTTATGTAAAAGAATATAAATTTTTAATGGAAAAAAAACATTAACCATTCCATCCTACCAGGTTTGAGATGATTACAAAATCATATTCAAATATTGTGAACAATTTTGATGAATTATCCATTGCACGGGGGATTTGATGTACTCCCTTTAGATATGGGATTTTTATTTGTCACCCTTACATGACACACTGAAGATTTTACATTGAACATATAAGGCCTCAAAAAAATAGTAGTTTCCAACATGCTTAACTTCAATAAAAAGGTGCATATTATGTCTATATGAACAATGGCACACGTTATTTCTGTTATATCCATCGCATTAGTATAGATTGGACACATATTAAAAATACCCTTTAATTGTAGCCCTAGTTTTTGTATTGTATGTTTCATATGACCTCCAATATGCAAAAGTAATTAATAATCAATGGAGTAATCTTGCCATTTCAAAATTTAATTGCACCCCTACAAATTCAATTTCTTTAATTGATTCAAGCATTAGAGATAAAAGATGTCTTCCATGAATCCATATAATAGATATTTTTGGAGAAGTCACCATTGTTTACCAGGGTTTTTTTCAAATGGTTTTTTTAATTTTTGATGTAAAAACTACAATTGATGTGTCATTAGAAATAAGTGAGTCTAATGAAAATTTTGCCTTTCGTTAATAAAAAAATAACAACTAATTTATGGGTGTTGTCCTTTGGTTTCTCTTGGTTTTTGAATTGGGTACAAATCCTATCTACAACTACATTCACACTACACAATGCAGTTAGCTGGTTTGGTTGGAGCAAACAAAGCCCTCATCACAGTTATACAATTCCTGTTTTTTTAATCCCTAAATGCCCAAGGTTTGTTCTGAGCTTCTTGGAATTTGCTCTAAATTGAACAAAAAGTCAACTTTTTGATAAGTTGAATCAATTTTTTTTGAAATGTAATTGTACAAATTCAAATTAGACGTGCTAGAGATTACATAGAAAAAGAAAATATGGCAATATCATTTAAGAATTGAAAGATTATAATATTTGATTATGAGAGTGTTAAAATCATGAAAATCTTTTAGCTTTGTTCTTGCAAGTCAAATATGAAAAATTGGTCACCAAAAAAATATAAAGTTGAAAAGCCTAACATACATAACCCCAATCAATTTATGGCTTCTCAAAAGCTATTCTACAATTTTTTGACATAAATTTCTAGTGTGATTTTTTCTACCAAGATCTAGTGTAATTGAGGCTCATTTCCAAGAGCCCTCAACACTACGGAAAGTCAAGATTGCAATCATAACATTCAGTAGCATATGTTGATATTGCCTTAGTTCTACAGTGATGGTGTGCCTCTACATCCTCCACCTGTCTAATTCATCAATAGTTACTGATAAAACATTGTTGGGGTGCGGAATATACCACACCATCACTATAGAGCTACTGAATGTTATGATGGGTACCCTTGCACAAAATCTTAAACAAGAAAAATCATAATCATTCCTTTTCAAAATCAGATTTTTGATGCTAAAACTAGACTTCAAAAAGAATTTGTCAAAAATATAGACTACTAAAAATAGAAATTTATTTAGGTTTTTTTAACTTCAAAGTTTTGTCGACACCAAAATTTGGTGCCTCAGGCATTTAGGGGTTAACATCCAAGTTTTGGAGATCGATTGTAGACCTTATAAAAGTACATTGCATGTTTTACTTCCATCTTGTATGCGGCTCCGGCCCATGTGCTCATGGTCTCCACAAGCCCAAACTCCAACTTTGTGCAACTGACCCTTTTGAGGGCAAGACTGCAGGCTCCCCGACGTCGTTGCCGCATGTGCATGGGGAATTGGGGATCTCCAATCCCCCCTTCCACGTCTCCTGCACCATCAACTTTCTTTACCATGATTGGGCTCCCTCCCTCAAATGACAACCTGACAAATCCATGATTCCATAGAAAATTGGAGTGGAACATTGCAAGCGTGGGGCCAAAGTCATGACCACTTATTGCTGGGCTGTTACACAGGGGCCTTGCATAATTTGGGTCTCCTTTGTCGGTCCGGTCGGGTCAGTCTTCCCACTTGGGTACACAACCTACAAACGGACAAACCTCCTGTACGTAGATTGCAAGATAAGAGTCATCTTGCTTGGCTCAAAAGTTTGGAGTGAAGAAGATTGAGTATCATGCTTTCATGATGGGCAGCTAATATGCACATGGTTGGTATGCTCATTGTCTGTTTGCATAGTATTTTTTCTGTGATTCCCAAGTTTGGTGCAATTTTAGGGTTTAGGGTCCGGACCTCCTCACCCAACTCACCAATCATGCTGATGACTATGGGTACTTATCACTTTGATGGTTAATAGCAGAGTATTAGTTGTTAGACTGGTCAAATTTTCATTGATTTTCTTGTTGGCACTTGAAAGGAGGTTCCAACACTCCAAAGAATGTGACATTTAGATATTGTATGCAATAGCTATGAAGGAACAAAGTTTGGTTCTAAAACTGTTTCTTTCACACAGGTATGTAATTGATTTTGGAGAATTACAAAGAGTGAAGATGGCGGGCTTTTTGAACCCGGAGTTTATTCCAGAAATTAACCAAAGAACAAATGGCAGAAAGCCAAGGGCCGCATCCTGGAGAGATGAATCACATACCACACAAAGAACAACTGAGCCTAGTTTACATGGAGGAGCCACATTCACTAGGCGAAGATCGTGGTTTAGGTCAGTGATGCATTTGGGGTTGCCCACCTTCAGCTCCTGTAAGAATTTGAGCTAAATCTGACTGTAAGAATTCTGGAATTTGAATAAGAGTCAGATTTGGCATAAATTCAATTCTTTAGAAAATAGAAGCAATTCACAACATCCTTTGGGAATCAAAATCCATGATCATGGTCAAAATAATGGCCCACAGTTTTCCGATGTCAGAACTCTTTAATCTTTCATTTCATGTCGGCGCTTTCTCTTTCAGAAAGCACTTGAGTTCATCAAAATCTGGGAGACCAATGAGTTCCCGCAGTAGTCTGACAATCAGGCACCGCACCTCTTTTGAAAACGACGGCTGAGTACCTACGCATAGACTGGCTTGCACAAAGTTAAGTTAGTGATGAGCCAAGTCATGTCAAATTCATGCTCTGTTTCAACAAGTAGAATTGCAGTGGTAATTACGATGCAAAGCTTCTTACTTCCGAACACCCTTAATCCTTTCACTTAACGCGACTCCCAGAGAGTATTGGAGAATTCTGCAGAATACTGTAGTCCCAGTAGGACAAAACATTGACTCAGGGATCAGGCACAACAGGCTGGAATACGGGCGTCCAAAACTATTTCAATTAGTCGAAGACATATCCATAGTGATTCTACAAGGTCAACCATAAAGACAATATGAACAAATCAGGAAAAATTCATTAGTACCTGTATACTTCTAAGTAGGTGTTCACAGATGTACATTAGGCACGACGTCAAGATTCCACAGCAAAGAACTAAGAATTACAACATTGAGCAGCTCCCTCCCACACTACAATCTAAGTACCTATACTGATGGCTTAAACTAACTGATATCAATGCTAATTCAACTAGCATATAATAAAATAGTAATTCAGGATAGTAAATGAAACTAAATTGGAGGTCATCATGGCTCAGCCGCAAATCTCCAAACTTCAATAATTTCTTGATTACATTTGACAACAGAACGGCTGCCCCAGAAAGTGACATGCAAGTCGGATCGAATTTGTTTCTTACTGGGTCACAAACATACAATTACATCCATGACAATTTGTATTGGTACAATACCACTTACAGCCAAGTGCAGGACAGGGTTTACTAAAGCTTAGGCAAAGTGGCATATACTGAGGGAGAGACAGGATACTTGATCCGATGCACCACTATGCCATTCGCCTTGATCATCGATGCAAGCTTGTCCTCTTGAGGGGCCCGGGCCCGTAGCAATGAGAAAACATGACTGTTTAATCTTCGCGCTCTTCGTGCATTCTCCAAAAACGAGGTCACCTCCTGTGAAAACTCAAAACACGAAGATAAGGACTCCTAATCCTTACTCATAGATT
Organism: Neckera pumila; assembly: GCA_963969595.1. Lineage (NCBI taxonomy): Eukaryota > Viridiplantae > Streptophyta > Bryopsida > Hypnales > Neckeraceae > Neckera > Neckera pumila. Next base: position 16,964,426 of record OZ018409.1, read on the forward strand.
ACTAATTGAACAAGTGTTCTCAGACCTGTTCACATGGGACAAGTGATAATTCATTACCCTCGTAAATAAAGAATTCGTTGCCCAACGTTAAGATATATCGGATCAAGATGAAATTGTCCAGTAGAACGAAGACAATGGGTGGGTCCACTTACAATGGAATATGAAGTCATTCCATGGGCCATCATTTCAATATATGCCAAGGATGTGGGTAGAGTATCAGACTCGGCAACAGCAAGCACGTGGTATGAGAAGTCGAGGAGCTCAAACCGAGTCTCTTGGCCCAGAAGATAGACAATTGTGCAGCCCCCCCAGGCTACTGCGTCACCATATCGTTCTTCGAAACTCTCACCTTCGTGCTGGTTCTGCTCCTGCAGAAGGAATGCCTCTAGAATGATAAGTGACACTATCACTGCAGCAATTTGTGCGAAACTCCGTTGCTCTCAACGCATATTGTTTTCTGTCCAAAACTAACAGGTCATGACAAAGCATTTTGTGTACTTACATGAAGTGCGGTTTGAAGACCTGGTGGTAATCCTTGCAAGTTGTGCTGTTACACAAGTAGAATGATGGAATTAGTAGCGGTCAAGTTAACAGTCCAATTCGTTTAAAGAGAATGATTGGAAGTAAGCAGTTGGTGGTAATCCTTGCAAGTAGGGCTGGCTAGAAAGTACTTCAGTCTCTTAAAACACAAAAAAGCTCATGAGCAGTTGATACGAGTAGAACTAGCAATCGCTGTACCAATATCTTCTGGGAAACAACAGTGAACCAAGCGAAAATACATAATTCCCAGTGCTGAAGCTCACACAGAGGTGACAAATCAACTTACAAATTGAAAGCCGCTGTAAATTCGATAATACTCTCTGGAAGTCGTTATTTCAATCAGACCAGATTTGGATGGCTGGTCCCACTTTTCTCGATTTCTAGCGAGCACTGCTCCAAGATATGCCAGCGTGTAGTCTAAAATGCTACCGGTTTGCAAATTGTTCATGTACAGAATATCTGCACAAGATTGAGAGAATAATCTCGATGTTATTTCTGCAAATTCCAAAAAAGTATGATACAAGAAATACATTTTCGCAGATCTCATGGCCCGGCCGTTCTTGTCTTACGAAACGCCTTGGAAAATAGAATCTTAACAAGTCCATTCCCTACTATCATAAGAGAAGACGAGTAATTATTGGATCCTGCACTGATTAAATGCTACGTCCGATTGACACACCTGTGCTTCAAACATGGCAGCCACTGAAGGCGCTGTCATTCACGGTACCATCCACAGTATTTCTCAATCCATATTACCCATGCACCCACACAATTAAAAAGTGAAGAGTGTAAAGGTGTAAATCTATCTAGTTCAGCCAAAGGAAAACACCATACCTGCCACTTGTGCCTGCTTTGCCATGGAAACAAAAGCGTTGGGGTTCTCACAGTTTGCAACAACTTCGTCAGTTGCTTGCTTGAATATACTAACCAAAGGACTGAGGTTGTCATCGGCCAGCAACTGTTGCAACTGACCCTCCTTGTTCGGAACAACACCCAACCATGGAACTACTTGCATGAAGTGTACTGTTTCAACTTGCCTCTGAAGAACATCCATGGTACAGGTTAGAAACCATCATATACAGATGGGGTACTTAAAAAAATGTGTTCAAATCTTTTCTTCAACATAATCAAGTGCTTCATATGATCTACTCTATATCAAGTGCTTCATATGATCTACTCTATATATTGCTTTATGTAACAGCTAGATTCAAGGATTTCATGGAATGCTAAGGAGGGTCTTACCATAGCAGTATCAAGAAGGCTCATCCAAAAGATCAAGCTTCCTATTTCTTTCAAATTCTGTAGCATCTCAGCGAAACCATCATATGCAGATGCCCATTGCAGCTGCTCCGAGAAATTCCTCAAGCATCCTACCACCAACAAGCATGGCCATTATAAGCTCTGCGTTACTTCAAAAGGAAACATTTGAAAAACTCACGATAAAAGTTACACCCTATCCTTAAAGGAATGTATGAAAGTATTTGAGCAATAAGCAGCCACTCTCAAGATTCTTGATCGCGAATATTCATCGAGTTTTCTTAAATTAAGTCACCTTCATTTAACTAAATCATTTGATGTAAAAAATAAAGTATACCTTCAACGCCCCAATCGTGGGAAGGGATAGCGATTGCTTTTGGCATGCTCTTGCGCAAATCTTCTATCCCGGGTTCCATAAATGTTATCTGCAGAAGAGGCACACAATATATTAATCGCTTTACAAGTCATACGCTCAGAAAAAGGTATAGTCTGTCAATGGAGCATAACCAGCTAAGCTGGGTACAAAGAAATTAGAATATGGAGCAAACAGGTCCACATACACAGTCTCGGTAACAGTTATCTTGCATTTAGGTGGATAATATGCTTAACAGCCTCGACTCTTTACCACCTAAAAAAAGTCTGGTCCTGTTAAAGTGCAACTTGAAAACATTATTATTTTCAAATCAACGCACCTCATTAAATTACCTATTTACAATGCAAAACGTATGAACTCATTCTTAAAGGTGCGAGTCGAAATAAGTAAGGGGAGTTGCTGACCTTTTGTGATAGGTTGTCCAGCAGGGCTCGAACAAGCCATGGAAGTGACCTCGACCCTAACAACTTGACGAGAGCGAACATGTGCGGGAGCCCGAAAAAATTGTTGTGCAGTTCCGCCATGTGGCCGTGAGCCACGTTCAGGTCCTGAAAAGAGCACCACGTCAAAACCTTAAACCATAGTTCTGAGAATTCTCATCTAGATCCCTATAATGTACACGTTTCTGTGGACAAGTAGAATGCTGCGAAATTTGTACTTACTGTAGTACCACAGAGAAAAATGGGATCAGCCTGTGGGATCGCTGGTCGTCGCACGGGTCGTTGATTTTTCACAGAGGATCTAACAAATCGCTGAGTTGCAGTACATAGAATAAAATTTGGAAAGAAGTCATTCTGAAGCTCTGTGTAGACCTGTTTTCAGAAAGAATAGGTTAATGTCTAAAGTATAAACCAATGATACGGAACCAGCATCTCTGACTGTGCCTACATGAAACCAAGTTCATAAAATATTAGAAATATCCCGCACACAATGTAAACGATTATCAAGGTCACTCTACTCAGATTAAACATTCTGGTGAAGTGGTACCTGCGTGGCTATGCGCCCTGAGAAGGAAACAAGAGAGATGGTCTCAGTCATCTCTCCCATCATCAAAGGAAATGGATCCATCATCACATGCTCTGACAGAAACTCATGCGTGAGTCTCAAAATATCCACAAGCCTTTGAAGATCCTGTGGATCATCACCATTGAATATCACGATACGGTACAAATTGTACAAAAAGCATTTGAAATTACGAAAGGAAAAGTACCAAAGGCCTCTAATAACTAAAATTTTGATCAAGTACAAGCCACGCACCACAATAGTGCAGAGATCGTGTGCTTCAAATCTCTCAAACAGGAAGTCAAGATTCTCCCGAAAAATTTTGTTCATCCGTTGGCCAATAAGGAATGCCAAGTCGATGCTACGACCTAGAAGCTGTTCCACAGTAAATGTTTAATTAGAAGTACAGCATCGAGCAGCATTAATAAGAAAAATGATGAGATCATGTACATGGGACAGAGGTTTGCGTCATACAGACCCGAAGGACACAGTGATAAATTTCAGCCAACTAAGTGCATGCTTCACTTCTTCAAGCCGATAGAAATTATCTAGAACGGCTTCTGTTGGTTCCATATCGAGAGGGGTAGATTGCACTAACCTTAACACGCCGAATTCGGAAGAGGAGATCGTACCGCTTCGGAAAGGCCTTGTATTTTTCCCGATTATCTACAACTGCAAGGAATGAAAGATCCAGCATTTCACTGGTCAAGTAACACAACCACCAGCAAAGTTAATCAATAAGCTCCAATCAATATTGGACAAAAAGCAGTCTACCAATTGCACAAATCTGCCATGGACAAAGGCTACATTGTTATCATAACAAGCAGGTTATACCTTCGAAATAAAGATTAGTATGAGGTGTGAAGGACATATATTCAATTATACATGGATAGCGGAGAGATTTCTTGCATCACGTAATCTACATGAGACTTCTAATATTGTTATCCAGACGAACTTGTGAATAAATGTGTTACTAATAATAATTACCTTGCTGCACGGGATTTGTAGTAACCGAACATGTTCTCACTCAACTTGAATACTAATTGATCAAAACACAGATCTACCTGCAATTTCAATAAACATCAAAACAACTTGTAAATTTCATCAATTCTGAAACCAACCAAGACCAAAATCGGTTTCAAATCAAAAGGTTGATGAATTTTCATCAAATGGAAGTGCAATGCAGTCCATCAAATTCATTACTCTTAAACCAGGCTTTCAAACTTCATAGTTGTTTCTTACCTCAGCTTCAATTTCATCATAAAGAAAACGCTGCTTCAGCGCACGAAGTGCGCGGTCTGCTGCATCATTATAGACGTCGAAGGGCATAAGTACACCCTCCAACAAGCCTCCCTCTTTTGACTCAATTACATACTCCACCAACATCCACGGCAACGAGCACTCAATTGGAAACTGAAAGACAGGAGAGTAACGGGGTCAGAGTCTTCAAAATGGTAGATGAACAAGTGATGGTGTTGATCCATATTTAAACAGAAAATAAGAATCGCTAGATATTCTCACAACTAGGGTTCATTTCAAACTCCAAATTTCAGGTCACTTTGGCTTCACCAGCAACTGCAGAGTTTACGCGCACAGTAGAGGTCCTCGTAGACGGACAGTATTAATGAAACCAATGAACAGGCTGAACATTACATTAATTAAAAGTAAACAACAGAGCGCAGAATGAATTTTCAATCACCTACACAGAAGTGAGATCAGACCTGGATAACCCGTGAAGTTTCCAGATAAAACTCTCGGAACCACAAAAATCCTAAATCTGTCAAGTTCGCAAGTGTCGCTGCGAGAAAAAAAATACAGAAAAACTTCTGTCAATACCCAAGGATAAGAAACCCACCACAAAGGATACCCAGCGCTGAAAAGACGACACTTTTTCCAGTACCAGTGCCATACCTCGATAGTCAAGTATGTGGGGGAAGAAAGCTAGTCTATTGAAAAAATTCTCGAGTTGTCTCATATCTCCTACTGGGATGTCGATGTCATTGCCAGTGAAAAAGCCGCCTGATTGTTTTGGGCTGCCTCCAGATACGAGCTCGTGAATCAAATACTGCAAGCAATGTAGCTGCAAAATATTGACAGGTTAGAGACGTTCTTGCTTTACATGCAGTCGAATGGACAACAAATGAACCTTGGCAGTAATAGTCAAGACTGCATGGTAATGCACTGAGTAGAGATTCACGAACAGCGCTTTTCTTAAGCAGTAAAGATTCATACTGCCCGACATCATAAATAAAAAACCACGTTACAAATACTTTCATATAAGTGACTACAAGATCACTAAATCTCATCTGGGAAGGCGTGAAACCTGTCCAGCAGTCGGAGCAGCTGGTCGCGTGCGAAAAGTCACTGGGACTCCAACACCCTCTTCTCGAAGTCTTGATGCCTGACCAGCTAGGTGGCTCGTGTTTCCCATCCAATCGGCAGCAATAATTCTCATGTCGTTCAAGACACTGTACGTCGCAAAGCAGGACATCAATAATGTAGACATAACTGGATACAGCAATGGCGTCAAGAGGAAGTGAAAATGAATAAAGATGATGTAAATAAATTAACAAAGAAGCATTTTACTATCATTACCGAGATAGATCTTTCTTCTTCTTGAACGTGGTGCGAAGCATTATCGCAAGTTTATTTTGGACAAATTCTTGAACTTGTGCATGCAAGACCTCCCAAATCGAGTCGGCCACAAGGGTGTCCACTCTCTCCATCATGGTACCAACTCCTTTTATGTAGCTTATGAGCTCCACCAGAGCCTTTCTCTCTAGAGGAGTGTAGTTGCAACGAACTACCTGTGGATGAAAACCATATGTGAAAGATTGCAACCAGTCAAACCCCACCAAAAGACTTATGCAACATACATCTTAAAGGAAAATGCATTAAAACACATGTGGAAAGGAAAGCAGACAATGCTCTCAACCTTCTCATAATCAGAAACTTCATTGGATCTCTCAGGATCAAATGGAGTCGCATCTTTAGCGGGTCGAGAAAATTTCCAAGCACTCTGTTCCCATATTCGCCCTGTCCACTCACTCAACAGTTGAAATCCCTCTACAACAACCAGATACATGTCTTGCTTGACATGTGTACTTTCTGCGGAGTCCGCATCCTTAGCCATTTTCACCAGTTGCAGCTGCCACAGAGAACGAGCAAAGAAATGATACCAAGCTCGTCAGCTCAGCCGGAAACGGAAACGAAAAGCTAACAGAAATGCATGCTTCGACAAATGAAGGCTCAGCTAGTACAGTAGAAACCTGGTTCAAAGCCGCGGCAAATCGTAAGCTGTACTCATCATGCTGAGATCTGATCGTCCCCATGTGATTGACAATGAGATACTCCCTCTGATACGTGCTGTTAGTTAAGGATTTCTTCAGTCAAATGACTGCAAGGAATGGAAGGAATGCAAGGATGGCAGTCTATATCCACAGATTTCAAAACAACAAAGAAATCAATCTCAACACTGACAGAAGAATATAAAAGCTGCAAATATAACGAGCTCCGACAGTCAAAGACTGTGCAAAAAGACAGAGCAAGGCTGTTGAGGTGGATATTCTGAAGCTTCTCGGGGGCTGAGCTCATGAGGCAAAGGAACTCCAATCTGTCGAACCTGAGCTGAAACCTTCTGGAAGTAAGGTGCCAGCTCCTTGAGGATGCTTGCAGGTGCTAGATGCAAGTCTGGAAACGCAGGTATAACCGGATCACCCTGAAACACGAAAAAATGCGCAGTTTGCAGATGAACAGAATATGATACTCAGGTAGGATAACAATAGCCTGAATAATACGACTTTAATACAAAGCTAGGACAGCTTTCGTCTCCATGAAACCACAGCCGACGCGGAAAATGATCAGGATAGCTTCGCCGCATAAGACCAGACCCTCGTTTACAAAACATCACTATTCATTCAAGTACACAAAGACATCGATGGATAGAGTCTAACCCTGAAGACACGTATAAGTCGTGGAAGTTTGATTCTCTTAAAAAATGACTCTCCTTCTTTCTCTCCAGATGTGGCCAGTACCACCAGAACGGGCAACACTCGGAGAAGACAGTGCCGCTCAGAATAGAGTAAAACACGATCCGATTCAAGAGATTCGAGGCAGAACAATATGAGGACTTGCAGCACGTCCTCCACACTATAATAAAATAAATGGTGGTCAAGGTATTGACAAAGACCGAGAAATGTTGAAGAGAACGAATACAAAGACAGGAGGATCAAGAAAGCAAAAATTTATATACTACAGAAAGCTCTGACGGCATGTCCCTGGATTACAATTTGAACGAGAGGAGGATACCCATTTACTCGAAACACCTCCGCTTGCAAGTTCAGGAGAATTGTCCATCGAGTGCTAAGGAAAATCTGCTCAAAGAAGAACACCACAAACTGAGATTCAACCGGCGTCAACTATTTAATAAGTGATTTCGACACAAAAATCTATACGAAAGTGAAGAACTTTCCCTCTAAAGCGAGTATTTGAGCATCAATGCCCACATTGCGATCAAGATTTCATTGCGCGCTGTATCAAGGACGATTAAATGGCAGCAACCTGCAAGTCGTCAAGTTCTTCACGCATCCCATCAGTATCAGGCCACTGTGTGCTGACTTGGGTGAACGTTCTGCATACAGAAGGAGGTTGGTTTTATGGACTAACGAGTCGAGCAATCCATAAAGGATAGTGTGCTCCAAAATATAGACCCATACCAGTATCTGAATGCTTCGATTCACTTAGCAGATTCTAGAAAACAACGTACATACAATACATTTATATTAAGATGATGCAACAGGTACTACACACCAATAGTTGCAACATCTTCATTTCGGTTTAGAATGAACATATACTAGAACTAGCTGAAGACAGATATGCAGGACAGGACATCACTTGCTGTGGCAACGGACCTCTTATACCAAGAAAAATCATTGGGAATACTGGCCTTCGCATTTTTGAGGTGATCCAGCTGCAGAAGTACATCCAGAAGCTTCAGCATGCCCCTGAACATCCATCGCTAACCTCGTTACTACCTTCAGATTACAGTAATGCAATAAGATACGGCTTGACATAGGGTGATAGCTTATTCTGCCTGAGTGTCTCTTGGCTTAACCTGGGGACTAAGGTACAGTCAAGTCTTCTGGAACTCCGAATATTCCTCGAGAGTCAGAGTGACAGAGGATGTCAAACTGAAAATTAACGTTCTCGGTTAACTTTTAAGTGTGTCTTCACCAGTCTTCGGTATTATGGATATCCACGGTTACTGTCTCAAGCACAGCTAACCGTATGCTTCCCCCATACACATTACACATTCGTCTAAAATGTGCAACTGAATGTCATGATCACCGACGTCTATCGTTCACGCGTTTGCAATTCGAGGTAATTGATTACGCTTAGAGAAGTGAGGAACTTGACGACATGCAAGTTGTTATCAATATATATCCTGGCTGCCAAGGGCAAATAGCATTTGTTCATCAATTTCTTGCCTTTGCACAAACTGAGCTCTTTTTAAAGATGCAAAACTGGAACGCGTATATACAATACTTGTCAGACTACTGACATCGTCCGTGCATACAATAGATATCAACCATGACCCGGAGAAGATGGGCAAAAAACAATCCCATGGAAGGATAGGTGCAGAGAAACCTGTGCAGTACCACATGTGCGTGACTGTAGGGCCCTTAACCTTCTTGTCGGATCGCGAAAATTTGTGCATATCACTTGCGAGCTGTTTGAAGCAAACCAATGATAAAATCAGTGACGTCTACGGCAGAAGTAAAATAATGGTCCAAGAGCTTGCCAGTCCAACAGACGGACTTCAAGAAATACAGCCTTGATTATTAATCAAGCGAAGGTCAAGAAAGAAATATACTTGCAACGTCAATCGATAAAATGCACAACGATGGTCGGCTAACCAAGGTCCAAGTTGGGATACACAAAGACAATGCAATTCGATAATGCAAAACAACTGAAATTGATTAGCCAAAACCGTCATACAAGATATAACAATAAGCACAACCACCTCACTCTGTTAACCAATAAAAGAAACATATCTGAACAGATATGCATGTTGATCGATTCAATTTCAAAATAGAATTCAACCTTACCTTCGTAGACGCAGCGGCCTGCCATCGTTGCATTCCACGAAGACGACCAATCTCCACATCCAACACCTGATATGTCTCCAAGTACAAGTCTCCTTGACTATGCTTCATATACTCTGGCAGCTGTAAACGCATTTGCATACAAGCGGCAGATTAAAAAGCTGTACAATTGGACTCACAAGCGCAAGGCTTTATATTTTCCAGCTTCTTTCAAGAGAAATTTGTCAGCACAATAATGTAATACTGTAGTAACAATTAAAAAGCGTTGGAGGAAGCTGCAGTCTCAAACCTGCGGTAAAGCTTTCACACAGCTCCGGTAAGAATAAAGAACAGCCACAAGATCCCGTCCCTCCATAACAAGAGTATCCTGTTACAGAAACAAAGAAAGCCCAACCGAGATACAATCGTAAAGGGAACATAAGCAGGCATCGACGCGAAACTCCAAAGCAATAAGGATAAAATGGCAGATTCTCCCAAACAGCAAACGTTTACCAAACGAAATTGGGACATACCAGCTGGGTGATTGCAATCGTATCCTCGGCAAGTGAAAGCTGGTAAGCTGGAACATCCTCGTAGTCTGCAATCATCATATAGAAGGAATCGAAGTTTCATAGTTAGAAGCCCCACTAGCTGAAAAAACTGTGAAACTAAATATTATCCAGAATGCTCGACATCACAATATAACAACACGAGCATTTACGATTACCAAGCAGCAGGTCATTCTACAATTGAGACATGCAACCAACGTGTGGAAGTTGACGATGGAAGTAAGCGCACCTATTGCACTCTCAGTAGTGCTGCGACCACCAATTAATGTGACAGCGAGTCCTTGAATGTCAGGCTGGTCATCCTGCCATTACAAACCCACAATTCAATCTTATCCCTAAAGGCTTCGATTTGAAGCAGCCTATAAATGATGGCGAATATACTCGATGGCGAACAAACCTCATTCCTTTAGAAATTAAGAAGCGTAGATGAGCTAAATTTCACCTACAAAATATTTCAGCTTCTAGCTCTTTACAAAACCAGGAATTCCACAAATATGTCTCTCGTTAAAAGATCAGCCAGAAAAACTGCTTAACCTAGGTCAATTCAGAATATCAGTATTATAACACATCATGACTCAGAAGGCCATCTGCAAAATGACATTAACAGAGAAGCTGTCTATTCAGGAAAGATGGTAGAAACTCGCTGCTCGACGTTCGCCCTTGTCAAAGTAAAGTGAGTTACAAACTCAGAAATAATTGTGAGGATTCAATTCCAACCACAGAAACGTATATGAAAACTCCCGTTCTATCAATATGAAACTGGTGACGGGGTTACTCATAGTTAAAGAATTAAGCAGATTCAATTCCTCTTCTGATTTGTAAATCACCCACTGAATCACCATGAGTACATATGTGGCCCTGGTATGCAATCCATCGGCCATCAAGCAACGACTAGCGGGAATGAAGGATTTGGAAAAATAATACTAGTCTAAGAACCTTCCGCACTATACGAGGTACTCATGCTCGCAACCCCCCACTTTGAAGCCTAGGGACGTTCCAGCGCATCAGGATTGAAAAAAAGCTCATTAAAATCTAGAGGAAAGAGAACTGAAAATTAGGTTCAAGTCCACTTTCTGCTCATAAATCAGTATCTCTAACGTCCCTATTGCCAACCTGCTTGTATAGAGCCTTCGATTACTGTCTTTCTAGGAGCCGAACTCTCTCTCATGGAAAAGCAAAAGATGGTCATCGCACCATCAGAGACTAGGAACGAACAGTTCAAACCACCTAAAGTCTCTATGGTGCACATTACGGTGAAATGCGGAACTTCTTTCAAGAATTTCAGGTCCGGCCAGAAATCCTAGAACTGCAGTTAATATCTAGGAGATGGAAGTGGCGGCAATCGCTCCGGTAAGTAACGCCTAGATTCAGAAGCAAACAGCATGTCTACGGTGATGGCCAGTACTTTGTTCCTCGCCACTCTCACAATGCCTATTAGAATCTATTTTGAAATTAAATTGAATTAAAATATTTCACTAATCCTAAAGCATCACATTGCCCGCCATTCATTCCCCGTGTCCATAGCTTTGATCGCGTTCAAACACAAGCGCAATGCGCTCATTTAGCAATAGTAAAAAGCTGCCAAAATGTTGTCGCACGTTGGCAGGCGTGTTCCTATCCCGAAAAAATGGTACAAAATCGTATTGTGAAATTGAATTGAACCAAGCGTGCTGATTAGTCCCTCAATCATCTCCCTGCCATGCATCTACGGAACAGACATTGCAAATGTTCCCACCTAGTCCCTTGCTACGAACGCCGGGCCTCAACCCCAACAAAACCCTCAGAGAATCAGGGTCGAGATTTACTGTCGGCCAGTACAACCGACAGAGCTACTTATTCTACAGCTTCATAAATCAAACCGCAAGAAATAGCTCTCGAATTCGAATTTCAGAGACTCCTGCAATTCACATTTCCTCCCAATGATCACTACTAGACTCTCCCAGATTCCAATAAAAATCTCCAAAATCCAATGCACACGACCAAAACAGGAAAAAACATCAAGCCTCAAAATCTTTTCGGAAGAGACGAATAATGCCCGTGTATATTACACCATTCCAGAAATTCACATCTACTGCCGATCACCACCACTAGCTTCTCAGAGATCACATTCGCGAAATGCATCATCCAAAGCACTGACTTCCGAAAAAAAACTAAAAAAAAAACTAAAAAAATTTAAATATTAAAAAATCGATGCACAAAGCACCAGCATATCGTTACAGCAATTCGCATTTCCTCCCAATCACTACTACTAGCTTCACCGAGAAAGCATTCACGCAATCCACCATCAAATGCACTCGACCAAAACAGAAAAAAAAAAAAGGAATAAACTAACAAACCCAAAAAATTAAAAAAATCGGTGTACATTTTAGACCGGACAAAATCGGTGCATAAGACACCAGCGTATCATTCCAGCAATTCACATTACCTCCTGATCACCACTAGTAGCTTCTCCGACATCACATTCACGAAATGCACCATCAAATGCATCGTCCCGAACAGAAAACAGCAGAAACTCGCAAACTAAAACGTAACAATTCGGCGCACATTTTAAACCAGCCAGAAACCAAATCTCAGCCAAGTCGGATCTAGTCAACTGACAAACCTCAAGCGAGAAAGTGGCCAGAGCTGCCACGGCCTCCTCCACAGGGACCGCCATCCCCGCCCCGACGCAGATCGTCTCCCCGCCTTTCACATATTCTCACCACCACGCACGCACTCCCTCAACGCTTCCACTACCGTCCCGCATTCGAGCTCCCCCTGTTGCCCTAACTAAGAGCTTCAAAAACCATAACTACACCAAAACAATCCACTCCAAACGCAGAGATCCTTGTACACCAAAAGCTTACTAAACTCGGTGCCGCCGTTTCCAGCTTTCATGCGCAACGTTGAAGATCCTCGACGTCAACGCCGAAGTTGTGCAGGTGAGGTGGATGGACGCGCACACGCAGCGGCATTGATGCGGACGAGGGGGAGCAGATCGAGGCACCGATTGGGGAAAGGGGAGGCGAGACAACAGTCGCAACGACTGGTTTCTATTCTGGGAAGCGCGCTCATCAATGCCGCAGCAGCAGAGGCAGGTCTGTGTACATACGTAGGTCGCTGTTCGTATCCTGGACGGGTCTACTTGTACGTCTTCGTATCGGGTATGAGAGAGGTGTACGCTTGGCGGGGACGCTATTGTACTGTACTGTACTGATTTGTGGTGAACTCCACCGGTACTGTACCGGTCCGGCGTTCTTGGTTTGGGAGGGTGCTTGGATGCGGCCTGCACTGATGGGACAGGCGGATGACTGCAGCTCGTTGTGCAGGTGGAGAATCTTTTTGCTTGTGATGTACATTTAACCCCTAAAGTTTCATGACTATGTTCTCACCAAAAACGCTCCAAAACTGCCATTTCTAATACAACTACCAATTTTTTGGAAAAAACAATTTTTGACACATGTAACCGTAGGATCTTGTAGTATGATATTTTGAAAACATGTGGTAAAAATTTCAGAAAATTCCGCCGTGTGGATCATAAGATATAAGCATTCAAAGTCTTGAAAACCATTTTTTCAATCCTGCGAAAAACCGGGCAGCTGCACTTTGCAAGCTCACTTTTCAATGAAAAAATGCCTATAAAGGTGGTGCTTCTTTGAATTCAGTTTCCTAAACAAGTTGGCTATATGCTTGAAAAATTTCACATCATTTGGAATTGTACAACATATAGGAAAAAAATAGTAAGTAGAAAGAAGTAGAAAATGATTCAAAATACTAAATTGTTAAAATTTTAATCATGGAATTTAAAAATCCCAATCCCAATGGTTGTAATGTTGTAATAATCAATTTACATCCTAGGATTTATTTTTTTTCCAAAAATATTGAAAATTGAGTTAAATAAACGACTTTAAAGGGTTTTTTAGAGTAGACAATCCATAACTGCCCGCAAACCAAAAACCCTTATAACTTTTGACTCATTGAGTGAAATGGAATGACTCAAAGCTTTTTGAGTATATATAAATGTAGAGAAACAATTTTTAAAGAAAATTCCGGAAAAAATGATATTTTCTGATCTGCCCAAACTGCCCAGTTACGAAAAAAAGCAATATATTAGGTCACAACTTTTGACTCGTATTTCGAAATGTCATGAAACTTGGTATACATGGAGATATTCCTCGCCCCCACATTCTATTAAAATTTCAGCCTCAAATATGGATATCTCTAGTCACAAGTACCTGCCCAAAATTTCTATACCATTAGGAAAAAAATGAACCCTGGAAGGGGCTGCTTCGTAGTGTAAGCTTCCCCTCCAGGGAACTCAAGGGAACTCAACAGTGATTTACAATTAAAAAATATTTAAAAAATAAAAAATTTTAAAATATGAATAAAATAATAATAAATCATAAATCATAAATAATAAAAATAATAAAATAATAAAAATTGTAATGATTGCAGTTTGACATGGCATGTGTAGTGCCATGTCAGATCTGAAAATTTTGTAATTTTGAATTTATTTTAATAAAAAAAAAATTTAACGTTTTTTTAAGCAGTTCAGCTGCACTGTTCCCTGCTGTTCCGCGTTGTTCCGCGCCTGCAGTTCGCTGTCGCAAAAAATTAAAAAAAAATTAAAAAAAAATTAAAAAAAAAAAAAAAAAAAAAAAAAAAAAAAAAAATTCGGCTTGCATTCCTTGCGTTCTCAGGTCTCACGGCCTCTTCCAGGGTTCAACTTTTTCCTAATGAGCCAAAAAAACGCATGTTGGTCCTTTAGGGGTTAAGGAGGGGTGAAATTCATCTCAACCCAAGAATGTGCGGATTCTGATTCTAGTCACAACATGGTGTTTTTTTGTGTAATTGACATAGAAGGTGCATAAATTGAGGGAGAGAGTAGTGACAAAGAGTGTGTCTTCTTGTCAAATCCAAATGAGACATCACACTTACAATTTGGATCATGGTTGCAGCTCCTACATGATTGTATGAGATCAAAAGCTACAATATTGTGACTTGTATTCTATGTACATGGTGTTGTATTTGAACATAATAAGGTTCAAATGATAAAATGACATCCAAATGAAAGATGCTAATTGTCGGATTATCAATTTAATGGTGATGTCTTGTCATATTTTAGTACATAATTTGTATTCTAGGAATCAAATATGGTGGTATCTATATGTTTTCCTATATCCCTTTGATGATTGAAATGTACATTACATAGTCACAAAACAAGAGTTTACATTGTGTTTTATATCATGTGTTTATATATTTGAGCTTAATGTAAAGATCTTCTAAGGGAAATATCTTACCATTTGAGAAAGACAAAACAATCCACTAAGAGCAAGACACACAAAATGAAACCTCACTAGTTTACGTTCCTATCAAATCTCAATCCTCCACCATAGGAAGGGTTATTTTGTCATTTTTTAAGATAAGATATATCCCCATGGTATATAATTAGAACCTACTATCATAGTATATTAAGCTAGATTCTTATTTAGCCCCAAATTGTCTTAGGATTTAAGACAAAACTAAAATGTGATACAATAAACAACTTCTTTGACTTTTTGGAAGATTCAATATTTGATTTTAGAAAGTATTTGTAAGGTTAAATTTGAAAAAAAAATTATCAAATTAACTTAGATGCATTTAAATTCAAAAAATTCACTAGGAAAAAAAATCCATTTCGAATACTTGAATTCTTATATGTTGGAATTAAACTATTAAATTATCCGCACAAAAACTCATCCCATTAGTTTTTCAAAATGCGATTTCACATTCATGTCTAAAAGATTTATGAATTTGAAATCAAAAGGTAAAAAATTAAGTTTTAAATATGTTTTTCATCTTCAAAATTTCATCTCTTATTATCTATTATTCCAATGTTTGACTCAATTGAAATTCAATTTAAGTTTCTACAAGTTCTATTGAACTAATGTAGTAGGATTTTCTCCATCAAATTATCAAAAATATGTATTTCTTAGAGGTAAAAGGAAAATATAAAGATTAAATAAGGCATTATAAAAGTTGCTTTAACCTCAATATTATTTATCTATATTACCTTTGTATCTTTATGTGTAACTCCAATGATTGAAGATTTGAATTTGAACAATTGCTTTAGAAGATTTTCTATAAACGGAATATATCATTAAATTTTGAATTTGTAGATTCTTGAAATCCAAATATAAAAGCACATGGGATCAAAAAAAGACTTTTAGGATAGTTTTCATATAAACACTAAATTCTTTACTGAGAGTCTTTAAAAGGCTAATTTTTTGGTAAAATAATAATGAAACTTTTAACAAAAAAGTATGACATTGGTTGATTTTTGTTCTTATTTAATACACCTTTATGAGAAATCATAATCATTTTATGATAGGTTGTGTATTATACATTCAACAATGTCAATCACTATCTTCCTAAATACTTTTGGTTGAATGAAAAACAATTATATACATGATACACAATACATATACAAATCACATGACAATAGCAAGTTAGAATAATCCTTAAAGAACCTTTTTCAAAATATTTAAACCAATTTCCACCCCATAATATGAATAAAATGCACATTAAATAATCAAAAAATAAATATAGAATGTTTTAAAAATCCAAAAACTAGTCTAAGGTTTTGAATTTTATTTATTTCACATACTTTATTCACAAACAAGAAGATATACAAATAAACAATGACAAAAACAACAACTTCACATCAACAAATTTTCATATATTATAACAAGCTGTCAAATTTTTTTCTCCGAAGAAAAAATCACAAATCTACTTTAAGCCATAAAAGCTTTAGATTTTTTTTTGAAAATTTGAAATCACCATGAATTATTGAAGGACTTGAAGAAAAATCATATCAAATACAAAATACATGTAAACAATTTTGAATTTTTTTCTATAAAAGAATATAGAATCATAATTAAAATCAAATTACTATATCTTCATATAATTAGAAAATCAAGAGACCCTATTGAAATACATAAATTTTAGGTTGTAATATAATACCCATATTTTTTAAATTCAAATTTTCAAATTAGAATAGAAAGTATACTCAATAGGCTTCATTTCATTAGTTGAATTCAATTTTTTGTTAACATACATATGGCTAAAATTTAGAAAAAGGTCAATAGCTAGATATGTTTTAAATACACTATTGAGTGATCCATAGATTTAGCATTGTCTTTTCTAGAAAAGATGATAATACCACGAGGTGAGAATACTTGGGGGTGCACAGAGTACATATAAATTTTGTATCAACATGTGTCAAATGGGTATTTTACAGCATCCTATAAGTAATGCCCTTAGAATAAAAATATTCCAAAATATCCTAAAATTTTCTAAAATATGCTCTTGTATAATTTTACAAATTCTATATTATTTCTAAAAAAACATAACTTTTTAGGCCCATGCATATTTAAATGCATTGTATAGGTTGGACAAAATGTTTTTTTACTTTTTGGCCGCCGCCTTTGAGAGGAAATATCCAATACCACCTACTTCCTAATACAATTGGTTGAAAAATTGTCTCTTCCAACTTTGGATTTAGATATCACTAGTGTGCCTTGTGTCGTTGCCACAACTAAAATCAAAGGAAAAGTAATTTTCTAACTCTCGGTTCCACTCCGAGTTCCACTCCTAGAAGCAAGAACGCCACCAAAATCAAAGTAAAAGCAATTTTCTAACTCTCGGTTCCACTCCCAGTAGCAAGAACGCCACCAAAATCAAAGTAAAAGTAATTTTCTAATTTTTTAATCAATAAATACTTTGAAATTCAATAACTTTTGCACCACCGCTCCAAACGCCACGAAACCAAGCCAATGCACCCCTCCTCGGCGAGAGCTTTTCGACGGTACCAAGCACGCGGCCGGGGGACGCATGGTCAGGAAGTTGTCCACGCTACAAACAAAACAAAACAAAACAAAACAAAACAAAACAAACAAACAAACAAACAAACAAACAAACAAACAAACAAACAAACAAACAAACAAACAAACAAACAAACAAACAAACAAACAAACAAACTCATTTAAGGTATTGATTGAAGTAGTCATCTAATAGTTATCATAGTCTTTGGTGAATAGGTGCATTATTCATTTCTATAATAACCTTGAAAGTCATACATCCAACATTTAGTGTCCTCTACAATATATTAAAATTAAATTCTCTTTGAAGTCATCCAAAGGACACAAAAAGTCTACAAGATTTTGTTGATTAATACATATACTACTGCAAATACTAAAATTACACCAATAAAGCCATTCATAAATAGCATGCTCCATCTAGGGTGTTAAAGGATCATAACCAATTCTTTTTACGTCATTATTTTTTGGATAGTACAGAAAGCAACTTCAAAAAGAGTGGTGAAACTATGTACATCCATCAACATAGATGAAATATAAAAATGTGGATGAAATACACACATTCTTCCAAAAGTGTATAAATTTCACCTATAATAGAGTAATGTTGTCCCTAGATGTTGTAGCAATTGAGCTATTTCATCGATTGAAATAGAAGAATCTATTGCCCAATACCCCCCTCCAATTGTGTAGCTTTTGAGAAATAAATTGTCTTCAAAAGAAATACTAGACATAACATTCTTGAGGAATTCTTGCATTCATGATTTCTACAATGAAAGAGGCCTTGATTCGTAGAAAGCAAAATCTTTGCCTTCAAGTTCAAGTACACTAAATAGTGAAATTAGATTGCCGCTTGCTAATTTTTTTGACATTTGACACTACATAAATATTTCTTGTTATTGTACAAGAGTGCACTAATTTTTAATTAGATATTGTTCTAATTGGACTCAT
Organism: Neckera pumila; assembly: GCA_963969595.1. NCBI lineage: Eukaryota > Viridiplantae > Streptophyta > Bryopsida > Hypnales > Neckeraceae > Neckera > Neckera pumila. Next base: position 16,983,033 of record OZ018409.1, read on the forward strand.
GAACCTCCATGTGTACGAACAGAAATTTGTGTAGACTTTGATGGCTTGTAAAGTAACTTTCTTGAGGTGAGGCAACCTAATTATTTAGGCAACTAAATTCCACTATTTAGTGTATATCCATACTTTAAATTAGGTTGTTTGTTTTTTTGTTTTGTTGCTTGTTATAGTGAGATCTCCAGGTTACCGTGTGTCTTTAGGTTGCGTTCTTGGTACAGTTGGGAACTGATCTTTGAAGACGGGTGCACAGACTTTGTTTCATGGCATTGGGACCTACGGTGCTAAAGTTATTGAATTTTGGAGTTTTTATGAATGAAAAAATGAAAAAAAATACTTTTTACTTTGATTTTGGTTGTAAATACTACTAGAGATTCCTTTCCCCAACATTGAAATTCATTCACCAATAGCATGCTCCATCTGCTGTCCCCTTGGTAATTTCCTACAACAATCCTACAGTAGTAGTAGTAAGGTACACTAGTCCATTACCGTCAGCTTCCTAATTCCGTCAGCCTATGTTTGGCCCCAATTCTGTCCAACCTATTATTCAAAATTGTTTACTTTTCTGACAATTTCAGTGCATTAATGTCAAAAAGATTCATTGGTGAACACTTGAGTGCCGGCAATGGATACATGGGAGAGTGGCAATGACTTGTTCATAGGACGTTTTTGCCTCCACTCTCCAAGCGGTGTTGTAATTTCAGGGCAGCTCACTTCAAAAATTCACAGAAATTACAATTTTGATTGGAACATTATAATTCCACTTGGGTTTGACTTGTGAAACAAGCGCACATGCACCTGTGAAAAACATGTTTTGCTCTTAAAGATGTCCCTAAGATAGTCATATTGCAAATCAGGGTGGTCTACCTTAAGTTAATAAGTGTGCCTCAAGACCTGGTACCAAGTCCTTCTTCACTCAGTTGCCCACCTTTGGGTCGGACAGACGGATGGACAGACAGACACAGTGTCAAATCTGCTTCCACCCGGCCATGGCTTCAGTGAGTTCTATGGAAGTGCGTCCGTGTGCGGACTCTTTCACTATCAGATTCGCATGGCTGGATGCCAGTGAGGACCTGAAGGCTGAGGTGGAAAACTAGCACTGAAGCCGAAGGAGCCTCACTCACTGTGGCAGGAAGGAAGGAATGTGCTCCGACAATTCATATCAGGTGGCAGAGCTTGCATTTGTCCTGTAAGCCTACGTACAAAGTAAGGAGTCCCCACTTCAGTCAGCTTTTCTGTAAAACCCAAAGTTAAGTTAACTTATGGTGGTGATGTACTGATGTGAGCATGTTTCATCAGGGTCTGTGCCTTCTTTAAGCTTAAGCTTCAATCTAGGCTCCAAGACATCGCAGTGACAAGGACAAGGAAGCTCTGTGAAGATGAGCTCTATTTGAGATGATGGAGGATTTCAAGCCTTTCATTTGCAAAGGCTCACTGCGTACATTGGGTTGGTACTGATGAGGTTGGATCCGATGTCCCAAATTTGATCGCTTGTAAAGAATGTTAGTATTTAGTTTCAGTATAAGTTAGTACATGATTCTTTGAACTCTAATGAGCCCTGTCAACAAAAGCAGCTTGTTGGAATCATTTTCACATACTTCACTCCTTGTGGATTCATACAATAGACTGATTAGTGAGCGCAAAGAAATTGCACTCTTTTGTGTGCAATCCACTGGACTGTTAGCTCACCAACATCACATTGGTCCAACATTGGATCACATTGGTAACTTCGACTCAAACAGTCTGTTCATTCAAGCATTTGATGAGCATATATGGTTTCTACTAAATTAAGTTGTTTAATGTATGGATGGAATTTGGGGGGAGTCAAAACCGGATTTCAATTTCCGTTTGGTAAGCATGTTCTTGTCACCATATGAATAAACTATGAATTTTCAAAATGTTGAAAAATTGATGTATCAAAAAACAACCCTAAGGCTTCTTAAACAAAAATTCTACATTTGGGGAGAGAATTTGTAGGTGCTAAATTTGTAAACAAGTTACAACAATTATGCATATTTAGAGCATCCATAGTCCACATTGCAAAACAACCTTGTTGAGCCAATAAATATATTATTAACTTTGTTCCTTTGTGCAATTAAAATTTAGTAGTACTATCATTGGAAGCTCATCAAAAAGTACTTAGATTTTGGATGACCAAAATAGATGCAATTGGAAACAAGCTAAAACACAAAAAAATTGTAGATGGGTGTTGGCAACTTGTGTTATTTGTAAGAGTTTTTTTTTCTTTTGCAATATGGACTAAAAAGTATTCTTACTTTAAATAGGAAAGCAATCAAAATAGGTTTATTTAAGAATGAAAATTCACAATTTTTTTTTTTAGTTTTGAACTTTTCTGTTGGTGCCAATTTGAAGGTAGAAGAATAAAATTTATGTCAGGTGATGTCGCATTTAGTGTTAACAAGATGGTTTATTTGGTTTATATTGTGAATTTAAGGAGTCTTTAGTCATTTAAGAACACCATGTAGAAGCTGACTCTTTGTTCTTGTCAACTAAGAGTTTTTAGTTATTTATTTCCCCCTAGACGTTAACCAAGGTGATTTTCCTATCAAAAAACACTCAAAATTGTCATTTCTATTGTAAAGACAAAAGAACTTTAAAACCTATTTCTTTTTGCAAATTCAACCGTAAGATCTTATATTTGACTAGTATATGAATACGTAGAAGAAATTTTAGAAACTTTGACCATGTAGATTGCAAGATATATGCATTTAAAGTGAAGAAAACAAGTTTTTTTGCACCTTGCTTGACTAGATTTTTTGGCTTTTATTCTTTTAAGTTGAATTTTTTTGCACTATTGATTATGATTTTCTACTTATTTATATTAAGTAGTTGAGTTGAGAATCTACAAAAAAAAATTTAGGAAAAAAAACACTTAATTTTCACTCATTAAAAAATTGTGAAGTAGAGGTGGATTCAAGATTGAAGAAGAAACTAAATTGTTAATAGCTTTTGGACGGAAATGAATCACAATAATTCCAACAGTAATATTGTTCTAACAAAATAATCTAACCTTGTCTAACAACTTTTTTTGAGAAACTCTAAAAATTGCATTCAAAAATGAATTCTACAAGTTATTTTTTCAAGGAGATGCCCAGATTGCCCGAAAAACTAAAAATGTCTCTAAATTTCTCATTATTAGTCCAAATTGAATGAAACAAAGCTTTATGTGTAGACAAAAATATAATCTTTGAGAAAAAAAATTTGAAAAAAAATTATTTTCACTTTCTGTGATTTTTTGTGCTGCCCGCCAAACTCTATTCTTGCTTATTGTGCCATAACTTTTGCTCCCAAGCATCAATTAAAATAAAAATTATGTATTCACAAAGTTCTTGCAAAAATAAACAACCTCCAAAAATCTCAAGAAATATCACTGAAAATTGAGACAGTAGAAACCTATCCGGACCCAAATTGTCCCCTGAGGGGACAAACGGTCCTTTAGGGATTAATTGTCTTTGTTCGTTTGAAAGTTCATGATAATATCATTGCCATTTGAATTGACTAGGCACTCAATGCAAGGTACAAAAGGCTAGAATTTGGATTGAGATTGATATTGAGATTTGACATCTAAAACTAGAGCGAATGCCATTAAAGAAAGGGCTCACATTTGCATCCAACCTATAGCCTCTTGTCATGCCCCATTGGACTCATTTTTGCACACTTTCACCAACCCATAGCTCTGATTTAACCCATAACTTTGATTTAGATGTGGAGACATGTTGTATAGTTATTTCATCGTGACATTTGGATCCAATTGCATTTATTGCTTAGTCCAAGCTATTTATTGGGGGCAACATTATCAATTGGAGGGGCACTTGAGAAGAAGTTTTTGATTAATGCTTTGATTGACAATTGTGGCTAGAAAATATATTATATATAGTGATTTGTAACTATATGACACCTAGGTTTGAATATTTGAGCTAGTTTCTTTCAAAAGTGGTACAAAAATTATAACAATAGCAAAAGTAACAATACTTTGTTGTGACTTGTTTGTAAAACAACCCCATCTAGATTCTTGACTAAAATATACAAAATCTATACGTGAGAATCTAGGGTCAATGTATATGGATACCAAAAAATGCATTCTAAGATAATTTTGGATTTCCATTCAACTACTGTACCAACAAGACCAAACAAAAGATGTTACAATTCAATAATAGGAAGTACGCCCAAACCTTTATTTGGATGCATTCAAATGTTGTCACTGTACCCAAATTATTTGTAATTCAAGGGCAAGATCTGCACCTCCATGTAGATAAATATATACATTTTTTTTAAAAATGTATTTTGACACATGCTTAAAATAAAAATATTTGAAAGATTCTTTTGTTTGATATAAAAAACTTTCTTCAAAAACAATCTCAAAAATATTCTCATCTATTTGAGGATGTTTTTTGTCAAACCTACCTACAACAACTACAACAAATCAAATAAAGGAACCGGCTTGTACTAGATTTTGTAGAAAGTTCCTTGTCCACTCTACCAAGTGTCATTAGAAAAAATTTCAGGCCTCTAGAGGGATGCTCCACAACCCTCCGAATTACTTTGAAATTTGATTTTTCAAGGTTGAAATTTTTATTCTCCTTCTACTCCTGCGCAGCTAAAATTGCAGTGACAATCATGCAGGAACTAAGTATTTTGAGTTAAAAATTTATTATAAAAAAAACAAAAAACAAAACCAAAAATCTAATCTTAAAAAAAATATTAAAAAAACAAAAACAAAAACAAAAACAAACGCGAAATCTGATTGTTTTGGCGAGCAGTTAGCTTATTTGATTGCTCAGCAGAGAACTTTTTCATATTGATAGACCAAGCTTAGAGATAGCTTGGTTTGTCAATTTGGAGCAGCCCTTTGAAGGGCATAAAATTTCTATAATGCCTTCCTAGTAAGCTTCTCACTTTTCACCAAGTTTATAATTATAACTTGGATTTTTTTATCATTGAGGCGCATTTGAAAGTACTATGAGTTGTTAAATCTTAGAGTGCTATGTGCTTTGGTAACCATGATTTGCCAACTCTTATGTAATTTTTGTCTTTTAGTTAGCTTTAAAGCAATTTATTTTCATTGCCAAATGTCTAAATTTGAATTTTCTTGTACCTATTCTAAGTACTTTTGGATTTACTTCCAATGACTAAAATTTTAAGTTCTAATTACAATGAAAAATAAAGCTATATGTAACAAGATAGTTATACAGGACTATTGTAGACACTTTGAGGATGCTCTTAAGGATGGCTTCCATTTGGACTAAAGGTTGGCTAAACCTGCCAACAATGATCCCAAAGCTGGCTAAATTTTGCTCAATTTCTACTTAATTTTTTCATGCCCTTAGTGTAAATTCAAAAAAAATCTTCCAAAAATGAACATTTGGCTAAAAACCACAAACCCGTTTTGAACCATGAACCCGTTTCTCAACAAATAATAAGCTATGGTGTAAGAACATTTAAGTTCTAAAATGAGTATCGTCTTTAGATTTGATCGCAATTAGGTCCTTGATCGGGCATGGGTGGTTCTACCTTAAGTCTCTCCTTGGAAAGAATGTGTTGTCGGGCTATAGTAAGTAAGAGCCCATGGCACAACCTGTCAGTGAAATCCGGGTTTTTGTTGTATGCTGGTGGGGGCTCATTAAAGAGCCGGGCCCTTCCTTGTAACTGTCACACTCCAAAAATGAATTGACACATCCCTTTTGCCGAGTATTGGTGGAGATGCTTTTATAGAGTAGAATTTTGAAGGGGTCTAGAAGCTGCTGTTGTAGTCTAAGAGCATCTCTTGTACCCCTCCAAGTATCCCCTCTCTTCTAATTTTTGGATGATAAGCAATCAATTCTAATGTATGTCAGGCTCAACCTTTACTTTCATCCATCAAATAATCCATATTTGAAGGAGACCTTTGTGTTCACTACATGCTATATTTTCTCTTGGGACTAGCAATTGTCATAGCTTACTTATTGCTTTTGCAAAATCTATGACTTGTGATTGGTTGGAAGTATATGTAGTGAGTTGTAAGGTAGGGGGCTGTAAAAGCTACTGGTCTCTAAAAGCGATCTTGTACATTTTGCCTCTAACATGTACTAGAAGTGTACATTTCACATTAGAAGATATTTGAGGCCTCCAAGAGCCCGCAAGTTATCCTGCATTCCTGCAGCATTCCCACACTGTGGAACGCATGAAAGTTGCTGGGCTGATGTGGTCGAGAGAGTGCCACATCATTTTTGGAAAATAAAAAAAAATAAAAATTGTATGAAATGATATTTGGGAGAGAATTTTTTATTTTATTTTTAAAATTTTGACAGCCCGTACCAGTTGTTTTCAAATCTGGCCAGATTGAGGAACGGGCCTGAAATGGCCCTCCAGTGCCCTCAAATCTCTTCTAATGGGAGGGGGTCGCTTTTAGAAACTACTGTGTTTTCAACTTCAAAAATTCATAAGTAATTCCATGAAGGTCCAAAAAACATGAAACTACTTGGATTAGATGCCAATTCCATTTTTCTTACCTCAAAAATTTACCAAAAATTATTTTGAGAAGTTTAGCTTCCCCCCAAATGCAAATCAGCTCTTAACCCCTAAAGGACCGAGGTGATTTTGCTACCAAAAAACATTCAAAACTATCATTTCTATTGCAAAGAGAAAAGAGTTTAAAAATTTGTTTTTTTTTGCATATCCAACCGTAAGATCTTATACTTGACTAGTATATGAATATGTGGAAGAAATTTCAGAAACTTTGACCACGTAGATTGCAAGATATATGCATTTAAAGTGAAGAAAACAAGTTTTTTTCCACCTTGCTTCACTAGGTTTTTTGGCTTTGAATCTTTTTAGTTCAAATTTTTTGCACTACTGATTTTGATTTTCTACTTACTTGTGTTAAGTAGTTGAGTTGAGAATCTACCAAAAAAATTTAGGAAAAAAAGCACTTAATTTTCACTCATTAAAAAATTGTTAAGTAGAAGTGGGTACAAGATTGAAGAAAAATCTAAATTGTTAATAGCTTTTAGATGGAATTGAATCACAATAATCCCAACGGTGAGATTGTTCTAGCAAGAAAATCTAACCTTGTCTAACAAAAAAAATTGAAAAATTCTCAAAATTGCATTCTAAAATGAATTCTACAACTTATTTTTTCAAGAAGATGCTTAGATTGCCCGAAAAACTAAGATTGTCCATAACTTTCTCATTATTAGTCCAAATTGAATGAAACAAAGCTTCACATGTAGACAAAAATATAATCTTTGAGGAAAAAATTTGAAAAAAAATTATTTTGACTTTTTGTGATTTTTTTTGGACTGCCCGCAAAATTCCAATTTTACTTATTGTGCCATAACTTTTGCTCCCGGGCATCAATTAAAATAAGAATTATATATTCACAAAGATCTCGCAAAAATACACAACCTCAAAAAATCCCAAAAAATATTACTAAAAATTGAGATCGTAGGAACCTGCCCGGACCCAAATTGTCCCCCGAGGGGACAACTGGTCCTTTAGGGGTTAAAGGATCGCTTTTACAGCCCCCTACCTTACTGTTGGGGATTAAAGTGGCCATCCCAGATCTTGATTGAAGGACCAAATTGTTTGGAGGGCTGCAGGAGATGCTCTTATTAATTTCAATGAGTGCTTCCATATGAAGAAAAAACAGTTACAATAGTCAGGGCAGATGTGGAGTTTGAGTCAGTAGTTTAGTTTTCATAAATCACCAACACGTTCTCAACTTGAGTCATCACTCACTCATCAGACAACTGAAGAAGTTGAGCTATCTATGGGGTGATCAGAAACCCGCAGGAATTACGGGTTTTCTATTAAACCCATTCAATTGTCTGCACCCCAGCCGGCCACTCAACTACCACTGTTTTTTTAACATAATAATAAGTTATCATTCTTTTCCACTAATTAAAGACCCGAACGACAGGTGATTGATTGGAAAATGGGTCACTGGCTGCTGCCACCAGCTTCCTTCAAGTTTGGGTTTCATAACTGAACTGCCACACGTTCATCAGTTGGGTGGAAACCACATTGAAGTGGACGGTAGGATGGCATTCAAGGACCGATTAAGTTACATGCCCAAAAGCATGCATGTTCTATAAGGGCCTCTTCACACTATGGCCATCCAAGTTGAGAGTCCGTTGTTTCTACCAATCATATTGTAGGGTCCGTCGGTTCCACCAATCATATTGCACAGTCCCACGGCCTCTCGACTTGGATGGCCATAGTGTGAAGAGGCCCTAAGACTGCATGGCCACCGGCCACTCAATAGTTGAAGGCCTCTTTAGTGATCTCACACTACTAACAGTGGAATGAGGAGAATCCGTCTTTGGTCTTTGTTGGAATAAGCCAAAATAAACCTTTGCAACAAGTTGTAATTGTTCATCGTGAAAAGAAGCCACGGGCTCAAATGACCGCTAGGCTCCAACCTCACCTTTGCGGCCCTTGCATGGCTCAAATTTGATAACATTTGGCTCCGCTCCAAGTTGTTAGCGTCAAGGGAGGGTGGCATTATCAGGTGGCAAGGATGTCGCCCTCTCATTTGTAGTTTTACCTAGGGTTCTTTGGTTTCTTTGTTTTCTCTGGTCCTTTTTGCTCATATTCTCTTCATTATCCAGCCTCATGGCTTGGCTGTTTTGTATTTTTTTTTTTTGAATGCAGTGGGTTCTTCCCATTTGTTCAAAAAGAAAAGAAAAGAAAAAGAAACCACTATATGCCTCCCGAATCTGTGAGTGCATGAGGCACAACGCCTAAGTTAATGGTGGGGGATTCAATTCACCCATAGCTCGCGAATCGACACAACCACTTTGGAGCTTCATTTTGGACGTACCTAGGTGGCCATGCTCTAAGGTAGTAAGTTTGCTCTAAAAGTAAACATGACACTTGGGTATAGTTTGCTTCCTTCAATGTACTAATAGTGTACATTTCAAAGAAGTGGTTGCTTTTAGTGACCATTGCATTTCAACTTCAAAAATTTGTAACTAATTCCACGATGGCTCAAAAAATATGAAACAACTTTGGTTAGATGCCAATTCCATTTTTCTTCCTACAATACTTTACTTAAAATTGTTTCAAGGCATTTAGCTTCCTCAAAAAGGCAATCAACTCTTAAATGGTGACTTTTAGGGTCCATGACTTAGGGCTTTTTTTTTGGCTTTTTGGTGCCAAATTAATTGCATTAGAAAAAAATAGTTTGGCTAAAAATGGCAAAAAAACCATGAAGTTTTTTGCCAAAAAACTTGGAATTAAAAAAAATCTTGGATGAAATTGCTAGATTGTGGATGGAAATAGAATTATAGACATGTGATATACAAGGTCGTTGCATGAATGACCTTCCGTTTTTGTTCCACTTTGGCTGTTTTCAGCCATTTTTTGGGGAGTAATAGAAAAATAGAAAAAGCATTTTTTTTAAAATATGAAAAATATGAGAAATGTATACACCTATAAGAAGAAGATACCCTGTGAAGGAAAACCAAAAAAAAAATCTTTAAATAGGAGAACTAGAAAAGTGCAAAATCGCAAGAAAATACATACTTTAACATTTTAATTTGTAAAAAATAGGAAAAATAATTTTAAATAAAACTAAAAAATATAATCCAAGAAGACTTCATGGTAAAGAGATTTCACCAAAAAAATGATCCTAAAACCATCTTCAATGTTCATAATTGCAAGCACAAGAGAGCCCTCTTTGCATGGACGTAGAGGATATAAAATAAAATGTTTTTTAATGCCCCTTGGTAGAAACATGAGTTCCTACTATGGAAATAGACCATAGAAATTTCAGCTCCAAAAAATTAAATTTGGAGACTCCTTACATAGTGAAAAACCCTAAAACTCAAAACATGACAAATTAGTTTAAATGATTTTTAAATATAAAATGATTTTTGAAAATTTCTAAAAAATATGAGATATGATTAAACTCATAAGAAGATTCTCCACTAAAAATTTCAAGTTCATACAAGTCATGCTTCTAAAGTTATTGCAAAATGAAGCTTCAGCACTGCGTTTGTGACAATGTTTTAGTACCGGTCTTTCATGCAATCACCCTACACTACTGTGATATTTTCTATCCAGTATGTAGATGAATGTTGAAATTTGGAGCACCACTTTAACATTTTATATCGCCACTTTGGCACTTTATAAAAAATGAAAAAAACCCGTAGTCTATGTTCAATCCAAAGAACAAGTAGATGCTTGCTGTACAATATTCAGGATGTGATCATTGAAATTAGGCACATTTTATGAAAAATCTATCAATTCAACTTTGATCTTTTATAATTTTTTGCAAAATGTATTTAACTGTCTTTTTTGGACTTCACCCAAAATTAATTGTAATATATCTTTATATGATTAAATAATAAGTACTTTGTGTCACACAGCAATGGTTGCCTAATAAATTTGTTTGGTTTTAGGTAATACCTACTAACTTAATCTAATACAGTTGAGTGTAGATTTCTATAGGTCCCATGTATCAATTGTAAGTCTTACCATAAGTTAAGTTTGGACGGCATTTTTGTTATGATATACAACAAATTAGTCCTGAAACAAAGTTTCTCTGCAGTCTGAATAGACCGTTTAGTTGGAAATTTTAGTTGAGATCAAAAACTCAACTTGAATGCAAGTGTGTACAAGTGAGTTAAGATTGAAAAGCTTGTTGATAGTAGAATGAGCGATTACGACCTTGAGTCAACGTTTTATTTTAAGGTCTAATTCAAGATGGTCTCAAAAGTATCATTCAAACTCAACTTATGAGAGGGAATCTAAAAAATGTACAAAACTTATAAATGTCATTATATTACTTTGTATGGACAAATTCTAATTTGGGACCATCTAGAGATTAATCCTACAAGGATGAGACTTATCACCAAGGTACTTTGACAAAAATGATCCAAGTCTTGGATCAATGGATACATTCTTCATTTCTTGAAAGTCATCTATCAACCACTTTTTGACCTCAACTTCCTTTTAGATTACCATGAATTACTTAGTGTAAGTTTGTGTTCAAGTATGTAAATGATTGGAGAGTCTTGTATAAATGATTTGTTTATGGGCAAATTTATCCTTACAAGTCTGGTGACGATTGCATATATGGTCTTGAGTTTTCTTCTTGGAATACAAAGTATATACTAAAATATGTCCAGACATACACCTTGGGATTGAAAATTCAACATCTGATGAATTTCATTTGGAGGTCATTTTAGTATCTAAACCTTATCATGTTCAAATACAACACCTTACATGTAGAACACGTAGCCATTTTGCAACTTCTCAAATTATAAGGATGTGTAATAATGATCTAAATTGAAAGTGCCATGTGTCATTTGATTTGGCTCAATATAAATACAAACTGTTGAAATTGTCGTATATAAGGTAGAGCCACCCATAACCGACCAAATAAGGAATTTCAACATGATATGTAGTAGTGAAGGCAAAACAAATATTTTTCAGAGGTACATCGATAGAAATGACAAGGATTGCAAAAAATTTGGTAATTTTATCACTTGAACTAAAACTACTATGAATTTTGAAAGGTAAAAAGTGCACCGGACCCATAGCCAACGTTTAGACACTTCTAATTCCAATAGTTCAATAACTTTTTTCCTAATCATTATTTCCTACTTTCTTTCTCACAACTTGGGACATGTGTCATGTATTTATTAGTTCCAACCTTGAAAAGGCGAAAAAAACACATTCAACACCGAATTAGGCATTTTTGCACTTGGGGGGTGCGACATTGCACTTGGCTACTACGGCATCTAAAATGGACAGTCTCATATGTTGAGGGGGGGAGGAATTATTGGAAACGTCATTTGCTCTTAGTAGGAGAAATTGCTTGGTGAAAAGTTGTCAAACACTCCATTCTTTATAATTATTTCATGAAAACCTTTCACACTTTTCACTCCATACTACTTTTAAGATATATTACTTTGCACTTCACACTCAAATACTTCTAAATGCCTACAACTATAAGGTCAAAGAGTATTGCATAATATCATACTTCACTAATACATATTCAAATCATTTTGCAGACGTTCGTCATCTAGGTTCTCCATCTGCATTGCCATGTATTCCAAAAGATGCGCTTTAGCCTCCGGTGGAATGATCACTGTCTCCTTTGTTTCCACGCCATATACTGTAATGTTGGAACCTATAAGATGACCACTTCTCCCTCGACGAGGGACATCCGTCCACGAATATATAGCGGCCTCCTTCTCGGTCCAGCCCAACATCTCACCAGACGGTTCCCACATTGACTCCATACAGTTCGTGTACCTCACTCGGTTACTACCTGCTTCATCATGTGCTCCAGGTCTCATAGTAGGCCAATACCACATGACCTTCATCTTGGAGGCCCACGTCCCCTGACCGAATTCTAGCACCTTCCCTAAAAAAAAGGGTACTCCTCCTCTTACTTCCGCTAGTTCTACGGTAAGGGCTACGTAGTGCCTTACAACAACGTCATTCTCTGGATTGAATGGAGGAAACGGATCTTCCTCTGCATCTTGTCGTACCTCTGCTATAACTTCATTCCTTCTGCCTTGAATCCTCCCTCCAGTCACTCTTCGTGATGTAGCTTGTACAGGTCTATCTCTGTGGGGTCCGAAATACCCCCTCCTCTCAGGATTTGGCATTGTCACCATAATCCTGTCAACGGCTACACTCTCCATTCTATTTCCATCTTCATCAGCAACTGCACTTGAATTTGTACCTCCTTCCAAGTCAGGAACAATTCCATCGTCCCTGTTCTGGTTCAAGACATCGCTGGGCCAAAATGGTAAATCACGTACACCTTCTCTATTTCGTTGTGGAAATGTCTCCAAATAATCCTTGAATTCTTCTATTTCATCCACCACTTCCATGTTCCTGATCGGGTTGTAACCTCTCTCTACCATCTTCTTCTTGTATGCTATGAACTCGTCTAATGCTTTCAATTCCCTCTGATCAGCTGCAAACAACTCCGCGAGGTCAGGTTTCTCTGCTACGCTTGGTAGTGAATTAAGACACAAATGTCCTCTTGTTGGGCCCCACTCATCTGTGCAAAAATGCTTGTGTTGCACACGGACCAACCCATTTTCCACGTAAAATCTCATATGGTGTGGAAAAGTAATGCCCGTCAGTGATTCCCCTCCTCGAAGCAAATGAGGTGTGATAAATGCCTTCCAATCACGAACATGCTCAAGCTTCCGAGCACTCACAAAAGCCTCTGTGTAGGACGTTCCCTTCTCCACAAGTTGCAACATCTCTGTCAAAGTGTCTATGTCTCTCCTCTTCAATGTATTCGAAATCACACTGAATCTCTGATCAATGTCCTCATGTGTGTGGCCCACTATCAGAAAACAAAGATGCACTTCCTTGAAGAAACCAAGCCCAACTAGTGCAGCGCACATGGCAAACATGTAAGCGTTCTTGTTCTCCCTCGTGGTGTTATCCGCTTGAATCCTCAACGTCGGTGGCAATGACCCCTTCCTTCGCTTCACGTCGCATATGATATTCATCACCGACGTTACCACTTGATTGCTATCATGCTTGTAGTGAGCATCTATCCACATGTCCGCATATAGGCTGATACCATGTACAAGTACACCACACAAATGAGTCTTCACAAATTGAGATTCGATGTTCTTCACAGTTTGCCTCATCTTTGGTATCATGGTCGTATTTTGATCCATACCGTCCACAATCAAACACATGAAAAAGTCCGGGGTGATCATTGCGGACCTCTTAAACAACCAATAATCTCGCCTCTCTTCCATTTGATATCGAATGTGCAGCACGTACAACTCTTTTATCTTCACCTTCGCTACTGCATTTGTTGTGGACTCCATCCCACATTTGTACTCCCAACAATGATAGCACTTTGAGAATCTGGAGAAAGGTGGTATCTGCACATGTGGAAATTCCTTCCGCCAAAGTCAACGAAACGAGTTCATCGACAACTCAGATCCGTCCACCAGTTTCTTCACTTCTTCATTCACATACCGAAAAACATCCAACTTGGTCGTATTCATTGGCAACAAAATCAGTGGTAACACTGCATTGTCCATTTTCCGGCGAACCGATCGATGAGGTTGCTGACACCCTGCTTCATTCACAAAAACGTTGAGACTTTCCCTAGTTGCAGACATTTTTGCACTTTCCCTCCGGTTACACGTGTTTCCATGAACGGCTGCCACTCGGCCATACACAGCATGTGCTTTCTTCAATTGCTTCAAACGCCTCTGAGAATAACCCAACGCCTCGGCGTAGCATGCATTGCACACGACTCTGCCATCTAATTTTGTCACGTATTTGTCTCTTGTTGGACCCTCCGTGCGAGTGTAAAAGGCATTAAGCATTTGCATTATCCAAGTAGCCCGCACTTCGTACTTCTGCCCCCATGCCATATATCGTTGATCCAAAACATATTTTGCATCTACATCACGCAAACAATTGTGTTTACATGCTCCTCTCTCCTTTGCACGCAAAACACTTTCCAGAGTAACTTTTTGATTAGTTGATCCCCCCCTCTCTCTTGGATTCCTCTCCCTCACCCTTCGATTTGCCATTGAATACCTCCTCTTGGGTGTACGGTCAGGTTCTCCTACTCTTGTGAAATCAACAGTGTTGGCTTCAGAGCTTTGCGTTACAGGAGAACTTCCTTCAGGTGTGCTTCTTGCACCTTGACTTGGTGGTGTGAACTCGGAAGTGCTTGGACTGTCTTCCACGTCATGAAAATCAAACTCTGGTGCTAAAACAGGAGGAAAACATAAATTATGCCCCTCCCTTGAAGTTGTTGTGGTTGTTCTCACTTCTGAGGGAAGTGCACAACGAACTGAAGTACGACGCCATTGTATAACCTTATCTACACAATCTCCCATAGTCTCCCCCACCAACTCACCAACCCATTGTGCTTCGTGTATAGCATGTGTAACACGAACCGCAATTTCGAAAGGACGTAATTTTTCTTGGTGAAGTTCATCACCGCATGTAACACTCATGTCCACCACGCCAACTCCCACAACATGACCATTGTCCCCAAGAAGTTGAACCATACCATTTGTAGTTTGGGGTACTCCACCAATAGGTACACGATCTTCTTCTTGGAAAAGTCTTCCCCGTACCACACGCGCCAATCTTTCTCCAACGCTCCTTCACTCTGTTGCAACTATTGTTGTGCCTACGCCATTGAATACCACTGGACTTCCAAATGCTTCCGCTGCCATTATCTGCCGCCACAGGTGCATAAGAGTCACCTACTTTGTATAGAATTCAATAATTTCAATATGTTTTTGAACCTTTGCCCTCGTTATAATCCATTCAAATAGTAATTACTAAATAAAATTTCCTTCAATTTCCTAAGAACTACTGAAATTCCAGTACCTTGACTAATCAAACTGTAACTATAATTAACATTATAAAACTGTCAACCGCTGTTGTGTTTTTATTCCCTTTCTTTGCTTCCAGAAAGTTGTGCAACTATATTAGTGAGTTCAATTTTAACAAGAATTGCATGCTGCAACTAGAACTTCCAAAGCATAAAACCCAGTCACAAATCTAAATTCTAAGTTCTCTTTCTTTAACTTCACAAAACACAAACATCGTTTACGTGGAGCACTACTTCAATTTCTGACCATTCACCCGGGGTGTTTTTCCAAATTGACAGGCCAAGGTTGAAATACCTTGGCATGTCAATTTGGAAAAACCCTTTAGACTACTGATTTCTTCTCTCATGTATGTACATATTTTTCATATTCAAATAACTACTACACCATTTCTAGTTGAAAGATGGAGTTTCATATCACAAATCCCAATGCTACCTCTGTATTAGTAACCTCACTGAATCCGTTGCAATCTATCTTCTTTTTGAAACTAGTGAATATTGCATTCAAAAATGAATCATACATGTAATCTGTAGAAATACAATACTTCGATTGCCTTCAAAATCAGATTGTCCAAAACTTTCACATCACTACTTCAAATAAAATGAATCAAGTCTTCTCATATGAACAGTAATATTCACGATGAATCAAAGCATTCCGAAGGGCCTCTCCAAATTGACATGTCAAGTTATTTCAATCTTTACTACAGTTTTATTAATTTATTAATTGTTTAGGGGACAAAGAACTCTATCAATGGTTTGAGTGGCATTAGTTTTGCATCCTAGCAACACTACAAATAAGAATAATATTCACAAAAACGTAGTGCAGTTTGTTTTTCTTTTGAATATAGAAAAAAATCACCACACTAATGAAGGTAGCATGAACCTACCCACAAATCATTTTGTTCCTCGAGGGTATATTGCAAATTCAGGGATTCTAAATGAGAAAGGATTATACGGATGGTTTCCACGATAATTAACTACGTCCCTCCAATCATGGTGATAATGAAATTTCAGGATTTTCTAAGGTCTCAAGAACAATAAAAACAATTCTTCCGATTCCTTTTCCCAAAGGACCCCATATCATAAATTAGACAATATCTTAAAAACTTGAACTTCACAGCAAACGAAATTGTATTTCATTTCCTAGCAAGTATACATTATATTCAAAAAATGCTCCTTTACGGAGCTACTGTGCTCTAACATTGATCGTGCTCTATAAGTGATCTTCAAATATATCATAAGTGAAATTATGTTCTTTTGATGCAGAAGGATTGAAAATTTCCAATGCAAACACATTCAGAAACCAACAAGTATGTACTTCAACAAATTGTAACGAATGAAACAAACGGATTTATATGCCAAAATCATGAAAACTTATTGAAAGTTGTTTAAAAGGATTCAACTTCTTCGGAAAAAACAACAATGTTTTAAACGGCCGCTCTTACATTGTTCATTTAAATTCTTTATAGTACGGAGTTCTGAAGTTCAAATACTCATGCTTAAAAGTTGAATTGAAAAAATTATGAAAAAATAATAATTTTCATCTTTCAAAGAATATATAGGTATAAGATACAAGGGAATGTTAATGGACTTCCAGAATGTCAATCCAAAATAAACAATTAATTTAGCAATGTGTCCTATGGGAGTTCATACTTAAAGTCCCTAAGAAATTTTATGTCAAAAATCACTCAAAATTGCTACTTCTGTTGCATTCATCGAAGAAATAAAAAAAGTGGATTTCTTTTAAAAAATAATTGTAAGATCTTGAACTACGTTCTCTCTAATTATGTTGTACAAATTTTGTGATTTTCGACCATATGGATTGAAAGATATTAGCATTCAAAGTAAAAATTTGTTTTTTTTCCAAAAGAATGATTTAATTGCACTAAAAACAATAAACTCTATAACTTTCAAATCCCTAATCCAAATGGAATGAATCAAAGCTTCCCATTTCAACAATAATATAATGTATTAGAAAAAAACTATAAAAAAATGTATTTCAATTTTTTATGGATTTTTTTTGCTACCCGATCTCTTCAATTTTGGGGTTACAGTAGCATAACTTCTGCTGCCAGACACCAATCAAAATAAAATTACATTCCCAGGAAGGTAATGAGTTCTTTTATATTATGGAAACATTTAATAAAGTTTTATTGAAATTTGAGCTTTTAGAAACCTTCCCAACATCCATTATGTCCCTCGTAGGGACAATGACGGACTTTAGAGATTCAATTTAGATATTGCATACAATATTAATTTACAGTATTCTTATGAAATATCCCCCACCTACTTTTTCCATGCTCTACAAAATGATAATTATATAATATAAATATAATGCTCTTTAATATCTTTGAATATATTGCTCTTTATTATGAATGAATAATGCTCTTTCATATAATGAATAGAATGTTGTTTAATATGTTTTTTTATACAAAATGCAACATCAAGAACAATGCCCCAAAGTTGTTCACCGCAAGGACAAAAGGATAAAAATAATTAATAAATTCTCTCAAAACAGGATCTTCTGTCCCTTTTCATGGAACTTCATCACTGGAATGAAATTTATGGATATATTTTCCATTTTAATTTATTATTGACGGGCATAGTTCAAAATTGTATATGTATATATTTTCAATCAAGAATGTTATAATTACATATCATACATACAATTGTGGCATCAAATAATTAATAATTTTGAAAATTTGGATTCATAAACCGCGAAAACAAAATTATTCTACAAGACTTCCGTTTCCATTAAAACATATTAATTTTCAATTATATAGTTTTCTGAAATATTAGCTTCCATTTCCATCAATATCTTTTTTCAAGTGGCTTGAATTAATTTTAAAAAGCACAATTTGGAAAAAATGCATCTAAGACATTTAGATGAACTTGGCATAAGAAAAAGGAGATTCACGGATTCAAAAATTGTTTGGTTTAAGTACAATTTTGTATTGACATCAAACCAACTCTATGTAGGAATTTATAAAGGCTACAGAAATCTAATATAAAGAAAGGACAATTATGCTATTGCATGTCACACTATAAGTCTCTACGATATGTCCGGATGAATACCTATGAATAATTTGTAATTATTGTGATTTTTGCAAAGAAAACTTCTAAAAAATTTGTATAAAACTGTGTTCCAACTATGAAGGTAAAAAGAAATTAAATTAAATATGGACATATAATAAAACAAATAATTAATCGCACTTTTTATAAATATAGAGTTTAATGTAGAAATCTAATGCAGTTGTATGAAGTCTACAAAATAAAATGCCTTTTTAGTCTTACATTTAAAACTACTATGCCCTATGGCGTCGCCACGAAGAAAATAAAAATAAAAGTAATTTTCTAATTTCTTAACCCCTGAAGGACCAAACGTTGTTGTTTGGCAACATAGTGATTTTGGTTTGCTCAGTACAAATGGAAGTCTTATTCATATTCTTTGGACATTTCACACAATATGTGCCCAAGGAATAGCTTTAAGGCCCAAAAATTTTCAAAAATTCTGATTGCATGGTTAAAAAGTTATTGAATAATATGTCTATTCCAATGCTCGGCGGGCACCTTAAGAAAATTCTGAAAAAATCACTTTTTAAAAAAATTCAAATTTAAAATTGGTTTTCTATATCTATATATACATATGAAGCTCTGAATTATTCCATTTTGATTTATGAAATGAAAATTATGAGGTGTTCTAGTTTGCAGGCAATGATGGATTCCCTATTCAAAAATGAACTTTGGAGTCCTTTATTTCACTCAAATAAAAGTAATTTTTTGAAAAAAACCAAAGCATAGGATGTATATTCATTATATTGCAACCTTACAATCTTGGATTTGACAATTTCCAATTCCATAACTAAATTCTTAACAATTTGGTATTTTGAATCACTCTCCATTTCTTTCTATAACCTATTTTTTTCCCTACAGCTGTACAATTACAAATGATTTGAATTTTTTTGAGCATGTAGCCAAATTGTTTTAAAAAATGAATCCAGAAAGTAACCACAATATTGGACATTTTTTCATTTAATTATGACCTTGTAAAGTGCACCTGCCCGATTTTTTATAGGGCCAAAACAAGGGTTTCTGTAAATTCGAATGCTAATATCTTGCAATGTACATGGTGCAAAATTTTGAATTTTTTTCTACATATTTTCAAACAAGTTTACTACAAAATGCAATGATTACATGTCTCCAAAGATGTTTTCTTCCTAAAATTTGATACTTGTACTAGAAATGGCAGTTTTCAAGTGTCTTTGGTAGAAACATACTCTTTGACCTTTAGGGGTTTATTCAAAAATTAACTCCAAAATTTTAAAAACCTACACATTGTAAGTTTGAATGCCACTAAATTAAACCAGTGCACCACTTCTTCAATAAGGCTCTACGGCAGTGCACAGGATGCGGTTGGAAGACACACTATTTGGAAGATCTCATTGAAAGTTAATTGACCATAAATCGCATTATTAAACAATCTAAAAAGATTTAGTACGGTTTTCATTTTTACATTGAAATAAAATTTGTAGGGTCCCATTGGTAGTCAAGAGGGGATTCTAGATTCTTTTTGGATGCATTTTTTGGACACCGTGTGAATAAACTATAAATTCCTAAAGTGCTGAGAATGAATGCAGCCACAAGCAATGATCCAGTCAAATGAATACAGGGAGTACATTTTAGAAAACAATATCCATTCTCTGATTTCTGGAAGCGTGCAATTTAGGTGTACTTACCTTAACAAACTAACAAGCAAACAAATAAATAAGAAAATGAAAAAAAAAATAAACAAACAAGCTCTTCGTAAGCGAAAGAAGCGAAAATTTAAATGAACCCTACGATTTGTGAATCCTGCTCATCGTGCAGGCTTTGTTAGGATTTGTACAGGCTTTGTCCTACGGTCTGACGTTCTCTTCGGGCTATTTTTTAGGGTTTCCGGCGCTGTCTTCAGGCCCTGTCCGCGGGTTCGAAGATCTCTTCAGACGAAGACTCCTCGCGTTTTCGACTTCGGAATGCTCCGATGTAGATACACTGAATTGGGTTATCATGTACACAGAACGTTCTTCAATTTCAGACTAGATTTTGGTACCCACAGGCAATTTCATGATTCGCTTACTTGTGTTTCTCTGCAGCATTTCAGATTGTCTTACAGTTTTAGAAATGGTCGTTGCGAAATTCAGACAGTGGAGAGGACAAAATCGACAGAGCTAGGGTTGGAAGATAATTCGAATTGAAACTCTAGTTTGAGAGAGGTAGTAGCAATTGTGACGATTATGAGGGAGACGGATACAGAGAACTCACGTCGTTAATGTTAGCGCTGTTCCATTAGCGATGAAACAATTTTGTTTTAGTTAGGCAAGGAAAAATTGGAACATGTTCGCTTTACTCAGCCTTCCAGAGAAACTGTCGCGTGTTGCGAGGCCTTCCGGCAGACGACGTTTTGAGATCAAGTGCGTGCAAGTGAACAGTGTTTGCAGTCAGACCCTCCCCATGTGCGGGGGGTCTGACTGCAAATACTGTTCATTGGCAAGTTGCGGTTGCGGTGAGAACAGGAACGGAGGTCTTTCCTCCACAAACGACCTACAAGTTCCCGGAAGTCAACAGCGGTGACGTTGCGGCGTGTTTCTCGGTGGTTTTCAACAGGTGGACGGCACAAAAGTTGGGGGGGGGTGGAGAATTTACCTGACTTTTAGGTTTCGACTTTTCCGCCGCTCCTCTCTTCCGCCGCGCCTATCTGCCGCCACTCCTGTCTTGTGTTGCCGAGGTGTCAATTGCTCTTCTCCTTTGCCGCGCCTGTCCTCCGTCAATTCTTGTTCTCCTCTGCCACGCCTGTCCTCCGTCTGGAGCTAGCGCAACTCCCGATCTGCAAATTCACCACGTTCACAGAAATATTGATAGTGCAACCACAGTCAAGAGCTCAAGAGTGTTGGAAGGAAGTGAAGCTCACCTAGTGCCTACGGTAGTTCACTAGAACGATCGCTTGTGCATGAACAGAATTCTCGCTTGCATTTCACATAATGCTGAATCTGTATCTCCGTTTCTGTGTTGGCCTCTGCCGTTTTTGCAGGAGGATTGACTGTTCATGGCGATGATTGTCAACTAATCTGTGCGTGTACAATTCAGGGCAGGACGGGAGAGGACGCGCAAGGGAATCAAACTACGAGCTTGGTCAGGACATTGGCAAGGTAGATTTTTGGTA
Source organism: Neckera pumila (assembly GCA_963969595.1). Classification (NCBI taxonomy): domain Eukaryota; kingdom Viridiplantae; phylum Streptophyta; class Bryopsida; order Hypnales; family Neckeraceae; genus Neckera; species Neckera pumila. The sequence continues at coordinate 17,004,578 of OZ018409.1, forward strand.
TAGCATCTTGCAATCACTGAGAGTTAGGGTTTAGGCTCCTTCGCTGTTGTTTCGTTTTTAGTTATTTCTGATAACCAAAAAATTTAATAAGTACTGACAAGCCTGAGCGATGTCCCCATCATTGAATTCCATGCTCTACTTCGCAATGATTCGGGTCCTGCCATCTCTGCAAATCTGTACAATGAGATGCGAAAGTTGCGTCAATTTTATGGTCTCCACAGGAATGTGCATGGTAAGGTAATATTTCAACTTTGGGGAAAAACGAGACTTTGTAAATCATCGCTTCAACGCCAAGGTCTCCGGATATACTCTGGAGCATGAGTTCAGTACACTTTCTTTTTGTAAAGAAAAGTACAGACTTCGACACCAGCCGAAAACTCTTCAGTAATCGCGATCCCAACTCCGTCCATATTCTGAATGTGCCACGCTATTTACTATAAATTGCAGGAAAACAGTAAGTCCATTTCCTGTCAAAGGCAGTGAAGGAATCATGGGAAGGTAAAAAAGGAGTGTACATGAATCTTCAACCTAATTCATGTATCCACGTTGTCCTCTGATTCGTCGGCATCTGCTTGTTCCAATTCCGCAGCAAATTGTGGATCATTTTCAGCATCTGCGTTCCGAAATTATCTCCGTTTCTGATTGTCGGCCTCTCCCGTTTTTGCAAGACGATTGACTGTCCTGACGATGAATGTCAGCTAATCTGTGCGTGTACAGGACAGGACAGGAGAGGACGCGCAAGAGATTTGTGTGAAACTACGAGCTTCGTCAGGACATTGGCAAGGTAGATTTAAGGTATGGCATCTTGCAATCACTGAGAGTTAGGGTTTAGGTTCTTTTGCTGTTGTTTTGTTTTTGGTTATTTCTAGAAGGAAAGGCCCCATTGGGAAGCACTATTCACTATTTTCAGTTTTAGGCAAGAATCTAGTGTCAGCTCCTTCATTTTTTGACATTGTTGAGCACAGTGTCATCGGAGATTGGTCGGAGAGAAACTGGTCGTTTGTGAGGAGATACAGACTGATCCAAGAGATTCAGCACGAGTGAGCTTTGATTTCTGAGGGTAGTCCCTGTGCGTGAGAGATTCAGCTGTACTGTTGCTCTTGGTCGTTTGAGATTGAGACAGATTGGGAGGCGAGGAGGTTGTAAATTGCTTTCCTCCTGTGCACTGTAATCGTAATGACGAATTTTCTGTTTTGTGAACCTTACCTGAGGAGAAGGTAGTGACGAAATTGTGAGAGAAAAGGTAGTGACGACATTGTGAGAGAAAAAGTTCTGACGAAATTGTGAGAGAAAGGGTTGTCACTGAGTTTATATTTCTGGATCTTCCGAATTTCTCAGTCTTGTGCATTTCATACCACCCACCCATACAGGACAACTACTGAAGTTAAAATGATTGCACACTCTCAGCTTCTGGAATGCCGTAGGAAATTGGTCCATCCTTGGATCTTTCTGTTTGTAGAGAAGCTATATGATTTGGTAGACTTGTATTGTCATTGCCACATAGATTTGTGCAATGAATGAAATTATTCAATTTTGCTGGATTCATAGGAAGGTAGTAATTTTGCTTGAACATTCTCTTGGGTTTAAGGCGTTTGGGCCTTCTGAATTTTTTTATGAAATGAGCACTGCATTCCTGGAATCATAGTCAGTACATCACATGTGTGTGAAACAGTTTGTGAAAATCACGTGACTTTGCCCAGCTTCCCGAATGTTGAGATCGTCTCTTAACTTCTGACTGATAGTTCAAGCAATGCTGGCATTCTTAGATTTTCTGTTCTGTTTTGGTCCCTTTTGTTGTTGCTTTTATGTGTTTCTCTCTTATATCTACTGTGAATGCGAGCTGCAAGCAACTGCGAGAGGATTGAGTATTGGTTGGTGAAGGTTCGGAGCTTTTCAAAAGGCATTCGCAAGGGTGCGCCTCCTTGCTTTTGTTGATCTGCTTTTGAATTTATTTAGATTGGCGTTTGTCGTTTGTGGAAGCCCTGGCCGTGGTACATGGTATGTGAAGAACTGATTTGAAGATGAAAGAGAGTTCGGGAGAGAGTGTTGCCTGCGTTGGGATTTACTGTTGCGTGGTTCTTCTTTTAATCGTTTTCTTTTTATTGCTCTTGTTTAGGCGTGATAGTGAGAAGCACGATAAATGTACATCTGGGCTACTGAAAAATTGAAAAGAATGGTTTCAGCCGTTTCAGGTAGAAAGAATGTTTTGACATGTAGTATGCTAGCTCTGGACAACTACTGAACTTTTGTTTTATTTGGAAATTTTTTGTTTGTACCCAAATATAAAAAAAGCACCTTGGTTTCGTGACAACATTACTAAAAAGTTTATGAATAAATGAAAAAGAATTTATACTTGAATTGGTTTTGTTATTTGAAATTTTTTTCTCAAAGTGTAGTGAAAGTATGAAGCATGTGATTTCAAGAAAGATTGATATGATTTTTCTATTATAATTTTGGGGCATAGGTGTCCATTGCAATATTCAATGTATATAGTGTTGATGACTCTTAAAAGCAAGCCTCCCCTTTAACTATTCCTGTATCCAAGAAATCGCAGTATACATTTAATTCAAAAAATTGTGCACATACTGAAAAGACATAAAGTAATTCGGGTTTGAAGTTAGGTATAACAAATTAAAAGAGGAATGGAAGACTATTATTCATTTTTGCTTTTGAAATACCCTCATGATCTAACGTTTTCATCTTGAGATGAAAGATGACATTGTTGTGTTTTCTACTCTCATGTATTATCTAATACATCTAGTTTTTAGAATGAGGATGCTTTAAATTATGAAAAATGTGATTCAACTTTTAAACTGATTGTCTTTTTGTTCAGTTTAGAACAAAATCCTTGAACTCAGATAAGACCTTGGGCATTTAGGGGTTCATACATGTACACGTGAGAAAAGAAAGAATGACAGAAATCATCATTATATAACTGGACATGGCAACTCTGTCAAGAGTAGGATCTATAGTCTACTTATTAACGTCATACGGAAGCATCACATTGTCTCCATATTTCATTTTCATTGCAAGGTGCAAATGTTTGAATGTACTAGTTGTATCTGCAACTTGAACTTTTTATGTAGTGGAAGATTAGTGTAATAATTAAAGGGAGGCATTTCTAAAACTTTCATTGCACACATTGTGAAATAGAAATGTTTCAAGGAAAAGGAGATTTGGTATTTTTTAAGAATGACATTGTTATATACAAGTAAGTACATGATGAGAATGAAATAAAATTTGACACAACCAAAAAAGTGAAAACAAAAATGTAAAGCACAAAATGAATTTATCAAATTGTTATATCTATAAAATTTCATTCTATAAACATATTTTTTCCGAGAAGTTGTGCGAATGCACTTTATGATTTTTTTTATTTTTTTTATTATACTGTGGAAAGAAGATATAAAGGTTGCTCGAAAAGAAGATTTTTGAAATCTTTTGGATTGGTCCAAAAAAATGAAATAAATTAGAGCATTGGATATTGACTACACTGATGTATAGGAATTAAGAATTCATGAAAGTATCATTGTTCAATTATGTTTTGTACTGTGCTTTTAGACAACCTCCATTTTTACTTCTGTATTTGATACATTCTTATTGATGGTAACCACAAGGTACCAAGAATCATAATCATCCTTATACTCATACATTAACAATAGGGTTCCCTTAAATTGTTTCCCATAGTATCGTTAATCCACCCCCATGTTTAATTGTGGTTGGTAGGCTATGATATTTTAATTTTTTTGAACTAGAACAATGGAACTGCAATTGACTTTGGTATAGTTAGTATTGGGAAGTTGGATTTTCAAAATGCATTACAAAGTTAATGATTTATTAAAAAAAAATTCTCTTTCGATTGTAAGAACAATTGAAATAAAATAAAATAAAATGGGACAATTCGAATTGTGAACTTGTGGAACTAGGACTTTATGATATTCCGCAGAAGATCATATTGTATAGAGTTCTGAAGTGACAATTGAGTTTGTTTTATTTGTCTATTGTATTGAAAGTGATTACAAAATGATCAATAGCTTTAAATGAGGACAATAGGAGGAAGTTCTCAATTGTTACTGAAATGAATTATATTGGGTTGGTAGATTAAGTGGTTTCATTGAAAGGCAACATTAAAATGAAAATGAAAACTAATGTTGCCAAGCATATAGTTTTCAATTACTTATTCTCTATTACTTAAAAATTAAAATTCACAAATACTTAACTACATGACAGGTGCTCAAAAGGATTGCCTGAAGTCTAGCATACATATTTTGCTATTGTAAATTCATTCTCTTTTTTATGATGCTTGCCATTTTATATTCACTTTGTGTTCAATAGTGCAACCTTGGAGTCGTATGAATATCCTTATAATACTTCTTGAATGTTTGGAAATTGAAGGTTGTTATGTTCTATGAATGTAATTAAGTATTTAGGAGAATTTGAGACCTTTGATTTTGAAGCCTATATTCTAGAAGAGAAAGAATGGTGGAGTTGTTGATAGTGCATGTTGCTTTACCAGATATCTCCAAAAAATCAAAGGTCGCAGAACGCAACAATTAACAGTGGAAGTAGCACAATCACGCGTGTTAAATAGTTATCTGTAGAATCCAACCAGCAAGCAGATCTGCATCAGGTACTTTTTCCCCCTTTTTTCAAGAATGAGAGCATTTCATTAATATATGTCGGGATGTACTCATGTCGATTTCATTCTCATTCTTTAGAGCCTGTTATTTCTTCTTTGCAAATATAAATTAAAGTGTTTGTGGAAGATATGAATTTATGTCATAACAAACTGTTTTATGATTACTTATGAAGAATTTCATAAATCCAATACATATTATGGATGAAGATGGAGTCAAAATCACTTTGAAATTTATAACTAAAAAATATAAAATGTTAAATCCATTCAATCCATTCAATGTATGGGGGACTTTTCAAGGTTTAAGTTCCTTGCCTTCAGTTTTGTAATGTCCAATTTTGGGTGCTTACTGGAATTGATAGTAAACAAACTGAGGCTCTATAATTTATGAACTTGTAAAATTAAGACTTCATAATCTTATGAAGAAATACAATTCATGCAGAATTTTGAAGTAGCAGGCAAGGGGAGGTGTATTGATCCATTCCTTGTTGTCTCATCTAATTTAATTATAAATAATTGTTTTTTTGAAAGCCGTAATGATGTTCGTTCCAAAGGAATGGCAGAAGTAATAATTATAGTATTTTGAACCAAAAGTTTAGTAACATCTAGAAGAAATTCTAGAATCCCCCATCCGGAACCAAGATGAAGGGAACCTCGAGAATCAATCAAATTTTTTTTTAGCAATATGTATGTATTTTAGAGGTTCTATTTTAGAACAAAGCTAAACACCATTTTTTTATGGAAGTGAAATGTATGATTGTTTCATGGAAACTATTGACTTTAGCTATTGTGTATTCAAATCAATTTGAAAAAAAGGTTAAGAAACTTTGAATGTTCAATGTTCTTAAAGGAGAAATTACAGTAAATATTGAAGTTGGAATGGATAGGTGTACCCTACAAAGTACAAAGGGGGAATTTTCTGTTACAATTTTTGTATGAGTACATATTCAAAAGCAGTTAGAAGGTATCTAAAAATACCAACTATGTAGACTTTGTCTATCAGTAGTTTATAAAGTATTCCATTTCAATTGCCATATATTTCGAAGGTCCTCAAGCGCGAGTTCATGAAATTTAAAATTTGAGGAATTATTTTTGTTGGCTTTGCATAAATTTTTTTTTGGTTTTCTTTCATGGCTGTTGTTATTCTGTAAATGGTTCTTCAATTTGTTTTGCTGTTGCAATATTGTACTAGAATATATTATGTATATTCTAGTTGCATTCATGTTGTTTGTTTGTGTTTAGAAATTTCATAATAGAAGTTCCCATGTGATGTCCATCATGTACATAACCAGTTTGTTGAGCCACTATCGAGAAAGGAAACATTGAAAGCAATTAGACATTACATTTTTTATGTAATTTTATTAAACTAAAGACATTGTCACAGTGAACTTTGTACAACATCTGAAAGTGAACATTTAAATAAGTGAAATTGAGTTTCGAACTAGGAGTTGAGGAACTGAAAGGTATAGTGATGGATTTTTATAAGATAACTTTTACTTTTGTGTGTGGAACTGATTTTACTTTATTTGATAGACCAAGGAACAGCATATATAGGTAATGATATAATTATACATGTAATGTTCTCCTGAAAAGAGATATATAATATTTTGACATCCCAATTATATTGTTTTTTTTTGGACTGAGAGTGGAGTGCATCTGTTAGAACAATTGTGATATTCATTGTCATGCATAGAACTCGGATGTTATTCGAAAACAATTGCCTTTGATTTCAAAGATAGGACTATTGTTGGAATACAGTTTTTTTTTCATTGGTGAGCTTGGTCTTGTCTTTATTTACATTTCGTACCATAAAAAGAGTATTCGTTTGTTTTAGTGCAAGAGTTTTTCAAAACTCACAACGAATACAGTGTGTTTTTCAGATTTGATACAATAGAAATTACAGTTTTTAATTTTTTCAAATGTATTTTAGAACTTTTGAGAACGTCAGTGCATACTAAAGTATTATTGAACTTTCATTTTCAGGGCATCATGGCACCAAAGATTCATTCAAAGTGGTTGGAGCACAGATGGTGGATCGTAGCAATAAACAGTAAAAAGTCTTCTTTGTGGATCACAGATTTCCCAATTGGGCAGGGGACTTATGAGTCTGCATTGGCGTCTTCACATGGAGTCATCGAGGGCCTCACGGGCACCGCTGACGGAGGACTAACTGTGTCGGTGACCACCACAGAAACGACACTTGAGAAGTATAAACTGAAGAAGATGTTGATGATGGCTCCGATTCCGGTACAACTTCTTTCAGTTCTTACTCCCATACGTAGCTTGAAGAGTGTGGCAAAAGATTGGAAGAAAGTGCCTCATGAATTCCAGATTAAACGAGAGGGAGCGGTTCATAAATTCATGGAGATGACCAGTGAACAAGTGCAAGCATTGCGTCATCGATACCGGGAGATTGTAAGCCGTGAAGAATTAGAAAGGATGAACCCAAGTGCTGTCCAAGAGCGGCCTGCACCAAGAGATCCAGAAGACTTCAATGAAATCTATCGGGATCTTGCTACACCAGTGAATCCAAATTGGGTTCCATTGGATGAACGGAATCGGAAGCGAGCTGCTGTTCAAGAGGGATTAGGAATCCATGCAGATGAAGGGGTTATTTCTGGTAGACCGAGGGCACAACGTCAACGTCTCCAATCTGCGGCAATCAATGTTGTTGTTCAACCTACAGGTCATAATGAAGAGGTACAAGTGCAAGGGAGCGCTGAAGTGAGGCCACCATTAGTGGAGATGGAAGTTGCTGAAGAATTGTTGCAGTCCGGGGGGGGGGGAACTCAAAATCCTGTATCAAGTGAATCCTCGGTTTTCCCTGAGTTTCCTAGTGAAGGAGAAGAAGGACCTCCAACCACGGTCACGGAAGTTGGATCAGGATCAAGATTAAGGCAACCAAGAGTTGGCTCAAGTGACAGAGTATACAGGTCACATGTTGTAGTAGCCAACGTGGATGCTGGAAGGGTTGCTGATTGTGCAGAACGGGGTGCTGTTAGGAGACGGGATGTTGGTGCAAGACGTAGTGCTGGAAGAGCACGTGGTGGACCGGAGTTGCAACATGATTCTGCAGTGCCAGACATTTCTGGAGACCAATCAAGGCGGCGCACTCGTGCAACAAATGCTGCAGAAGAGCAAGGCATTAGGAAGCAAACAACAGCACAGATACGTCGTCGAAGAGCAGCCTTGCAAAACCGCCCTCCACAAGGAAATGATGGCGAAAATGATATTATTGAGGATGATTCCTCTGAGGGTGAACCGGAGCAAGAGCCTAGAAGAGTATTGCCGAAGAGTATTACGAAAGCACCTGTGGTTTTTCCTACAGAGACCGAGTACAGAGCAGGATATATATGGGGGCAGAGTTTGATTTTTGATGCAAAGATTGATAGCATCACCGAAGTGGCTAACGCAGAGACAAACCACAGGGTGCTAATGGATTGGCGTGTAAATGAAATGTACGAGCGCCTCAGGGGATCCGAAGCTGATGGAGTCAGTGCGATTACCCTTCGTCCCATTGCATATCGCTATGACAGTAATAATGACGAGGGCGAGACAGAGGTGATAGAGGTGCCATTCAGCCAGGAAAGTACTGCACGTGAATTTGAAGCCGTGTATTTAAGACATTGCCAAGTGAATTCATCCCTCTCGACCAGCGCATTACAAAAAAGGTGGCTAGAGAGCAATATTGTATGGGAGCCAGTAGATGGCCAACATATTGTTGGTGCTTGTAAACGAGCCCAACGGGAAAAAGAAGAGGGACACTTATCCAATGAAGAGTATCATGCGCAGTTTCAAAGACGGAAAGCAAAATTTCTGGTTTACAACAATCCTCAATTTTGTATAGAGGCGTCTGTGAAAATCAATGCAAAGGAGTTTGACAGGAAGTTCTTCACCACACATTATGAGAATCTCATCAAACTACGCGATATATGGAAAGCGTGTGGAAGACCAAGTGTTGTTACTCGAGCTAATGATGCACATAGGGCAAAAGCATTGACAATGGCTGCGAATGCGTTACATTTGAGTCAAAATTTATCGAAGCATGTATCATTGGGGGAGCTGTCGAGAAAGATGGTGGATTATACACGCCACGCTTGGCATGAAGATGAAGAGTCCTATAAGGCCATCTTGCAGGTGTGCAAAGATTATGAGGACAGGAAATTGTTTTTCAGCAAGAAGGCGGAAGATAAATGGAAGAAGATGGCTAGAGATCGGAATCTTGATGTCACAGTGGATGGGAACCCAAAGAGGAAGAGGATGGAGAAGACCTGGTGGAGGCCCTTGAATAGCATTTCTACGGAAAACTATGTACGTGTGGTCCAGAAGATGGCTGCAAAGGATGTGGTGAATGGAAAGCGAGCTTCGCAGCGATACTATTTCAATGATGCTGCTTCTGCAAACCCCTCTAAAGGTACAGTGGCATATGCGGTGGACACTTTACAGCGCAAAGATGCAATCAGAAACCAAATTCGGTTTCTTATGGTAGAAGCAGGGGATGAAAATCCATTGTCCATGGATGATTTCTTCTGCATCGACGCAAGCAAGTATGGAGATGTGGGAGGAAGATAGTTCATCTTGATGGGGAGGACATTAGATAATGACACAAAGACCTCGTGGATTTTTCCAGCTGTAACGACGGTTCAAATGCTTAGCAGTTTAGAGAAGGTAGTCCCAGCTTTCGTTAGGCAACACTTTGTGGATATCCGAGCGGGTCGCAAAGGTTATGTGGGATATGGTTGAGACGTTCAGGATGTATCGAATGCTCGCTGGAATTGGCAAGTTGCAATCTCTGTAGTGCAACACGAAGAGCGTGAAGCTTTATTTCACGTGAGATGTAGAGGAGGGTTCTTTGAGGACGAGTACATTGAACTTGGCGAACCATGTTTATGGATTTTTGATTGTAGACGTGGAGGTTCCCAAGGAGAGGACATCGCATGGTCGAACGAGGATTACAGCAAGGTTGTGCAACAACTGAAGAACTGGATGTCTTGCATTTTTCATTGGAATGCCGTGTTTATGTTTCCACCAGGCGTATTTTTTGACGAAGAGATGGAGTCAAGGATGGCGTTGCCAGAGGGTTGCCACGTGCTCCGAGGTTCTTGGATATTTCAAGCAGAGACAGTGTCCTCATACGTGCATGATTTGCGGCATGGCGAGCAACGACGACGCGGTGTACAATCCATTGGTGGCATTCTCATCATCATGAATTATCCCGAGGAGAGTGGGTTCATGGAAAACCTCCCTAACAGTACGGACGACTTACAAGTTATATTTCAAGACTCGTGGAGTACGGAAGTGATGCCTCGAACGCAAGACAAGTTTGAGAGGACACCAATAGAGTTGAAGAGATTGGTACAAATGTATTTGCCACGCAATTGGGGGTTGGTAACATTGGGCATAACAATGGCAATGCCAGGGATTTTAGAGACAGGATATGTGGGTCATGATGTCATCATCATGGAAGGTGTGTCCGTCAAAACACAATTTGTGTACGACAGATTGCAATCGATGTATGGGGAGAAGTTGGTGATGGTGAACAGTGTGAATATGGCCGCCGAACGCAGACCCTCACAAGTGTTGACTACAGAAGAGAGCTTGCCTGTTTCCGATGTTTCTGAAACAAATGGAGCTGTGCCACGTGGTAGAGTTGAAAGACTACCGCGGTCATCCAGGGACTCTTCCGATGAAGAAGAAAGATTTCAAGTGACTAGACGGGGAAGGGGGAAGGGAAAAGCCGTAGCAGTTGATTCGGGAGACTCATCGACAAACGAAGATGAGAGTGATGCCGAACGGACAGAATCTGACAGATTACCAAGTGCTGGCCGAAGTTTAGGTTCTCGTAACACTGATGCAATCAGTGACGCCCGTGGTGACCAAGCAAACTTGATGGAAGTGGAACAAGATCCGGATTTTATTGTTGCAGAAGCAGTTGATGAGATGGACGACGTGGAACCGGAACAAGTTGAAGGAGGCGTAGGAGAAAGTGCAGATACAACAGCACCAACGGAGTCCATGTCAGCATTCTCTGCATTTAGCGAATTGGATCAAATGAACTTTGTCCCGGATGGTGAAGGATGTTATCGTAATAGGGACAACGTTCGATTCACTCGAACAGGTGAAGGACCACATTACATTTATCACCGGATGACTTCCATCTTGGAAGGACCTTCTATGTCACCAACTTTATCAGAAAGAGTAACAACGCCTATTGCAAGCGCTACGGTGGATACAGCATTGTAGTATACCTCTCTGCCTCCAGTGAGTCCAATCAGTGGACCAAGTGCACATGATCAAGCGGAGTCAATTGGTAGAGGAGAAGGAGACCACTTTGAACAATCATCTGCACGAGTGTTGGAGACACCGGATGAAATAGGGCCGTTATAATAGACATAGTAGTGCATGTGATGGTAGAATAAAGTATGTGAGAGTAGAGACGTTGTGTGTTAGTTTTAAAAGTCTATGAAGATGTTCAAATGACTATATGGTATTATATTGATGTGAGCACATAATTTAAAAATGTGAAGGTAGTTGCTAAACCTTCAATGTCATTCTGGATTTATAAATAAATATTCCTAAAATTATAGTGAAAATTGCTGCACGCATGATATCCGCATTTAAATATTATAACACTCATGTAATAGCAATGTACAAAGCAGAAAGATTAATACATAAGACCAAAAAAAATGATTAATAGGAAGAAATAAAATGTGTTGGACTTGTGTGTCTCTTGGAAGAACTGAAATTGCATCTTCATAGAGAGTTTGCATTCAAAGTGATAGTATTGCATGATGAAATTAAAAAATGGATTTCTTTAAAATCTGGGGGGTACTCAAGTTTTTGATAACACATTTTTTGTGAATAGTTTTGCATATGATCATTGCACTTGGCCAAGTGCAAAAATGCCTAATTCGGTGTTATTCTAAGCTTGGTCAAAAATACGTGCACCTATAGATCCGGAATGGTCACTGGTCGAGAATGGGTGGCTCTACCTTATACATCATTTCATACACCTTGTATGTCAAATATACAAAAAAACACCATGCAACCCAAATTAGGCTTTCAGACCCCCAAGGGTTAACACATTCATTGAAACTAGATATACCTTTTCTACATATACCTAATTTTGATATTGAAAAATGGAGACAAAAATTGGAAAATTTTCAATTTTTGCAAGATTGGATATTGGATCCATCTGTCGGTGTACAATGTGTTGCCGCTATCAACTTCCCCACTGCTTGCTGTTTGCCGACCACACAGAACAAGATAAGTAACTAATGCCAAAAAATACGTTACACTTTTAGCTAATCCCTCATCCTCAAAGAATAAATCCATAAAAAGAAGCCATAATTAGTATTTACCAAGCTGGCACACAAAACTTCACGTCTGATCCAATTGTCGCCGCTAGTTTGGAACAAAATCGAAACTTCTTGTATCTTCCTGACTTGCGCAACACCTTTACATTAAAGCAGCAATATAGACTTCATAGTCTACAGCAGCGGTCTTCAACAACAGTCTTCACTCAGGCTACAATGTTGATTATCACGGCATCAATCTGATAAGCCTTGAATGCCCCTACGAGCACCTGTTGATTGGTTGGATTGCTTGAAAAGAAAGAGCGAAGGGTGAACAAAGAATCTTTTAACTTAAGTGATTTCGTCTAGAAAAGCAGGCTGATTTTGAAAATATCACGGTTACATGGTCACATTAATAATCCTGTGTAGCCTGAAAGCTTACTCTAGAATTCGAATTCTCAGCTGCACAAGGAGGAAAAATGTAGGGACTGAGCGAGTTATACCTGATTCAAAAAATTAAAGGATGCGCAGAGGTATGCTATGCTTCCCACATATGAGGAAGTTTACATACCAGAGCCACACTTTTCCTCCAAAATGGCCTAAGTTGTATACTCAACCGTGCAGCCAAGTCCGTGGAGCAAGCTGAATCGATCATGCCTCAGATTTAATCAATCTGAATGTGCAGTCACCTCCCTTGCGCCAGAGTGTATGAAATTGGTGAAGTATAAATTTGGCATTAGACCATTAGGTCCTTCGCTAGACTTTGATAGAATCAATCTATTCTCTCGAGGCTACCGATACATCAAGCGCTGAGCGAGCTTTTTCGAAGCCTGCATGCTTGAGTTCCTATAAAGATGTATCCACGAACCATTCAGAGGGATCTCCGAGTTTTCGATAGAACTTCTGCAACGACCTCCGTACTTAACAGGTGAAGCGTCGACTCATGATACTCAACAATTCCGCAACAACTAGGGTGTGAGAAATAAAGCGAGCATGCATCTCTTGCCAACCAGATTGCTCTGCCGTAGAGCTAGTTCAAAGTGTCATTCCAAAACGACACGGTCAACTAATCAGCAGAAGATAGCCTTCCATGTTCCAAAGAGAGGAGTCACCACTCACCAGCACCACAGCTTCGTTTTCTTCTGACCTCGGGACTGCGATGACGCCGACATATTCACACTATCAAGCTTCCCTCCTGAGGTGGATATCGAGAGCATGAGGAGGTGATCAACAGACTAAACTTAAGATAAGAGGATACTAAAACTGTAAGGAACCTGATCCATTGTCCTCTACTGATCCTTGTTACCGAGAGGAATTCTCCTATTCATACACTCGGCTGGACAACTGATGTAAGCATGACTTGGCTAAATGACTGCAATCTCTGAGGTCCCAGATCTTTGAATGTAAATGGGATGTTTTACCATCACTAATAGTGGTTAAGAACCCCTCACCCACCCACTATTAATAGCAGAAGAAATTCATACATATTTGATCTGAAACAAATTTGGTTGTTGTACCCAAAGATCTTTCCACAGTACTACACCAATCTCCAAGAAACACACTCCTACATATGTTAAATACTCATAGTGCCGCAATATTAGTATCCATTACCTTAAACAACACAAGCCGTCAAGCCCTTTGCCATGTGATACCATCCTCAGGAATTATTGAAGACTTTGCACGGGTATGTAAGTTCTGTACCATGGTTGCCTTCCAGCTTTGTGGACACATGCTAGAAGTTCTAAACGCAAAGATGTCAAAACTTTTAAGCACAGGAGAACAAAAAGAACAACTCCTCTGTCACCAAAACACACAATCACAATTCACAAGGAAGCTAATCATCATAGCCATGGAGAATTGCAATTAAAACCACGGCAGAAGCTAAACAATAAACACCGCTGTAGCATACAACCCTGTGAAGGGTGAGCTGCTGCTTTGCTTCACTATCTCTAAAAATGAGAGGGATGGAGTTCAACCTCGAAGTCAGACGACAATGCTATTTGTCCATCTGGTCAATCTAACTAGAACTATGTACAAAGGCCTAGGTCGTCTACCCTGTTCGACATCCACAAGGGGATGATCGACGCAGGAATCAACCAGGAGAGGACTATTGTACAAATGCATCTGTGCACCCTGCACCACTAGGCACCCGCCATTCGGGTGGCCGGAGGATTGCTCGCTTTCTTTCACTCCAGCAATCTCGTCACCACGCGTTGTTGCTCGGGCACGCTAGGAATCATGAACAGGTACTTCGCACGCGGGCTGTTGTGGATTCGCCGGCGTGGCTGCGGGATCATCATCCCGGTGTCGCCACCTTGCCAGGTCTTCTTCTCGCGTCGATGCGCCACCATCTCTTTCCATTTCAATCCATCCTGAGGGGTACACACAACCAAGCATGTTTAGGCTTACGGATTCTCTTCAAGGGATACATACAACCGAGAATGTTTAGGCCTACGGATTCTCTTTGAGGGATAGAACACACTGTAGGTCGTTGATGAAGAAGCTCTCCAGTGTTGTTACCTGCGTAATGCAGAGCTCGGGTGGTGGACACCGAGCTGGCTGGTCCAAGTCCATGGGCTCCGAGGGATGCTTCACGGCTTCAAATCTCTCCGTGGACGGCACGCTATGCACTATCGCGGCGGGACTGATCCGGTTGCCTCCAATTCTTTCTTCCTGCAGCGCGAGGCATATTAGGGTTCCGTTACATCCACAAATTCTACATTAAGAGACCCAACAGCCAAACTACTTTTACTGTAAGATACGCCACACACTCATCAGAGAACACCTCGACATTTGAAGTAGAAAACTCAATCGACATCGCGAAGCATTTCGCATCCTCCGTTGGGGCCCATTCCATATGCCTCAGTGGCGGTACAACCCTAGCGCTATCAGATTGCAAATGAAATCTGTTCCCCGAGGGCCTACGGGCTACGACCTACCCCCAGAGTAGCGACGCAGAAAGTGCATTCCGAACTTTCGGGGAATTAGCGACTGACCAAGAAATGGTGGTGCCGAGCGCGAGTGCTTGGTCGACTGCACGAGAATTTCGTGAAAGCTCCCACCATGTCGAGCTCCTCCAATGCTGCACCTGCACACATGCACCCACGACAAGAATTCACAACTTAGCTCAATCTCTTCCACCACCTCTCCTCCACCACCTCTCCTCCACCATTTCCTTGCACAGTGAATCACAAAGGAGGTTTCTCTGCGCTTTCACAAAGCCACACCTACCTTGCTTCCTTCTCACCCAAGCCATCTCTTCAAATCCTATACAACGAGCTCATTCTCACACTCCTCTTCTAGAATACCAACAGCCCCTCCCCCCTCCTCCAATCTCAAATCACAAAAGGCTCTGAAAGCAAATTACAATGAATCTGCAACATTTCGTAACGATACACCAGAGCCTGGGAGTACTAAGTTCCAATCTACACACCTTGATGGAGCCGATTCGCACTCAACTCAACCTCATATCTCAGGGAGGTTAAGTTATCCCTGAAATCACCACCGAACGCCACCATCCGCAGTCAAGGCAAACTAATAAGAAGCTGGACTGTAAAGCGAGAGCATCATCGTCGCAGGCAGTCAAACTGACACAAAGCGCAAGTAAGTTAGCTTGGGGCAAGAGCTCCCTCGTCCATGCTGACTACGGGACACACTGCTAACTTACTCACATAGTCACATCAGCTTCCTCATGTACCTTGAAGAAAACGACTGTCACTGACCCTCAAAAAGCTTTAATGACTTCTGCCAGAGGCTCAGTCACAATGCAGCCCAGCTCTACAGCAGACCAAGCTGCTGCTGCTGCTGGAGCTCCTCCTCTTGCAGCAGGGCTGCTTCTGCTTCTGCAGGCAGGCAGCCAGGCCACTTGGGGTTTAGCCCCCGCGGGCAAAGTGCTCAATAGGGGTTAAACCCTGAGGCATTTGAGTGCCCTGTCTCTCCGGTTCATCCGGTACCAATGTTTATACCCGCACTTTCGTTCACGTCAAAATTTTACTGTTGCTTTTTACTGCATGTAGTACACCCATAATCAACACTGCCCAAAAATGTGACCAAAAATGTGATAGCAATGTCACTTTTTCTTTAGATTTTGATTAACACCTTTAATCAACACTACCCAAATGCAATACCTTTGTCACTTTTTCTTTAGGTTTTGATTAACATCAATGATCAACACTGTCCAAAATGTGACACTAATGTCACTTTTTCTTTCTATTTTTATTAACATCCATAATCAACACTACCCAAATGTGATACTAATGTCACTTTTTCTTTAGGTTTTTATTAACATCCATAATTAATACTACTGTACCCCAAATGCAATACCAATGTCACTTTTTCTTTAGTTTTTTCTATTAAAAACCATGATCAACGTTGTCAGAAATGCAACACCAATGTTATTTTTTCCAAGGTTTTGATTTTTATTAACACTCACAATCAATAGTGCCCAAAATGCGACACCAATTTCATTTTTTTCTTAGGTTTTATTTAACATCTATAATCAGCATTGCCAAGAATGCTACACCAATGCCAATTGTTCCTAGGTTTTGATTAGAACAAGATGTACAAAACATGAAAATCTACAAGAATCTATACTACTGTTATTTTTTGGTACAGTACCCAACAATCATATTATGAGCACCTTATTCTACCATTTTAAAGAATTTTGCACCATCTAGAATACTATTGGCATTGTTTGTTTTGCTTAATCAACATTCAAATTCTTTCACAATCTCAATCAAGCATACCAAATTTCAGTTTCAAAAAAACAAAATTCCATTTCTACACAATTGTTTCATTTAATATTCATAAGTTTTACTTTATAATTGGTTAAAAAGCATTGGTGATGATTTTAAAAAATTGATTGCATAGAAATGAAAGAAGCATCTATACACTCATCTTTCATGTTTAAATATTGAATTAAGTAACATAAATATGATCTCTACATAATTCAATCTAAAGTATCGTATGACCAAACTTCGTAAAATAGATATCTCTTATTGTAATTAGATTTTGACAAACTTTAATTGTACCATCATGTTCAAAGGTACATAAGTAGTCATAGTGTAAAGATCAATATTGAGCAAGATTATTAGAATGGTACAAGAACTAGATGTTTGAAACATGGTTGTTGGATATTGTACATCTAGAAATATACTATAGTTTGAAAAATTCATAACTTGTTCACATTGTGCCCAAATAACTCATTCTAAGGTGTGTTGGAATCCCCTTTCAATTGCCAATAGAATGTAAAAAAAGAACAAATTATAGATAATTATATAGATGGACACACACATGTATGATTCTACCGGTATAGTAGAACCTCTCTTAGTGCATAGTGCGGGGATTATACACTAAGAGAGGTTTATGCAGTAAGAGAGGTTCTGTCATAACTTTGGCTAACGTGGCCTCTCACTATGGGGCCTCCAACTACTGTTCACAAATATCACGACCTCTCTTAGTGCGTATATACACTAAGACAGTATGCACTAAGAGAGGTTCTACTGTATTTATTCCACCAACAAGAAATTTAAAATTTTAGCTGCACTTGTTATTAGCTGGTTGCTATTATGGATTTTGAACAACCAAGTGAACCGACTGAAGGCCGGCGTATCCAATGATGTACAGTACTTAAGTTTATTTTTGAAACTCTATGACTGGTGGCTATCATTAGCTCGTACCCAAGTCAGGATAAGAAAAGAATTCCCTTTTCTCTTTTTTGTACCCCATTCAGTTGGCTCAATGATTGTCAGGGTTTAAGCTATTGGTGCTGAAGAATTTGCTAACCATTCACTTAACCCCTAAAGTTCCAAGGCCATTTTTCTGTAAAAATGATTCAAAACTACCAGTTCTGTTGCGTTCATCTAATAAAAGAAAAAAAATATAGTGACTTACAACTTGGATCCTTTTGTTCTTTGGACCAATGGATGTGTGGTCTCACCAACTTTTTAATCTTTTTAGAATCTAATCGTAGGATCTTGTACTTAACTTATCTCATATCACGTGGTAAAAATTTCATAAAGTTTGACTGTATAGCTTAGAAGATATCATTATCCAAAGTTGGAAAAATTTGATTTTTCCAACACTGACTTGCAATTTTAGATGACTTTGACCGTCATTTGTAAAAAAAAATTGCATTACAATCTTTTATTTTATTTTATTTTATGTTGAATAATTGAAGTGAGAATCTAAGAAAAAAAATCCCAAAAAAGTACACTTGATTTTCATTCTTTAAAAAATAATTTAAGATAGAAGTAGGTCCAAGGTTGAAAGAAAATCTAAATTGTCAATAGCTCAAAGATGAAATAAAACACTATAAGGCCAACGGTGAGATTGTTTTAGTAGTCAAACTTAGCCTTGTCAAACAATTTTTTTTGAAAAATTGTGGAAATTGCATTAAAAAATGAATCCTATTTTTTCAAGAAGATGCTCTAATTGCCCAAGAAATAAGGTTGTCCATAACTTTCACATAACAAATCCAAATGGAATGAATCAAAGCTTCCCATATAGATAAAAATAAAATCTATAAGAAAATAATTTTTAAAATTTTTAAGAATTTTTTTTGTGTGAGACAATTTCTGCCCGTCGCACCAAAAAAAAGGACCTATTCTATCATATTTTTTGCTCCCGGGCACCAATTGAAATGGAAATTATATTCCTGTAAAGCTAATGCGTTTTTCTATCTTTCCAAAAAAGTTCAGAAAATAATGATGAATAATGAAGCCGTAGTAGCCTACCCAAAATCCATTTTGTGCCCCGAGGGAACAATGGGACTTTAGGGGTTAAAGAATTTTGTAATACGATAATGTGGAAAAAATATTAATACCTTCTGTAAGGGTGAGATTTAGCATAGAGTAAAGTAGTTTTGTGAAAATAATAATAATAATAATAATAATGAATGACACGTGGCATCTAGTGATTGGTGCAAGGTGACATGGACTCGTCAAAATTCGATGTGGAAATTTCATTTCAACACTTCTCTACTAAATCAAACCTTCTTCTTCAATATACCCTATCATAATGGCAACTTAGGCAATAATTAATTAGGGGTTGATTGATAACAATGTTAGGCAAAATGTAGAAGTACATAAATTGTAGAATTTTTTTATCAAAGGTGCCTAATTCTTAAGAAAATAACATCATTTCAAAAATGCAAAGAAAATGTCATCAACTAGCCCCTACATCAGACCAAGTGTTCTCTTGGGGGACATTGCAAGCATTAGAAGAGATTTGAGGGCATTAGAGGGCCATTTCAAGCCCATTCTCCAATTTGGCCAGATCTGTGAATAGCCGATACGGGCTGTCAAAATTTTATTTTTCAAAAAAAAAAAAAAAAAATCCAAATATCATTTCAAGCCAATTTTTTTTTTTTTTTTTTCAAAAAATGGCATGGCACTCTCTCAACCACATCAGCCCAATAGCTTTTCTGCATTCCACAGCATGGGAATGCAGGATAACTCGCGGGCTCTTGGAGGCCTCAAATCTCTTCTAATGATTTGGGCATGTTTGTGTGATCTCCATTTTGGCATGATTTTTTGAAACTATTTTTTAACTCTAAGGGCCAACTTACATCTAAGCCTGGTGGGCAAAAAAAGCAACTTAATCCATGAAGGACATTGCAAGCTCCACGAGCATTTTGAACGTCAAATTTGCATTTTTCACATAGTTGCCGACTTTAAATGCTTTTAAGCTTAACTAAGAAAATGTAGCTCAAATAATTTTATTCCATTTGAATCTTTTTCAAAATTGTTAAAACTGTATTTTTTGTGTCACTTTAAAGATAGCATCTTGAAAACTCAAAATACACCACTTATGAACCTTTTCTATCAAATTTCTCTTAGTATGAGCTTAAGGAGTACATCAATTACACCCTGATGTTTGACACTATTATTTTCATTTTCCTTAAAATTTTCATACTATTTTAAGCATTTTTGTAATTACTATAATTTTTTGTAAAGAAATTTCTTTAAAAAATCATATAATATTGAATATGATATTTTTAAATAATCATAAGTGAGATTAGTTTTAGAAATATATTACTAAATGTGAAAAATATTAAATGTTTGACATATGTATTTTAATGTAGAAATGCAATGAAGTTTGACCAAGCTTGGATATGAAATGTCCTTTAAGGATTAAAAATAAGAACAATTTCACCGATGCTTGGTAAGTGTAGAAATAGGAGAGTGAATTCCACCAATATTAGAGTATCCCACATAAAAGTGCTTTCCATATTTTGGTATTGTTGACCACACCCACCCACCACGATACATGTAAGTTGGCTCTAAACTCTACCCCCTAACCCTATGTGGGCCATCTTTGCAAGTGTTTTTTTGCCCATTTTGCCGCACTATGATAGGATGTGTGTCCTTCCAACTTTTCCAGGGGAGAATTGGTCATTTGAGGTTGACTTGAGTGGGAATAATTGCAAAGTGAAGCAGATGCTGAGTTTAGCTATTGAGTTTAAAGTAGTGCAACAAGTTTATAGTAGTGCGGAGGCTGTTTTGTTCCCCCGTTTTATCCCTGGGGAAAATCGCAGGAACGTTATATTAGCGACGCATGATAAAATTTACAAATTCTAAGTTCATATTTGCAATTAGAGGCCTCAAATTAGCTAGAGTAAACGTGCCAATGACCTCACAGATCCTAAAGCCACACAACTAACATTCCATTACTGTACACTAACCGCACAAAGAAATGAAGCATTTTATCACTTTGAAATCCAATATTGAATTGACATCACACTGTGCGGTCAAGGGCCGCAAGAAAATTTTGACTAGATTTTAACATAATCGCCTTTAAATTGCAATAAATTTTTCATAAAGAAACCTTTTTGCATTCTATTTTTTGAAGGTGAATCTTAACATGACAATTAACAATCTCGCCAAATTTGAAAGCATGCAAATCTCTACATTATTGTGGAAAAGGATTTAAACTTTGTCTGTGCGGTGATTGACATGTTTACTATAGATGAGGTGTTGACAATTGAACAAAGACGACAGAAAACAGTTTTTAGTTTAGTTTTGTTTTTTACATTCACCCTGGGCTTTACCTCCGCAAGAGGCTTGTTGCACTACTTTAGACTTGACCAACCAACTCCTCCTATTGTGCACTTTCAGTAATCTTGGACGATTTGTCTGGTCCCATTTTCCTACTAAGGTAAAAGACCCCATTACGGTCAGAATTAGGAGTGTGCCCTTGTGCCATTGCTGAATTTTTTTAAATTTTTTCCCACACAAAGATAAGTGTGAGAGACAATGAAGACATTTGAAATTATATTTTTTGGACCAAGTATGAATTAGTTCTGAATTTTTAAAGTGATCAGCCCATAGTAGGCTGTTGGCTACCTCATGACCAACAAAATCTGAATCCAATATGGTCATCTTCCTACCCAATGCAGTTACAACATTTTCAAACATGGAAGACCTAAAAAATCAGTTTTTACAAAGAGTTTTACACTGAAAAGTTGGAAGTACCTATTGAGGTCACTAATTACTCCATAACTACCATGTAAGGCATTGATTGTGGTCTGAAAAACTACAATGGGGTCATTAGGTGTCCATCATGGGCCATTTGACCCCAATGGGGTCTTTTACCTTACTAAGAAGTTCCTTGGGGAGTAGAGAGGCAAGTTGCCTCTACTGCCTTCCTGTCTATCTGTTGGGGCTCTCCATCGTGGAAGCTTGAAATACTTAGCCCAAGTCCAGGACCATCCATCTGTGCTAAGTTACTGTATGTTATGGAGCAGGCATGGGAGTGGAGGCATGATGGAACCGCTGTCAGAAGTTTGGATGAATATGGTAAGTATTCAGTTGGCTGCAGGGAGCAGGGACATCAGCAAAGGGCTCACACATGCAGGTCTTTAGTTAAGAAGGAGTAGGTGGGGACCCCCCAAAACCCACCCCTTTCTGCGACCGTGCCTAGTCACAATGATTAAACCTTAACAGGACAGGACGGGTTGGCGACATGGAAATCATCCCTTTTTGTTACAGCCTGAATCATCTACTGTACTTAAAAAAAAAAAAAAAAGTACTCACTGGAAGTCAAACTCATGTAGAAAACATCTCCTTCACGTAAAATCTCGAAGATGTTTATGGATTTACCCTTACAGGACCAAACGGCATTTTTTTGGGCAAAATAGCAATTTTGGGCAGCTCACTACAAACAGAGTTTTTAGATTTCTTCTTTAAAACTTTCACACAAGATGTGCACGAGGAATGGCTTTAACCCCTAAAGTCCCATTGTCCCCCCTACAGCCTCAATATTCATCATGATATTTTGAAACTTTTTGTGAAGACGGAAAAACACATTAGCTTTCTGAAAATATAATTATTTCAATTGATGCCCGGGAGCAAAAGTTATGGCACAAAAGGTCCTTTTCATTAGTGTGGCGGGTAAAAATCTCCTTATAAAGAAAAAATTTTAATTTTTAAATTTTTTTTCCTTCTAGATTGTAATTTTATCTATATGGAAAGCAAGGCTTTTGGGGGGGCATTTTGGTGCTAGATTGCACCAAAAAAAATAATTTGGCTAAAAAATGGCAAAAAATTGTGAAGTTTTTCGCCAGAAAACTTTGAATTTAAAAACAATCTTAGATGAAATTGTCAAATTATAGATGAAGACAAAATTATATACATGTGATATGTGCTAATGTGATATTTTCTATCCAATATACGGATGAAAGTTGAAATTTCAAGCACCACTATAACATTTTATATCGCCACTTTGGCACTTTATGAAAAATGAAAAAAGAAGTCCTGATGGAAAGCTTTGATTCATTCCATTTGGATTTGTTATGTGAAAGTTATGGACAATCTTATTTCTCGGGCAATTAACTTACAGGATTCATTTTTGAATGCAATTTTCACATTTTTTCAAAAAAAATTGTTTGACAAGGCCGCTAAGTTTGATTGCTAAAACAATCTCACCATTGGGATTATAGTGCTTTAATCCCATCTTAGAGCTATTAACGATTTAGTTTTTCTTTCAATCTTGAACCTACTTCTGCTTAATAATTTAAAAAAAAATGAAAATCAAGTTGTTGTTTTTTGAATTTTTTTCCTAAATTCTCAACTCAATTCTTCAATATAGAAATATTAAATTTAGAGTTTATAGTGCAATTTTGTTTTACAAATGGCAATCAAAGTCATCCAAAATTGCAAGCCAGTGTTCAAAAAAACAATTTTTTCCAACTTTGAATGCAAATATCTTCTAATCTGTGTGGTCAAATTTTATGAAATTTTTACCACATGATTTGAGATAAGTTAAGTACAAGATCCTCCTGTTAGATTCTAAAAAATATTTTTCTCTTTTCTTGGATGAATGCAACAAAACTGATAGTTTTGAGTCGTTTTTGACAAAAAAAATGGCCTTGGAACTTTAGTAATTAAGGCCCAATTGACAATTTTCATAACATTTTACTACATGGTTAAAAGTTATTGCATAATATGTAGTTTTTATTGTTTGGCAGGCACACCAAGCAAATCAAAAAAGTTCTTGAAAAAACACTTTTTTAAGGAATTAAAATTTGAAATTGGTTTTTAGATTTATATATATATATAGAAAGCTTGGAATCATTCCATTTTGATTAATGAAATGAAAGTTATGAGGAGTTTTAGTTTGTGGATATTTAGAGAATCTCTACTCAAAAATAAACTTTGAAGTCGTTTATTTAACTCAATTTTCAATATTTTTGAAAAAGAATAAAAACATTGGATGTAGATTGTTTATTACAACATTATAACCATTGCAATTGACATTTTTCAATTCCTTAACTAAATTCTTGA
The DNA here is from genome assembly GCA_963969595.1 of Neckera pumila. Classification (NCBI taxonomy): domain Eukaryota; kingdom Viridiplantae; phylum Streptophyta; class Bryopsida; order Hypnales; family Neckeraceae; genus Neckera; species Neckera pumila. The sequence goes on from OZ018409.1 coordinate 17,028,292, forward strand.
CAATTGAGTATTTTGAATCATTTTCTACTTCTTTCTACAAACTATTTTTTTCTTATATGTTGTACAATTCCAAACAATTGAAAAATTTCCAAGCATGTAGCCAACTTGCGTTGAAGAATAAGTCCAAAGAATAACCACCATTTGAAACATTTTTTCATACACATGTGACCTTGTGAAGTGCAGCTGCCCATTTTTTTGTAGAGACAAAAAAAGGATTTTTGTCAATTCAAACACTAATATCTTGCAATCCACAGGGTGGGAATTTTTGAAATTTTTTCTACATCTTTCCAAACCAATGTCCTATGACTACATGTATCGAAAAATGTTTTTTTTTTCTAAAATTTGGCACTTGTACTAGAAATGTCAGTTTTGGAGCGGTTTTGATGAAACCAAAGTCAAAAACCTTTAGTGAGTTAAGGTGAGGTTACACCTAGCTTTATCTTCCGTTCTTTAAATGATTTATAGCTATGATAGTCTACTCTAAAAGTGCCCATGGTCTAAAAGCAATCAAGACATAGAGGTATACTTTGCTTTATTCAATGTTTCAACAATGTACATTTCAAGGAGGTGGTCGCTTTTAGTGATCACTGCGTTCCAACTTCAAAAATTCATAATTAATTCCACAAAGGTTCAAAAAATACAAACCAACTTGCGCTAAATGCCAATTTCATTCTTCTTCCTACAAAAAATTTACTCAAAATTAATTCAATGAGTTTAGCTTCCTTGAAAAGACAATTGCATCTTAACCTCTAAAATACCAAAGCATATTCTGGCTCAAAAACCACTCAAAACTGCCATTTCTGCTGCAATCACCTAAGAAACCAAAAAAAATATTATTTTAGAACCTAACTACATGATCTTGTACTTCACTTGTCTCGGATCATGTGGTAAAAATTTCATGAAGTTGGATTGTATAGATTGGAAGATCTTAGCATTTGAAGTTAGAAAAATAAGTTTTTTTGAATGTTGGCCTGCAATTTCAAATGAATTTGACCGCCATTTGTGGAAAATTTTGGCACTACAACTATAAATTTAATTTAATTTTGTTGAAGGGTCATTTTTTGAATTGATAAAGTTACTTTTTGAGGCTAGACCTACCGATACCCTTTGAATTATAGAATATTTGCAAAACAAAATCTTCATAATCTATACTATATAAATGTTAAAGAGCTAATACAAGAATCTTCCAAAAACATTGATGGATGAAAAAATGCATTTTGGTGAGTTTGGAATGTATTTCCGTTCATTCATTGTTCAAAATCTGCACTCATGGACCTTAAGGATTTAAGCATGGACCTACTACCCATATGGCAAGTTTTGTAGCTTTCGAGGTAGCTTTCAAGAAAAGATAACTTTGAGTATTTGCGTTGCTGCCTAATTGAAATTAACAACCTCCACTTAATCCTTGAAGGACAAACTTGCCAAAACTTTAGTGAATCTCCAAAATTAAGAAAATATAGTTCCAAAATTCTATTTTTTATTCCATTTTATTTTTCCCAAAATTATTAAAATTGTAGTTTTTGTAATACTTTGAAGGTAGCATCTTGAGAGATTAAAATGCACCATTTTTGAACTTTTCTATCAAAATTCTCTTGGTATGATCTCAAAGAATACACCAATTACACTATGATGTTTAGTACTATCATCTACAATTTAAACTATATGAAGCACTTTTGTAATTACTATGATCTTTACAAAGAAATTTCTTTCAAAAATCATTTAAATTTTATTTTAATGTTTTTAGTTATCAAAAAATAAAATAAAATTGTTTATATATATTACTATATGAGAAAATATAAAAATTTAGAATGGTGTGTGTTATTTTAGAAAACTAATGAAGTTTGACCAATAAAAAACATGGGATGTCTTTTAAAGATTAACTATGTAAGGCCATGGTGGACAGTATAGTGCAAAAGGGTGATTTTGACTACTTATGTACAAATAGAGGATAGTTTTTTTACATATGAATATTTTTTGCATTGAAGGTGTATGCATGTACAATATTCAAAGAGCCAAATATCTCTCAATTGAGGAATTTTTAGTTTTGTGTGACAAGATTTGAAAAAAGTGGTAGACCGTATTTGGGATTCATGTTGCATTTTTATATTTGTCCAACACTCTTTGTAAATACTTTGTAAATAAGGAATATTTGGATATAATTAATTTTATGTGTACAATGTATGATGTTGGGATGGGTACATGGATGTAACTAGTTTGGAACTATTTATTCTTGTGATTGACCATCTATTATATTAACATTAGTGAGTATAAAACACCTTAAGGTAGTTTGAAAAAGGAGGAGTTTGTGCATTTCATGTGTTGCCTTGTTGTGTCTTTGGCTTTGTAGGGCTTCAGTATGAGGCTATGTGTACAAGGGTATACGTGTAGCCATGTATCTATTTGGTTAAATTGCTAAAAAGAACATGCAGTAAAGGGATATCGAGTGAGTGCGGATACTCTTAGAGCACCTGCACCTTGGCATTTCAGAAAATGGCACCCAACAAGGTTGCGGAGGGCCATTAGGAGTCTCGGTCAAGGAATGATGCCGTTCCACACTGTCGTGTGCTACGGAGGCTTGTTGTAGCCCAATTTCTAGACTGGGGCTCTACTTGACTGAACTTGTTGGCACTGCTTTATGCTTCTCCATCCACATGGTGGTGGTTGCTCGGCTGCACATGTTGCTCAACTTCACAAGCATCGACCAAATCTACAATTGGATCCTTCCAAATCTACACTTCTACAACACTTAAGAAGGGCCCTCAACCGTTGAGTGCCCGGGCTTCATTTTGAAGAGCCTACAACACTTGTTTTTATTTATCCAAGTAATGCTAGGGTACAAATTTTGTTGAAGGTCCACCACGGGTCATTGAGGCCCCGGTGGATGTGCTAGGGTGTGGGTGCCCTTAACAGAAGACCAAAAAAGGACCAAGATGAATTGGCCCCCTTGCTCAACCCGCCCAAGCCATTCCAGGGTTGCATTTAAAAAAAAAAGCCCCCTATTTTGTGCCATGTTAAATCTATGTCCTTCACCTCTCCTAGCTAATTTGGGGCCTCCGATTGCAAATATGAACTCAGAATTTGCAAATTTTATCCAGTGTGGTACATAAAAAATTTCAGGGTTTTCCATGATGGCCGAACAAGGAGATCGGTTCACCCCATCCCCAAAAGGTCACAGCTGGTCCGTGCAGAGTGATCATGTGCAGCGTGATGAGTAGTGATGAGCAGAGTTGCCCTCCATCACTTCCTGCCCTTCCAACCCAAGTTAATAAGTCCGTGGTTTCCTCATTTGGTAAAATCTGTACAGTGAGTACATTTTCAAATGACACTCACTGACTGGCTCTCCCCGAGAGAGCCAGGCCCCGAGATCACCACCCTGTTGCAAAAGGTCTTCTGGGTCCCGTCCAGTCTTGTAAGTAATCTTGTTGTTGGGCCTGAGGAACAGACTGGACCGACCGACTCCAGCGTAGCCCAGACAAAATGACGTCCCATGACGACCAACCACAGGTAGTCCTGTCCAAGGCCCCAGTAACTTACTAGTACAACCTTTTTTTTTCTAGTTTTTTTTTTTTGAAAACAAATGGAAATCCATTGCAAAACAAAAGACCAGTGACGGAGTACAAACTTAGCCTTGAGGAAGTGAAGCGAAGTGAAGTGAAGCCATTCAAGAGAAAGTGCAGAAGCAGTTGAACAACAATTGAAAGGCAGACAGACTGTTGCTGTTGCTGTTGCAGTAGCAGAGTTGCGGTGGACTTGCAGATGATGCATGATGAGCTCTCCCGTTTTTCCTAAGGGGAAGCTCTCCTCCAATGGCTTGGGAAGAAACATGGGCAGCAAGGAGCATGTGTCAAGCTTAAGCTTAGTTGGTCTTCACTTAAGTTATTATGAACTGCCAGTGACCAGGGCACCACCATCAGCCTAAACCAGTGAAATTAAGAAGAGCTAATGTTAAGCCAAATTTGGGCCAGTTGCTTACCTGACTTGAGAGTGGTCGGTGTTCAGTTGGCAGCAGTGATCCCAGAACTAAGGGAACTGCACCTTAAATCGCACAGTTCCGCAATTCAGCCTGATTCAGCATGGTTTTTACTATTATATGGAAAAAAAAATTGTGCTGTGGGGTCCCATTGGGAGTCAAAAGGGGATTCTAGATTCTCTTAGAATGCATCTTTTGGGATACCGTGTGAAGAAACGATGAATTTCCAAAGTGCTGAGAATAGGTGTACCCAAAAGCGATCATAGAGTCATATGAATAGTGGGAGTACATTTTAGGCAAGAATATCCATTGTGTGCTTTTAGGAAGCATGCAATTTTAGGTGTAGATACCTTTGTTTATGGAATTTAGTGCAATGCGCTACCTTCAAGACAAATAGGCATCAACTTTGAGAATGAATAGTATCCATAAAAAAATAGAAAAGAAAGGATTTTGCAAGTGGTGAAGGATTATTGGGAGTACTATAATACAAAATTGACTAATAGATGCTAATTTCAATGTAGAGGAAGTTGCAAATTGGCTATCAAATTCTTTTTTTTTTTGCAATTCTGGCTAAAATGTCTTCAGTAAAGACCCTTTTTTATAATTTACTAACAGTGCAAGTTTTTTTTGGTAGAAACTCAGTTAATTTTAGCCAGTTTATGAATCACTGGTTGGTAGTCTTGACACGCAGATTGTGAATGAAATTGCAAAAAACATCTCTAAATATATCATAGAGTTTGCAAAACTTTGAATGAAGATAAGAGCATTGCCACCGCATCAACAGAGAAAGGAACGCAAAATGGTTTTCACATAGTGACGTCGTTGATGAATTGTCGTTCCGTCTTCCCTTCTTCCTAACTGACGGACACCCCCTTGGCAATGCCTTATCCAACTCGTTTTACATCATCAAAGACGCTATGAAAGAGAAAGTGATTCCTCCATTATCAGAGGATTGAGTCATAGCGTGAGTTCTTGCGAGGGCAAAAAAGGCTTTAAAAATGGCGTGGACGGAGCTTTGTAGCATTGTGAAACCAAAAAGCCTTTTGTGTTGATGCGGTGGAGCCCAAAAGTGCCGCCTTCCCGCAACAATTGCATTTCTGTCTCTATTTCTGTCTGCGGTGGCAATGTTTTAACTAACAACGACCATGTACGACCCAATGACAACCATGTACCCAATGGCGTCCCTTTCTAGGAAGGGATATCATTCTGAAATGCAATTCTAGGTGGACCATACATAGCTTACTATTTCAATCAAAAAATAATAAGCTATGTTTGGTATGTCTACATTTAGGTTCTGAAATGACGCCCCTTCCTAGAAAGGGACGCCATTGGGTACATGGTTGCCATTGGGTGCCTCTGCCTTATATATGATATCATATGAGTGAAGAATATATGTACATGCCTACATTGCAGAGTGTAGGTCACTCTACTAACCAATATAATCACCCCAAATTGTAAGCAATGTAAAGTAGGAGATCCATAAAGCGCCCATTTCAAAGCTGAGACTCAATTTGGAGAGGTGAAAATTCTTGAGATATTTTTGGTAAAATCTCCTTGTAAGACAAATGAAACTGGCATCTAATCCAAGTCACTTCATATGTTTTGAAGGTTTGTGCAATTAGTTATGAAATTTTGAAGTTGAAATAACATAGGGTTCTAAAATCGACCACCTCCTCCAATATATAGTACTTGTACAATTAAAAATCAACATGTACAAGTAGTATACATTTGAGGAGGTGGGCAATTTTAGAACCTGAGCACTTAATAAACCTCCTACCTTAACCCCTAAAGGCATTAGAAGAGATTTGTCACGTTATTTGATGGCAGATGGCTAGTAGGCTCTATGGAGCTTTACAGGGGTTGATTGTAGACATGGTGTAGCCAAAATAGCCATGTATTGGCCATTGGAGGACTAAACTAGTGTTCTAAGACTATTTGAGGTAGGAATGGAGCTATTTTGGGGCACTTTTGGGGTGGTTGTAACCCTTGGCGGCCCCTTTGCTCATTCATTCTCTTCAAGTCTTGTTGTGTGAAGGTTTCATGGAGTGTTAGGAGATGGTATACCTTGAGGGTTGTTTGTGAATGATGGCAATGTTGCCAATTTACCTAATCTAAGGTTTTTCCTTGTGTACTTCAAGTTGTGTGCAAGACTAGTCCAAACGAGACAAAGTAGAAGCTTTGGGGAGTATTTGAGAAGCTTATTACTTGAAGAGAATGAGTGAGGTGCTAATGTTTGAGCACTAGAGTAGTTGAGGAGCTTCATTGTGTTGTTTGGGCGTTGTATACTTGTACGCATTGGTGGTGACGTGCGGGAGCGCTGGCAAATTCAAATCTTGGAGCTTTGGAGTTGAAGGTGCTGATTTGGAGTTGGAGGGGCGTGGAGGGCTTAGGAGTTTGCTAAGAAGGACTTGGAAGAAGCTTGTGAATGTAAGAAACCATGCCCAACTTGTTTCGTGCAATTCCAGTACAAAATGAAGAAGATATGAGAGTTTGAATGAGATAGTTGAAACCCTCATGTGTGCTAGACCAAACTAGCATTAGTGCTGATTTGGTGTTTTGGAGCCATTAAGGTGGTGGTTTAGTGATAGAAAGATCACAAATTGTCTTAGCTATCCAAAAATTATAAAATTGCCAAAAAACGCCAAAAAATGAAGAAGTTATGGCATTTTGAAGTTTGGCATTGGGGTTTGTTTTTGGAGGTGTTTTGGTGGTAGTTGTTGATGTTTTGCAAGCGTTGATAGCTTGGCAAAACGAGAGAGACAAAGACTGGTTGATTTTAGAATTACCAATCATTTGTTGTAGTAATTTTCGATTTATCCAATCAATTATTGATGTAACTTTTAGAAGTTACGAGGATACTTATTGAGGTAAATATTAAAAGTTACGAGGGTACTTACCGGGATGTTTTAAAAAATTACGAGGATAATTATTGAGATAATTTTGGAAGTTATTAAGGTAGTTACTAACATAATTTTGAAAGTTACCAAGATAGTTACTGGAATAACTTTGAAGTTGTTTTTGAAAATTACCGCAATTTAAAAAAATAAAAAAATAAAAAATAAAAAACAAAAAATAAAAAATGCGATAATTCCCCGTTATATGAAGGGATGATTTTAGTTTGGGAGGTGTAGAAGATTTGACGAGCGAATTTTGTTTATGGTATAGACACGTTATTGTAACTACAGTATATTAGAGGAGGTTGATGTTTGCGGAGAAGCAAACGGAAACGAGCTAGCTCTGCCACTTACAAGGGTTGATCTACCCAACATCTGGGAGATCAGCGCCTTTGATAGTATGGAAGACCATGGCGGTGGATCTGTGGTTTGTGACCGCTACTCAGGGAGAGCTGAAGGCGTGGCCTTCAACGATTGGAAGACCAAATTTCGATCTTGGCAATGTACACAGAGACAACGGAATGCGCTCTTTAATAATTGGTGGGCTTTTGAGCAATTGCCCACCCATCTTGAGTTTGAGGCACTCCAAGCTTATGATTCTTGGTTTGAGGATCATACATTTGAGCTCGAGGAGGTAGAAGACTATTGGATTCAAAGGGTGGAGTTAGTCACGGCATTGAAAGAAGGAGCTGCATTTCCAACAGCTTAGGCTTCAAGGACTGGTGCCGGAGATGAGGAGAAGGGCGAGGAAGCTATTGAGACCCAGATGCAGCTCGAGTTGTAAGGCTGAAATCAACATCCACCACTGGTAGCATCAATGGGGCTACATCCACATTTATCTCTCAATTATCTCGAGCATAAACTGAGGCAATAGCTACAATGGACCCTCCTCCTCAGTTTGATCCACTTCACTTGTTTTTCAAGCATTTGGAGACAGAGATTGGCGGCATTTGTTGAGATTGTATGCGTCACATCCAAGACTTCAAGAAAGAGGTTGGAGACACTCCTCGTATCATGTATGCAAGGCTCTCCAAATTTGCCCGTAAAACTGGAGATGCATTCACAAAGCGACAGTTGGTAGAGCTTTACATGGGGAAGCAAGATAAAAAGATACGCGACATGGTACATCCTCACATGTTGCTAGCATATGGAGGCCGAGCTATTTTGGCTTAGACTTTTGCTATTGTGGAGCAATTGGATCAAGGACTATGTGTGGAAGAGGCTGGAAGATTGTCATCTATTATGACTTCAACAACAAGCCAATCCAAAGCCGTTGTCAGTGGCTCTATCAAGAGCCAAGGGAATCCTAAGGCCTCCAAGCAAATTGCAATGGCAATTAAAGCAGAAGTGGTAGCCAATCCTCGTATGCGGTGTTGGAATTGTGGATTACTAGGCCATGGGAAAAGAGATTGTCCTACAGATACATCATCTGAGGGCAAGAATAGTGGACAAACAGCTACTGACAAAGGGAATACATCCACAACAAACAAAGGGCAGCAAAAGAAGGCACAGAGTGGAGCTACACCTCCAAAGTGCACGTCTGCACCTTGTAGTCGAGTTGGTCATACAAAAGACAAGTGTTGTTTGAAGAATCCGCAGCTAGGCCTTAGTCATTTACTCCACAAGCTGCTCAAAGAGGTGGATCAAATTCTGGGGGCAGTAATCTTGAAGCACGTTTGGGAGAGTTGCAAAATACTCTAGCATTACTCGTTGCAGCGACAACAAAGATTACACCAACCACTTCTAGCTCAAAGTCTGGTTCGGATGAATTTGAGTATGGTGCAGTTTCTGATGGAGACAATTTACCTATGGAGAAAGACATAGTGAAGAACTGGGCCTTAAAACTGTTGGAGGTTCCATTGTTTTCGGGGGTCCAGTTGCAAGATGGCAACTTTGATGCAGCTGCTATATATCATATGGCAGGGAAGTTGATGCAAGGTACAATTCAAATGCTTGCCAATGTGGCCATGAGGGAGATGGAAGAGTCTTCTTTGGCTATTGGTAAAGAAGGTATAAGGAAAGAGGCTGCCAAAGTAGCAGCAGATGCCTTACAATGTTGGAAAGAGTGACCAAAGGAGCCTCCTTCACAAACAAAATTTGACAGCAGTTTGACTTCAAGTGGAGAAGCTGTTGACAGTAATATGGAAGTTGCTACAAGCTACTTGGCAACATTACTAGCTCGAGCTACTCGTGAGCGCTTGCAAGTCAAGCCTGGAGTAGTACGTTTGGCCAATATTGGTCATATTTTTTCCGTGGCTCGAGGTGATACATCTCAAGTGTTTCCACGAAAGTATTGCTTGACACTGGTACTCAACCAGTGATGCTAGGAAAAATTCTAGCTTAGAGCTTGGAACTTCATTCTAGTGACTTGGACCCATGTCCTTTCACTATAGCAACATCTCTTGGGGGCACGGAGCAGCCTACAGGATTGATAAAAAAACCTTTACGACTTCGATTTAAGGTAGGCACTAATGCGTACGCTCACATCTCTATAAGGTGTGTTGTAACAAATGCTACTAGTTATGACATTCTTTTGGGGCAACAAGCTTTGTATCCCATTGGTTTTGGTCATGACTCTTGGACCGAGGAGGCATGGTTTTGACTAGGATGGTTACAAGGAGATGGACGAAAAGAGGTGATTCCTATTATTTTTGGCGCATTTGCTGGCTTAGTTGAGGGCGCAGTGGCAACGTATGGATGCCTTGTGGATTGCTTTGCAACTGGAGATTTGTTGCTTGAGGGAAACATATCTGCTACAAACTCCCCTCCAAAGTTTGACTTGCAAACACAAGGTGAAATCAAGCTGTTTGTAAGTCATCCTAAGGATCCCTTACCACCATGGATTTCACCAAAGGACTTGGTTGAGAAATGCAACAATTTGGTAGAGGGAGCAGAGCAGCATTTGTGGCAGCCACAATCTACATTGCCATCTTTACAACAACTTGTGAATCTTCTTGATAATCCAGAAGGTATAGTTCTTGTATAACTATTTGCCGGTCTTGGTACTGGTATAGCTGTAGTTTTGGAGGCAGGATTGTTTATACGGAGTTATACATATGTGGACAACAACATTGTGGTGAAAAGAGTTGCAAAACACCATTTGGAGCAGCTAAGGATGCGATATCCAAAGCAACTACCGGTGAGCGCTATTCAAGGTTGTATGTCTCAAGTTCCATCAGACATTGCCTTCATTGGAGAGGAGGATCTCTTGTGATTGGGCAAAGTGGACCTTGTGTTGGCTGGATGGCCTTGCCAGGGGCATTCTCGGATTGGTTCACGCCAAGGACTCCAAGATCCACGCTCAAGTTTATTTTAGGAGCTCTTGCAATTGTTGCATTGGTGGCAAAGCAAACAAGCCACAAATGTGGCTTATATTCTTGAAAATGTGCCTCCACTAGAAGATATTGGGGCTCGAGTTCATGAGGATGCAAAGATGATATGTCAGCATCTTGGAGAGCCTGTTACAACAGATGCTGCAGCTCTTGGTTCTTACGCCCATCGTTTACGATAAAAGTGGACCAATCTGGCTCATATGCCAGGGATTTCAGCGACATTACATTGCATCAGTCGACCACAAGGCAGACACCTTGATGACATCTTAGAGGACGGGCGCTCTTCTCAAGCAGTGATGCAGAATGATCAACCACCATTAGCTGCAATCAATCATGTAGGCATGCCGTGATTGGCATTTCCTACATTGATGAGTTATCCACGGTCTTTTGCTTTTCGCAATGGTGGCCCAGATTTGGTGTTTGATAATGCCTCTATGAGATTGGAGGAACCATATGCTACAGAGAAGGAGCGTGCAATGGGATTTTCTACCAATACCACTTCTAGACCTGGTTTGATAGAGTCTCAACAACGAAATTGCCTTGGACAAGCCATGGACCTAACATCTATGGTTTGGTTTGTTGGCGTATGCTTAAGAGCTCAACGGCACAAGAAGCTTGGCCTTGAAGGTTATGAGGGCAGATGCTTCAAGCCAGGGAGCAGAAAGCGTTGTGCCTCTAGTGGTGGAGAAGATGGCTACTCTAGATGCCAAGGCTTGGCATGATAGTCAGCAATCTTGGAGCCAAATACTTGAGAAAAGAAAGGCTCAATATGCTGTGGAGTGACTTGTAGTGGACGATTTGCGAGGACAACGTGTCTTGGCAGCATTGGCTCAAGACTTGAGTATGAAAAATGCCAAAGAGAAGTTTATGAGGGTATTTCATACCAAAGAGAACCCATATATCATCACATCGCATTGTAGATGGTATGGTTAATGATGCTAGTGAAGATGCTTTAGTTGGATTGAAAGAAGAAGATGCCTCTATTGCCTTAAACAAGGACAATGGTGCAAATTTTTCCAACTAGCAACTAAAGTTAGTGTAAGCACCACTTAAGCAGTTCCAAAAAGAAGAAGTAATCTTGCCAATTGACAAAGATTGGAAGATGGATATAGGCATGGGACTTAGTGGTGCAGAGGCACAGAAATTGTGAGTATTCATTTGCTTGTACAAGGCTTGCTTTGCTTTTAAACTCACTGACTTGGAGGGTTATAAAGGCAAGCCTGTGAGAATTCAACTAGAAGATGATCATCCACTATAAGAAATCAATGTTTTTTTTTATGTCAAAAAAAATGTGATATCGTGTCTAGGTTGACGCAAAAAAAATCTGCGTTGATGTCCCACAAAATTTGTCAAAAAGTACAAGCAAAAAACGTGCTGTATTAGGCCAAAAAAGCGCATATTTTGGGCTTGTTTTTTTTTTTATGTCCGATGAAACACACTATTGCAAGTGCCTTATGGGGTGCCATGTGGATGCCACATGACCTCCACGTCACTTTGTCATCTACGGGCAGTGCCACGTCATGTTTTTTTCATCCAAAAATTCAGTGACGTGTCAATGACGTGGACCCTGGAAGAATCTGATGTGGCATGCCTTGTCAGCATACTTTCATGCCATTTAAATTTTTTATTTTTTTTCTGAAGCATCAATTTAGATGTCTAAATAGACATTTTTTGAAACATCAATTGCTACGTACTATATCAAGATCAGTAGAAAATAATTATTTAAAAATAAATAAAGAACAAAAAAATGAACAATAACAATTGATGAATTCAACAAGAATTAAAAAACTTACCATCTACCATCAAGAGGATTTTTCATGGCCAAATGAAAGAATTACTTTATTGTCAATTTGTAAGAATGGAGGGTTGAGAGGTCCTATTTATATCCATTGTCTGTCTATAGTGAGACAAAAGATATGGGATAATTATAATATGGAAACTTGACCATTGTAATTCTAGACGTTGTTTTAGACGTATAGGCGTTGTTGCAGACATCTGGATGTTCTTTCAGACATCTTCATGTTGTTGCAAACATCTAGACCATGTTATTTCAAACATTTTAATTTGAACACAATTCTTGCTTAAAAGATCCCATATGGATTGTTAATCTTCCTACCACCCACTTTGTATAAAGAGTTCTTTTTTCATTCATACTACACATCCATCCATTGTCCATTTTTTGCAAAACATGCCACGTGGCTGCCCATTTCCTAAAATTTTCACATTTGGGCAGCATTATACCATAGAGCATAGTAATTTTTATTGATTTTATCATAATGAAAATGGTTTTGCTTGCTGACGTGGCAGTCTATGTTTTTTTGGACGTTCCCAAAAATGCGGTGATGTTTTTGTTGACATTCATTTTGACATGCTTGTCTCCGCTGACATGAACCTGTCTGGTCCTCTTTTAGGTGCCCGTCTGCGTGGACATCACGCAAAATTTCCACTACTGCGACCCAAACTGCCAAACAACTCAACATCAGAAAAAACACGGCGCGATTTTTGCCAGACAACCCCCAAAACTTGTCTTTTTTATAGTGATCCAGTATTTAGACGCCCGTATAGGCTCAGCCTTTCAGAAAGAAACGGGGTCAAATTGAGGTGCAAAGAACTTTTGGATGCCAGATTGGTAGAACTCTCAGACGGAGATTATGCATGTGCTACGGTGATGCCAACAAAGAAAGATGTTCTTGGAAACTGGACGGAGAAAAGGATGTGTGGAGATTATTATCATGTTAACAAGAAAACAAAATCAGATCAATATCCCATGCCAACACCTGAGGAGTTATTTGATGCAATTGGAAAAGCTAAAGTCTTTAGTACTTTGGACTTGAGGTTAGGATACCATCAATTGCCATTGAGACTAGAAGATAGGGTGAAGACGGCATTTTGGGGAGTGGATGAAGATGGAAGAGATATACTTTTCTATTGGAAGTTCTTACCTTCTGGCTTGAAGAATGCTCCGGCAGAGTTCCAATGTGTTATGGATCAAGTCTTGAAGGGGTTACCATTTGCTCGGTGTTATATAGATGATGTGATTATTTTTAGTGATACACCAGAAGAGCATGTACAACACTTGTAGCAAGTCTTTGAGAGGCTGTAAATTTGGGGTCTTCGCCTACATCATGGAAAATGAAAATTCTTTCATGATTAGCTGCCTTATTTGGGATACATGATTACACCAGGAGGCTTGGGAGTACAAGAGGTGAAGGTGGAAGCTTTGAAGAGGATTCCAATTCCAAAAGATGTGTCAAGATTGAGGGCCTTTCTAGGACTGGCAAACTATTATCAACGGTTTGTTCAGGGGTTCAGTCTCTTGGCCAAACCTTTGACTCGGCTAACTCGAATTGATCAAGAATGGATTTGGAAGCCTGATCAAGAGAAAGCATTTGAGGCTTTGAAAGGAGCACTTGGTTTAGCACCAATGTTGAGGAGGCCTGATGCTCGGCGCCCTTTCCAGCTCCATACAGATTAGAGTATGTTGGGAATTGGAGCCATATTGACTCAGAAAGATGATGATGGTAAAGAATATGTCATTATATATGCTTCACAAAGCAATAATGATGCTGAGACCAAATATTCATCTTATGAGGGGGAGTGTTTAGCAGTAGTATGGGCGGTTGTACATTTTCATCTATACCTTCTTGGCCAGAGCTTCATGTTTGTGATTGATCATCAACCTCTTAAATGGTTGATGGAGTCTGATAAACTCACGGGGAAGCTTGCCTAATGGGCCTTATTGTTACAAGAATACAATTTTGAAGTAGTCCATAAAGCGGGGTTGCGAAACTTGGATGCTAATGGTTTGAGCCGCAATCCAAGTCCATTAGAGGAGGACTTGACTAGTGCCAGATGGCATGGCACATGTGATCAAGAGGCAGTGCCAAGGTGGCATGCTTCATCTTATTTGGCATGGATGGAGGGAAGATCCAACCAAGAACTAAGAGAGACTCGGTTGGATGTTGTTGATGAAGATTTGGATGAAGGAGGTCCTGAAGTTACCACTGATGTGTGGAAAGACCAAGGGGTTCTACATTGTCTTCAACATGGGGAGTTTCTACCGAATACCACATCTCAAGAAAGAGACCGGATAGCCCATCAGTTGGCCAGGTTTCACTGGGAAGGTGGTCTTATATTTTGTAGATGGCCGGATGGAACAAGGAAGATTGTTCCTAGGCCTGACCAACGTCTTCAATTGATACATCAGATTTACGAAGAGTTGGGTCATTTTGGAGTACGTCGTACATATTCCATGTTACGTGATTTAGATTGGTGGATGGGCATGCGACAAGAAGTAGCTACCTATGTGGGGAGGTGTGAAGTCTGTGATTGGGTTAGATCAAGTTTCAACACTCTTACTCCCCAATTACAACCTTTACCAATTATGGGTTTGGGTTATAGGTGGAGTCATCACGAAGTGCTAAGTATATATTTGTGATGGTAGAGCACTTTAGCAAGTGGATTGAGTTGGTGGCACTACCACAAAATTCCTCAAAGTTAACAGTGGCGGCATTCCTTGACCGAGTATTGGCTAGATTTGGAGCTCCAGCTGAGGTGTTGACAGACCAAGGAAGAGAGTTTCTTAGGGCATTTGAGGAGCTTTGCACTAAAGCTCTAATTGATCACCGTACAACTTCAAGGAACCACCCGGAGGCTGATGGTTTGCGCAAATACGGGTTGTTGGCAGGCAATCACAAAGATTGGGATTTGAAGTTGCCATGGATAGCGATGGGTTATCACTTCAGTCGACAGGCATTTCTTGCATCTTATAGCCCTTATCAACTGTTGTATGGACGAGAGCCAATATTACCATCGGCGGTGAGGGAGAAATTGGATCCGGTAGTAGACTTGGATGATCTAAGAATTTGGACAGAAGTACTACAAGATCGAGCTGAGTTGTATTTTTTTAGTAATACAAAAAATCTTTAGTGGTTGAAAATGAAAATCAAATTCCGTTTTTCACTCTTTTCACTAAAAATGGCATTTTCAGAACAATTCTACAACCATTAGCATAAATTCTAGTGTAAATTTGCAAGATTTTTATTGTTTTTTATTTTATTTTTTGCCTTAATTAAAATAAGGAAACATTTATTTTGACCATTGGGATTTTTTTTCTTCCCCAAAAAGAGTTGTCTAAAAAAATTGAAATTTTGCTCATGCAATTGTTTTTGGGGCATTGTCTTAATGCAATTTTTTTTGTGTATGTTAATCCCTAAAGTTCCATGACTATGTTTACACTAAAATTCCAAAAATTGCCATTTTTAGTACAAGTACCAAATTTTTGAACAAAAACTTTTTTTGACACATATAACCATAGGAATTTGTGATATGCTGACTTGTAAACATGTGGTAAAAATTTTAGAAATTTTCATAGTGTAGATTGCAAGATATGAGCTTTCCAATTCACATAAATCCTTTTTTGGCCCTATAAAAAACAAGGCACCTGCCTATTAGAGGAGATCTGTTCCTTTGAAAGACCGTTTTAGGGCTGTTTTTGATGATGGAAACAACACACTGCTGTCAGAAAAAAAAAGGTATTAAAAAAAAAGAAGTTATTAAAATGTTAAAAGAATACTTTAAGAAAGAAATTCAACAACAATAACAAATCTAACATGGCAGTCGCTTGGCCATGTCCGCTTGGCTGTTTGGCAACATCCCAGCATTTTGCAACGTCCCAGCATTCCTGTAGAGTTTCCACAATTCGAGAACTCAAAGTCTCTTAGAGGCCCGAATCTCCTCTAATGACTTTGCAAGCTCACTATTCTATAAAAAAATGTCCAAAATGGTGGTGCTTCTTTGGATTCTTTTTCCTAGACAAGTTGGATACGTGCTTAAAATTTTTTAGATCATTTAGAATTGTACACTACAACATATAGGAAAAAAACAGTAAGTAGAAAGAAGTAGATAATGATTCAAAACACTAAATTGTTAAAGATTTAATTATAGAAATGAAAAATGCCAATCCAATGTTTAGAATGTTGTAATAAACAATCTACACTCTATGATTTAAATTTTCTTCAAAAAATATTGAAAATTGGTAAGATAAAGGACTTCAAAGTTTATTTTAGAGTCGAGGATCCATAATTGTCTGCAACAAAAAGTCTTCATAACTTCATAACTTTTGATTCATTGATCAAAATGTAATGACTCAAAGCTTTCCGCATATAAATAAATCTAGAAACCAATTTCAATTTTTTGTTTATGAAAAAAGTGATTTTTTTATTTGCCCAGATTGCCCATTTACAAAAAAAAGTAATATATTAGGCCATCCTTTTTCATTTATACTAGTGTGACCCTGTGCCGTTGGCCCAATTTTCATCTACTCCCGGTTCCACTCCTGGTTCTACTTCCGATTCTACTCCCACTTCTACTCCCGGTTCCACTCCCAGTACCAAGAACACCACCAAAATCAAAGTAAAAGTAATTTTCTAAATTTTTAATCAATAAATACTTTGAAATTCAATAACTTTTGCACCACCACTCCAAACGCCACGAAACCAAGCCGGTGCACCCCTCCTCGGCGAGAGCTTTTTGACGGTACCAAGCACGCGGCCGGGGGACGCACGTTTAGGAAGTTGTCCACGCTACAAACAAAACAAAACAAAACAAAACAAACAAACAAACAAACAAACAAACAAACAAACAAACAAACAAACAAACAAACAAACAAACAAACAAACAAACAAACAAACAAACAAACAAACAAACAGCCTCATTTAAAGTATTGATTTCCAGATGTCATGAAATTTAGTGCATATGAAAGAGATTCCTTGTCCACACCTTCTATTGAAATTTCAATCTAAAACTAGTGTGACCTTGTGCCGTTGGCCCAATTTTCATCTACTCTCGGTTCCACTCCTGGTTCTACTTCCAATTCTACTCCCAGTTCTACTCCCGGTTCCACTCCCAGTACCAAGAACGCCACCAAAATCAAAGTAAAAGTAATTTTCTAATTTTTTAATCAATAAATACTTTGAAATTCAATAACTTTTGCACCACCACTCCAAACGCCACGAAACCAAGCCGGTGCATCCCTCCTCGGCGAGAGCTTTCCGACGGTACCAAGCACGCGGCCGGGGGATGCACGGTCAGGAAGTTGTCCACGCTACAAACAAAACAAAATAAAACAAACAAACAAACAAACAAACAAACAAACAAACAAACAAACAAACAAACAAACAAACAAACAAACAAACAGCCTCATTTAAAGTATTGATTTCCAGATGTCATGAAATTTAGTGCATATGAAAGAGATTCCTTGTCCACACCTTCTATTGAAATTTCAATCTAAAACTAGTGTGACCTTGTGCCGTTGGCCCAATTTTCATCTACTCTCGGTTCCACTCCTGGTTCTACTTCCAATTCTACTCCCAGTTCTACTCCCGGTTCCACTCCCAGTACCAAGAACGCCACCAAAATCAAAGTAAAAGTAATTTTCTAATTTTTTAATCAATAAATACTTTGAAATTCAATAACTTTTGCACCACCACTCCAAACGCCACGAAACCAAGCCGGTGCATCCCTCCTCGGCGAGAGCTTTCCGACGGTACCAAGCACGCGGCCGGGGGATGCACGGTCAGGAAGTTGTCCACGCTACAAACAAAACAAAATAAAACAAACAAACAAACAAACAAACAAACAAACAAACAAACAAACAAACAAACAAACAAACAAACAAACAAACAAACAAACAAACAAACAAACAAACAAACAAACAAACAAACAAACAAACAAACAAACAAACTCATTTAAGGTATTGATATGAAAATCTTCATTTACACCAGCTTGCCAAAAGTTGTAGTATTGCCAAAAAACCCCGCATACTGGTCCTTTAGGGGTTAACAACTTCATTACTATTAAAATTTGGCATGCAAGTAACTAACATAACTACCTAACCAATGGTCTAAATTTCCAAAGTTAGATAATACCTCCTTTTCTACAAAGTAGAGTCAAAATTTACTAATCCTATTGAGCAGGGCCAAAAATTTATTTTCTTCTAATTTCACATGTTATAATCTTACAATCTACGTGGTTAAATGTATTAAACTTTTTTCACAAATTCATGTAGTAGTCTAGTACAAATTTATATGGTTGAAAGTCTAAGAAATATTTTTAAATTTCACTTATGCTCAATGCACTAGAAAGTGGCAATTCGGGATACTTTTTTTTGAAAAATACTCAGAAACTTCTGGGATTCAAACTTATAGAAAGTCCAAATATTAATAAAAAATTTCCACATGGTTATGAATTTAGTTGTCATTCCTCTATTATAAAATCAACTCAATTTTTTAAGCTACTCCAAATAAAATCAGTGAAATTGGTTTAACATTTCACACCCGTCAGAATTCTTTTTGATCCAATAGTGAAGGAGAAGAATACATGAAGTATTAAATCTTATTGGTGAAAAACAATTTTCAAAGGATCTCTATCTCTCTTTGAAAATAAAATAAAACTAAGTGTAGAGCATGTAGTTAATGAATTCACCAAGGCATAATACGTAGGCATAATACGTAGTAATAAGGAAATGTAAAAAGCTTGAAGTAGACTAATAGCTTTTAATTGGTTAAATTGATTAGTAAATTGATCATGATAGATGGTTGATTCTTTACCTTTTATATTGGTAAGTCTTCTTCTAGACACCGTCTTTAACAACTTCATAGAATTCATTTTGTATAATTCTACAAAAAATAAAAAAGGTAATTATTTCTCCCTTTCTTTTAACATTTGCCAATGTAAAGGATGTCCTAGTTCACCAAGCTTCATTGTCAGAGCTTGGTCCTTTATGACATCACTTTCCACTAGTGGTATTGATAGCTAGTTTTACACCTTTGGCCAAAGGACACAAGGCTCAATTCCACATTTGTTCAAATTTCAAACAACGGATGAATGTGAACATGTCCCAATACACAAAGTCTTTTTTTTTCATCCATATAAATGTTTGTGGATTCTTGTGTTAGTTCTTTTATATTTGTATAGAATAGATTTTGAAAGCTTTTCATTACATATATTCTATAATTCAATATGTATAGGTATATTTGACCTCAAAAAAAACTTTCCTAATTCCAATACTGATTCAAACACAACAATTGACGTAAAATAACTAAGTAAAACTAAAATTGTCAAAGAATCACTATAATCAAAACTTATCATTTTGAATTGAAAGGAAAATTACATCCTATGAAAATCACATTCAATCTATAAATCTATAATCAACTTTAAAAGGAATTTTACAATTTTGGATTTCAAATTTTATTGAAAATTATTATTCAATCAGTGCCCATGAGAGTAATTTATGCCACCCTAAGCCCTAAAGTAGTTTACTAGGTAGAAAAAAATTAAAAATTGAAAAATAAGTAAACCGAAAATAATAAATTAGAAAATAAAATATTATATACAGTCTTGTCAACTATACTTTTGTCAAAATGGAAAGCTTTTATTCAATCCATTTTAGATTAGTGATGCAAAAGTTATAGAGTTTTTTTTGTTTGGTGAGCAATCATTCCATCTTCTTGACATAATATGCATTTGATTTGTTTTTGACTCAGTTTTTACAATTTTCAAAATAGAATTTTTGCAAGGTTCAATTCATTTATTAGAACAATCTCATTGTTGGGATTAGTGTGTTTTAATTCAATTTTAGAGCAACCAATAATTTAGTTTTTTCTTCTATCTTACCTCATACCTATTTCTATTAAGTAAGTTTTCAAAGAATGAAGATCAAGTTTTAATTTTCAAATTTTTTCCCTAGAATTTCAACTCAATTTTCCAATATAATTTTTTTTAATTACAAAGATTGAAAGTCTTATAATCTGGTTGTGCAAGGTGCAAAAGAACCAATTTTTTCACTTTCAATGGTAAGATCTTGCAATCTATGTAGTTAAAGTTCATGAAATTTCTTGTACACTTTATTAGAGATGCTTTATACTCCATCCCAAGTCCCAACTTTCCAAATCTTGGTTAAAGCTAAATCTCAATTTTGTTGGATTATAAAAGGTGAATATAAAATTTTAAATGTAGGACTTGGGACTTGAGATAATAGTGTGAAGTGTAAAGTCCCAACTTTAAGTCTCAACTTCTCTCATATATATTACAGAGTATAAGCTAGCAATTAAGAGCCCCCCAAATGAATAGATAAGTCAAATATCTAGTTTTGGGCAATTTTTGCACCAAACTTGCAACATTAATTTGGACAAAATCTCAGCTCTTTGCGATGCTTTATATGGTCTTTTTCTTCTTATTTTATATTGAATTATTTGAGGGACTTGAAATTTGAGTTGGATTTTAATTTTGGCTAGATCCATATTGGCCTCCAAGTCTCAATTCTTTGGCTCCAAAATTCTCAAAATTATTGCCATGTAGGTGTTTGGAAGTAACTTTCAGACTAAAGATGTAGTATGAAGCCCCAAGTTCCAATTTTCAGTTTTCCACCAATCAAATTTTGAGAATTTTGTGGGATTTGGAACTAGGGACGTAGTGTAGTGGACAAGGGACTAGAAATGTATTGTAGTGGACTTGGGACCAAGGATATTGGTAGTTTAGTACAAGATCCTATGATTAGATATGCGATTTGTTTATTTATTTTCAATTCTTTGCCCAATAGGAATGGTAGTTTTGAGTGTTTCTTGATGCAAAAGAAGCCTTGGAACTTTAGGGGTTAATTATACAATGGGATCTACTATTTTGATTGAAATTTTCATTCACTATAAACATAATTCCAAAGTATTGATTTTAGGCTATAATTTGGATGGTAAATGTATTCACAAAAATTGGTTCAAGATTTATCATTGAATGATTTAGGTTATATTTTGAATGTTAGTGTCCCCTTTATAGTATGTGGACGCTTTTAAGATTTTAGAGAAAATCACTCTGAAAATTCATGTGAAAAAATATTTTTATTAGAAAACTATAATCTCGTTTAGGTTTGGTTTGTATAAAAGCTCATATTTATGAAAAATTCATAAAGTTGTTTCCAAAGTGTTGACATTATTAATTTTGGGGGTAACCCATTGGTAACCTTTAGAGTGACTTTTGAATTGTTTAGTTACAACCATTCCTTGATGAGTAAGGTAAATGACCCCATTGCGGTCAAATGACCCATGATGGACATCTAATGACTCCATTGTGGTTTTTTAGACCACATTCAATGCCTTACATGGTAGTTATGGAGTAATTAGTGACCTTAATAGGTACTTCCAACTTTTCAGTGTAAAATTCTTTGTAAAAACTGATTTTTTAGGTCTTCCATGTTTGAAAATGTTGTGACTACATTGGGTAGGAAGATGACCATATTGGATTCAGATTTTGTTGGTCATGAAGTAGCCTACAAACTCCTATGAGCTGATCACTTCAAAAATTCAGAACTAATTCATACTTGGTCCAAAAAATATAATTTCAAATGCCCTCACTATCTCTCACCCTTATCTTTGTGTGGGAAAAAAATTGAAAAATTTCAGCAATGGCATGTAGGCACACTCCTAATTCTGACCACAATGGGGTCTTTTACCTTAGTTATTCTATAAAATTATCTTCTAAAATGGTTTATTACTTAAAATTGTTCATTCTTTAGAAGTGATTTTTTGTCAATGGATTCACTTGTGTCATTCAAATGTTGGTTTCCGTTACTTGGTTTTAATCATGGTCAATAAGCATATGAATTAGTTTTGAGTTAAATGATTCAAATAGATTTACTCACCACATTAGGAAAAATTTCAGGCCTCAAGAGGACCGTTAAGCATTCATTTTTTGGCACCCCGCAGTGTAAGTACAAAAAAATAATTTTTTTTTTTTAAAAGAATATATTTTTTTATGAAAAAAAATAATTTAAAAAATAATATAACCTAACATGGCGCTGACATGGCACTACTAGTGCTACATCAGCATCAAAATTAAAAAATAATAAAAGTAATAAAAAAAATTATTTCCTCTTTAATTGCAGGAGGGCGGTTCAAAACTCGTAGTTTGATATTTTTCTTAATGCATCTCAATATTGGTATATTCATAACTTTTAAGTTTAATTTAAGGATTCATTACATGAAAATAGAAGCTTTTGGTGCTTATAAAGGCGATCTAAAAAAAATATGAATGGAGTTCTTTAGTGATATGTGAATAAGCAAATATAGGATAAATACCGCGGTTGATTTCAAGCCAAATCTAAAAAATCAATTGGATTTTGAATCTAAGCAGAGGATCAAGAGTTGATAACATTTAAAGTTAAAACATTCTTCAAAAAATCTAGTCCTTTGTTCCAAAGTAAACATCTTGTTTGGATTGCTTTGTTTAGACCTCATGTTTTTAAAGGTTGTTTGGAGGGTTTTTCTGCCCGATTTTTATTTACATTGCAATGAACATATGTAATGTTCTTCATTGCTTTTTATGATATAAAAATTTGAACCCTATTGAATTTATACTTTACATAATATGATCAATGAATTTGGCTTCAAATGTTTCAACAAAATTGCAGATACTTATTTCTTTATGAAGGGACTAACTTTTTGTGTAATTTATCAGAAGATGTGAAGGTGAGCGTACCATTTGAAAAAGCAGAAATTGTATGGGACACAATTCAAGAATCATCAACTCAAAATCCAAAATATTTCTATGAAAACAAAATCTTGCAAATCAATAGGATTGGAAGAGCTAGTAGTCCACAATTTGGAAGTTGAAGGACTAAATATGATCCAAGAATGCTCTAGTCAGCAATGTATATCTTAAGCATGTCGAAAATTGAGCTCAAGAAAGACCTTTAAACTTTATTTTTGCCCAGGTTGCAAGCAAAACCAAACTCTACGTGGCTTATATCTCATTCACTGGAATAGAATGATTCAAATCTTTTTGAGTACATATCAAGCCAACCATTCAAAATATTTTCATTTTCATTTAACCCCTAAAGGACCAACATGCGTTTTTTGGCAACATAGAAATTTTGGGCAAGTACATGTGACTGAAGATTTGCATATTCTGGGCTGAAATTTTTATGGAAGGTGGAGACGAGGAATATCTTTCATATGCACAAAATTTCATCCCATTTTGATCAATGAGTGCAACGTTACAAGGATTTTTAGTTTGCAGGTAGTTATGGATTGTTAACTCTAAAATAAACTTTGAAGTTGTTTATGTCACTCAATTTTCAATATTTTTCAAAAAGAACAAAATTGTAGGATATAGATTGTTTACTACAACATTGCAACCATTAGGATTATCATTTTTCAATTCCATAATTAACTTCTTAACAATTTAATGTTTTGAACCATTCTCTACTTCTTTCTACTTACTATTTTTTTCCTATATGTTGTACAATTCCAAATAATCTGAAAATTTTCAAGAATGTAGCCAACTTGCCCTAAAGAGTGAATCCAAAGAAGCACAACCATTTTAGATTTTATTTCATAATAATTTGACCTTGTGAAGTGCAGCTGCCCGATTTTTTGCAGGGCCCAAAAAAGGACTTTTGCTACTTCAAATGCTAATACCTCCCAATTTACATGATGGAAATTTCTGAAATTTTTTCCACACATTCTCAAATCAGAGTACTACAAGATCCTACGGTTACATGTGTCCAAAAATGATGTTTTTCAAAAATTTGGTACTTGTGCTAGAAATGGCAGTTTTGGAGTATTTTGGTGAGAACATAGTCAAGGAACTTTAGGGGTTAAACTAATCTTTCTAGGTGTCTTCTTTGAGATTGAAATAAAACAATATCTTATAACTTTTACAATTCTCCATGGGACAGCATTAAAAC
Source organism: Neckera pumila (assembly GCA_963969595.1). Taxonomy (NCBI): domain Eukaryota; kingdom Viridiplantae; phylum Streptophyta; class Bryopsida; order Hypnales; family Neckeraceae; genus Neckera; species Neckera pumila. Next base: position 17,052,226 of record OZ018409.1, read on the forward strand.
GAGCCTCAATTGTAGAACACAATGATATCACATAAAAAAATCCATACAAATATTCTAAAGTATTAAGTCACGGTTCTCACTGTCTACATTGAATATGGGTATTAACCCCTAAAGTTCCATGACTATATTTTCACCAAAAATGCTTAAAAACTGTCATTTCTAGAACAAGTACCAAATTTTTGAATTTTTTTTTGACATATGTAACCATAGGATCTTGTAGTATGCTGACTTGAAAACATGTGGAAACTTTTTTAGAAATTTCCACCACGAGGATTGCAAGATATAAGCATTCAAATTCATGGAAATCTTTTTTTGGCCTTGCAAAAAACAGGACAGCTGCACTTCACAAGCTCACTTCTCTAGAAAATGTCCAAAATGGTGGTACTTCTTTGGATTCTTTTTCCTAGACAAGTTGGCCACATGCTTGAAAAAGTTCACATCATTTGGAATTGTACAAGATACATGAGAAAAATATTAAGTAGAAAGAAATAGAAAATGATTCAAAATACTAGATTGTTAAGAATTTAATTATGGAAATGAAAAATGCCAATCCCAATGGTTGCAATGTTTTAATAAACAATCTACATCCTATGATTTATTTTTTTTCCCAAAATATTGAAAATTGAATAAAATAAAGAACTTCAAAGTTTATTTTAGAGTAGAAAATCCATAACTGCCCGCAAACAAAAAATCCTCATAACTTTTGACTCATTGATCAGAATGTAATGATTCAAAGCATTCCACATACAAATAACTCTAGAACACAAATTTCAAATTCTTATTTTTGAAAAAAATGATTTTTTTTATCTGTCTAGACTGCCCAAGTTGAAAAACAAACTATATATCATGCAATATCTTTTTAACCATGTAGTCAAAAGTTATTGAAATTGTTGGGCCTTAAAGTTATTCCTTGCCCCCACCTTCTATTAAAATTAGGGCCAAAAATTTAAAAATCTCTAGCCACACATACCTGCCCAAAATTTCTATGTTGCCAAAAAATGCTAGTTGGTCCTTTAGAGGTTAAGGGGACCTATACTAATTAATTGACATCTCACACTATATAAATATCTAACTTTGCTATACATCAATAGTTGTTGAAGTGTACAACATGTTCCAAACATCTACAGTTTTAAAGAATAAGTCCCTTTTGATTTTTTAGTCCCCTTAATATTCCTATTCAGTGTAGAAGATGTGAAGATATTGCAATACAATCAGGATTAAGTTAGAATCTATATGGATTGGTTTCGCAATAAGGGTAGTCACAACAGGTTTGGAGCCGCGGTGAACAATGAATATTCATGCCGTGGCGGCGTAGGGTTGGCTTCCTTTGGCTGGAATATTCTTAGCGTGCTATTGATTGTTTATCCTCAACATCCACCTCCAGAGATGAAGGTTGAAGGTGAACAATCATAGCACACTGAGAATATTCCTTTGCTTCTTCTTTATTGGCTCCAAAAGTCCCGCCAATTACCTCCGTCCAAGCAACGAGTAACTCCAATATCCATTATTCATTGTTCTACTGAGTCGACAAAGAAGGTGGTCACGGCATGTTCACAAAACTTGGCTTCTCACTAGTTCCACGAAACATTCTACAGTATTGAACCTCCATTGTTCACCGTGGCTCCAAACTGGCTATGCCTACCCCTAATACCAAGATCACTAACATCTTCTTAGCACACACACATCCTCTTTTAACCGTTATTGTCGATGGGGACGTTTTGTGTTTGATGGATGACAGAAAAACCATCTGGTGAATGATAAAAGCCATTTTTCATCCATTTTTTTTATAAAAGTGACGGTGGAGCTGTGCTTCGTCATGGAAGGCAAAAAAGAATATCATTCCATGCATTCATATTTTTCAGTACCGTGTATTATGAGAAGATGGCTAAGAGACGGTGTTAGGCCCATGCTACCCTCCTTCCAAATTCCCTAAGGGCAGCATGCAATGCTCACTTACGCTTTTTGGCAGTCATACTTCATTACGTCAGACATTGAATGTTGAACAGTCCACAGCCCGCCTTTCCCCACGGTGACCAGTCCGACGTTTAAGGGTTAACATCTTGAGAGGAATAATCTGAAAGGAAGCCCAGGCAGCACATCGATCAAATCAAAAATCATATTCTGATTTTTTTATTGTCAGATGAACAGTAAAATGGATGCACTCACAGAACAGTTAAAAGAACATTATGAGTCACCTTCATTGATACACTATTAACAGTTGCGGAATAATCTGCACATAATCCTGCTAACCTTGAGCTACTCACAGAGTCTCGTATTGAGTTACCTTACACCGTGATAGACGACATTCTGCACCATCACAACCAATGTTTGCCTTCCCCGCATTTCAGACTAACTTAGATCAAAAGAATGTAAATTAAAAGCAAACCTCCAGCGCTTTCTATCAGGAACAAGACCACCGCTGATCCCCGTCACGGATTGCTTTCTCGATCAACGAGGCGTTCTCTTGGGCCCGACCCCAAACAACATCCACATGCCCCTTCTCAGGCACCCCCACCAGCTCCACATTGGAGAACGTGCGACTCATTTCTTCGGGCAACCGAAACTGAATGGTCGTGTCAATCTCCCCGTGAATCACCAAAATCGGGTGCCCGCTGTTCCTGAGTTTCTGCAATGCTGGAATGACCGCGTGTGTACCCGCCAGCAATGAGTTGTGGGCGATATGCCAGGCCGCGTCATGATAGTTGGTTAGGTAGTCATGGATAAATGATCGTGGATATCCTTTCCTGCAATGAAAACCAATGTTCAGACATACTCTCAAAATCCAAAAACATGACCCGGCCTGAGTGTCTGAGCTGATAATCAAAAGCCCAGATTGGAAGCACATAATCGATTACTAAAACCTTCAAAACATACTCTCATCTTCAAAATTAGGTTAACTGCTAAGCCCAAAAGTGACCGCTTCTGAATCCATTACGGTTCAAAGAAACCATTTAGATAGATTTGAAAAAAGGAAGCAAAATATACCAATAGAAAGAGGAAACCAAACCCTACAGGTTGTGAAAGGTATATGGATGTTCACTGTGATCGACTATTATATTCCAAAGGTGTAATTTCTATTTTTAGCTTGAAACTTCACAGATTAAAGAGAATTACACAGGTATGTTACAATGCGAATTACAGTTTGACAACCTCAATCCCACTTGAATCTTTACACTAGACACTTGATGTTTGCCGCTTGCCGCTTGTAATGGAAACCTATATAGAGCTTTACCAAATAAAACATCAATTCTCGTATGACACGTTCTGCACTCTCCAGAAAACATAAGATGCACAAGCTTCATGGTTTCAGCCTTACCCCTTGAGAAGGTTGTGGATGCGACCCACCCAATAATTATGTTTTGCATAGAATAAATGACCTATGAGTCGGCTTATATTATAGTACTTGCAAACGGTCAGCGCACGAACACCTTTCACCTGCCACAATCACCAACAACCACATTAACCCCAAATGTCCAAAAGTGGCCGGGTTCATCTCTGTCGGAGTTGACATAAATCTTTTAGGAAGCTTCAAGGGAGGTAACTTAACAAAATGTACCATTAGAAAAAAGGAATCGGAGCCTTTCTATTGAAAACCGGAAAGTTCCTGTTAGCTTCCAAAGAATATTTTATATTCGAGATTGGGTACTTAGAGATACAAGATAAGAGATGGATTCAACACAGATATCACGGATCAAGACGATGAGAGAGCCCATAGATGAAATATTTACTTATACAATTGAGCTAATTGAAACAGGTGAAAAGAACTTACAGTTAATGGGTCGAGGTAGGAAAAGAAGGCATCACAAGGGATCTCTGCAAGCTCTCCATCTTCACGCAGGCAGCAGGGTGGGTACACCGGTGCAATCAAGCTGATTGACCTAACTCTCTGAGGGCAGCGAGCCGCGAGAGCAAGTGCAATGATGCAGCCCATGGAATGCCCCACCAAATGAAAGCTCTTGAGCTGATATCTCTGAATCACGGATTTCTCAATGGCTTCAATCTGGTCGGTAAGAGTGTAAAAACTATCAATAGGACGTGGGCTTCGTCCACAGCCCAAAATATCCGGTGCCAGTATCTGGTGCTGGTTCTTAACATCATCGGACAGTTTGAAGGCTATGTCGGTGTCAAACCAGAATGTAGCGGAGCTGAACAGGCCGTGGATGAAAATCACTGCAGAGCGATCTGCACACATCCAATGCATATTCTTCTCCATTTGGCAATCTTCTTGATACCCTAGAAATATACCAATTGTAAAGTCCCAATAGAACATTTCGTTGTTTCAATCACTTCTTGTCCACCGTTTGTCGGAGAGCCTTTCTACATGGATAAGGAAAAGGATAATACCATATTAAACTGTTCGTGGTGTCCTATTGACTGACCCCTGTACCAATAGCAACTCAACTCTTCCAATACACTGGGTTGGCCTTCAATTAGCAAGTTAGGTACTGGTATACCCAGTGAAAGCGAACTCATACATATTGATCACAATATTTCAAGTGAATTAAAAAGTATCCTCAACATTGCTCTCTCGCTTTTGATACCAGTTTCCACGGAAGAAAATGCCCTGTACCTTTGTTTTGAGAAACATCGTTGGAAGAAGGTTTCGGGGTATTCCTTGGCTCCACCGGGAGTGATGTGGGCACACCTTCCTGTGAAGTAAAACTCTCTGGAGATAACACACATAAATTCTCTGCTGCCTTCCGCATGGGCATCAACAGTGGTGCACACTCAATGCAATGACACTCCGACCATCGAGGCAGGAAACTATCTCCACCCTCATCCTGAAAAAATCAATTCGTAACCCATCATACCACATCAATTCTTACATTCTTTCAGCTATTCTTACCTTACTCACAACATACGAAAGAACAGCGTATGATATGGATTCAATCAATATGACCAAGAATGGTGTGTAACAACAAGCGCCTTCTGCTTCCTCAACATGGAACTTCTGGGACCAATTCAAGCGATTGATGGCAACTGCTTCTTTCTCCAGAATTTTTGAAATCAAAATAGAAGACGAAGTGAGTCAAAGATAGAAGATGTCACAGGATCAAAGCATCTTGGACACCGTGATTAGTGACACCGTTCCGAATATTCTCCCAAACATTTGAAAGAACCTATGATATTATAAACTTAAAACTTAAGAGAGAATCGGGAGGTGGACTGGTGGTCACCTGCAGGATTTTATTTGCAGCATCCCCGATCTCCGCAATTGCGTCCCAATTTTCACTTTGAATTTCGTGTTTCAAGCTCTGCGGCGATCCTGCTTGCCCTAATTGATGCTCTTCATCCACTTTCGTTTCCACCACCAGATCCTCCACCCTCCATCCCCAGCAATCACACCTCTGTCGCGGCTTTGATTGTTGGCGAGCCCACGCCCACCGCGTCCGAAGCCTCTTAATCTCGCCTCTCCTCGGGTGCACCAATTCCAACGCCTTTCGGGTTGAAGCTCGAGGCTCAAGGAAGAAATCCATTACCCAGTAAAACACACCCAGCAGAAGATCGATAACGAACATGGTGACGTACACAAGTTCCTCCAACAAGGGCCGTAGCTTCTCCGCATAATTCCGGCGGAGCTTCTTGAACGCCATGCGCGAGGACACTCCACTGCCATTTTGGATTTGGTTATGGCTGCTCCACTTCGCAAGGACGAAAGTGCCGTAGAGAGAACACAGCGCGGCCGCGGAGGCGATGCCCCAGTAGAGTGCTGGGGGGTGACGCGAGCTCTCCACTGCCACTGCCACTCGCTCCATGATCACTACCCCCGACAAAAAAATTTGCACAACAAAATTCACATCAACCAGTTATGGCGACACCAATCCCGTGCACGCAACCCTGTCTTTCCCAAATGCACCAATCACGAAAAAGCTTCTCAGTCTTCGACCAGGCTACCAATGCCCTTCAAATCCCCCGTTGAAAATCAACCACAACGTGCAACCCAAAATGCAGCAAAGTCGTGCAGCCCCAACTGATGGCGGCTCCTTCTCTCTGCGCTGGATCAAGAAATGGGAGGGACCTCCCCAGGCGGTTCCTATTACGAGGGCTATTGCGTGGAGCTCCTATTAAAAAACCTGTCGAATCATCACCATTGCTGTCTGCAATACACAGCAGTGCTTGCCATTCATAATTTCGAAACTTGGAAGCTACTCAGCGACTATCTCCATGAGGGAACAGTTTCCTCCCACTGCGAATTGTGAGCGCATTTCCACGCCATAGCATACCCATTTGCGATGCAACGAATCGAAGGAGCTTAATCCAATGACGCGTGCCACGAAACGACCGTGGATCTTCTTCTTCTTCTTCCCCTCCCGCAGGTTCGGTGGAGCTTCAAGGGCGCCCACTTGGATCCCGCGCCCGATTCCCTCATCAGGGAGCCTTTGATCTTCTGATGTGAGCGTGAATCTGGGAATCTGGGGAAGGGGAAATTTCTGAAATTTCTGAAATTCTGGTTATGGAGCTCGTGAGCAGCATCCATCGAGTGTGTCATGAAGGAGAAGTAGAAAGCAACCGTCCACGTGGATTGCGTTAAGTGTTGTTGGGTGCAGGAGGGTCCAGGAATCTCCAGGAATCTCCAGGAATCTCGTGGTACGTCACCACCCTGAGGAGCGGGACGAAGATGCACCGCAGGATGGCAGATGGGGTATAACACGGAATCTGGCCACGGGAGAAAGGGAGCGAGAGGCGCCATCACGCCAGGGACGAGGACGACCTTCGAAGGCGGATGAGGTTGGTCTCCAGGTGGAGACGCCAGGCAGCGCCACCATGGCCTCGTTAAAAGCAGCGCATGCTTATTCTGCCATTTCCACGTTCTGCTTAGGGTGCAGAATCTTCCATTTTGACATCGGAATGGGCAGTATCTTTGAATTGAAAAATCTGTACTTTGAATTGAAGAATCTGTACAAAATTTCAGAAGTTGGCTGGCAAGAAACTAAATTCAAACTACTATCGACAACAAGCATCTCCCTTACCTAACTGTGCCTAAAATCAAACTACTATCAACATTAAGCATCTCCCTCACTAACTGTGCCTGAAATCAAACTGCTATCAACATCAAGTATCTCCCTTACTAACTGTGCCTAAAATCAAACTACTATCGACATCAAGCATCTCCCTTACCAACTGTGCTTGCACCAGCAAGAAGAGAAGCTAGTGCAGCAGCATTAGGTACGGATACTTGAATAGTGCAATTGTTCAAATTTCTATGGAATATGGTATTTCCAATGGTGTGAGTAATGTCGGATACTTGGGGTTGAGGTGGAAGAAGTGCACCATTTTGTTGCATGAATTTAGAAATCTCATGAAACTCTCTAGTGCGCTCAACAGTATTGGATGACCAAAATTCGTCATCAGTTAGCTCTCTAGTAGAAAACGCAGGAATTTTGACAGATTTCTGTTGATTTGGATGCATTGTCCTAGTCACTATTTTGTTGATTTCAACAAAAATCTGTTAAAATTAACAAGTTTTTTGTTGAAATCAACAAAATAGTGACCGAGACAACGCGTCAAAATCAATAGAATTCTGTTAAAATTCCTGCGTTTTCTACTAGTGGCTCTGAATTTGGTACGGAAACACATTGATTTCTATAGAGAATAAGAGTTTGATCAGCAAATAGAGGCAATGCAGAAACACTTCCAAGCTCTTGTTTGTTAGCAGAAGCCAAAGATGGAATCTCATGTCCAGTAGTAAAAGCCAGAGATGGAAGGGTGCAATTGTTAGAAGAACTAGCAAAGCATGAGTTCGAAGCAAATTTTTGCAACTCTTTGTAACAATCTTGTTCGTACTTCAAAGCGGCCTCCCATGATACATTTCCACCTGTTCCAGGAACAGCGCATTTTGAAGTGCACGCATCATGATATCCTCCGAGTCTTTGTCATATCACATGTAACCTTCTCTTGAGGTATGTCCTGTCATCCTCATGCCGATCTCCGGTGGCACGCCCATGGCATTAAAGCGGCCAATAGTTGTACTCTGGCACTCTTATTTGAGTAATTGCTCCCTTCAGTGCAGAGCAGTCATCATTTCTTTCAACCACTTTGCAACCTGCTTGAGACCAACTCTTGCTTTAGCATACCAAATCCCTGGCTCTTTCAAATTGATTTCCCGTCTATAGAGCATAATAAGAAAGGATGAGGTCCCAGAGGATCACTTTCGTTCCACTTTGGAAGGTGAGAAATGTAGGTTTCAAATGTCTCCACAACATCTGCGTGACAACATGTCATAGGGAGCCTCATCTTCTCAAGTTGACAATGTCTCAGATGTACTTTGTGGTTTTTACTCTCTCTTTCATCGAAACGCACATGCTTGCCATTAATAGCATCGCAGCAGATAGAGAAGTCAACATCGTTGACAGAATATAAGTCCTTCTGACCTCCAACACAGAAGTTATGAATCGTGTAATATGCCACACGTAGAAGGCACCCTTGCCGTGTGCTACAATCCAGGGTTGGTGAAGCAAGAAGCTTGTTGGCCCATTTCATATGTGAGTGGAGCGGTAGCCTTTTGCTTCCTACCAATTCCAGCCTGGACAGATCGCCTAACCGCAATAAGGGCCGGTTTATACTTAGCCTAAGGCCGGATGGAAGGCCGGCCGGATTTGCCTTCAATCCGGCCTACAATCCGACCCCAACTAATGTAAAGTCCTTGGGCCGGATTCTAGGGCCGGATTTCCAATTCTTGTGTTCTTGGATTTTCTCAATGCTCAATTAATAAAATATAAAAATACGCATGCTTTCCTATCTCTTTCTTTCTTTCCTATTTCAAAAAGAAAAGATGACTTTTTTTTCTCCCTTTTTCTTCCTATTTATTCTATTTCAAAATAGAAAAGAGACTTTTTTACTTCTTTTTTCCGTAATTTAATTTCTTATAGACGTAATCAAATGTAATTTAATTTTTTATAAACTTTTTGAAAGTAAATAGGCAACATCTTGAACGCCTATTATAAATTGCATTTGAACTTTTATTTACTAAACTTGTTCTATGTGAGCTCAAAAAGTATACCAATTAGATCACAATGTTAACTTAATATCAATATTACCTCCTTTTTTGCTAAAATTTCAAATTATGATACGCATTTTAAAGAATGCTACTACAGAGTATGATTTTGCAAAGAATTTATTTAGGAAGAATTTACAATTTATTTTGATGCTTTGAATTATGGAAAATAAAGGTGCACCTTAGAATCTAAATTGTTGACTATATCATGGAAAAATATCAAACAATTATTTAATCAACATAGCGAACTAATGGCACTTGACCAGGTACTTGACCAATATGAACCAAATCTGTTTGTTAATGGGAATTCACAATATGAATTAATACTGTAAAATTTATGTGAATTCATACTGTGAATTCATATTGTCAAGTTTATGTGAAGTCATTAGAGAAAAATTCAGCCCATTTCTGGGCCGTTGGAAGTTGACATGCCATGCTATTGTTTGCTTGGCTTGTCAACTTCCAAGCTGCTCTTGGTGAGCAGTCAGAGTCTCTAATTGCTCGCCGGAGCAGTCAATTTCGGCAAATTTTTTTTTTTAATATATTTTTATTCAAAATTTTGGGTTCTTGCGCCACTGCTGCTGCAATTTCAGCAAGGCGGAAATAGGGGAAAAACGACTTTTTCAGCAAAATAAAAGCAAATTTCAGGGTACCTCGGAGGGTTGTAAGGCAGCCCTCCGGAGGCTTGAAATTTCATCTAATGCATACTGTTCAAATCTATGTGAATTCATACTATCAAGTTTATGTGAAGTCATACTGTTCAAATCTATGTGAATTTATGTGAGTTCATATTAGTCATATTGTTCAAATTTATGTGAATTTATGTGAGTTCATACTAGTCAAATTTTCAAATTTATTTGTTGGCAAGTGAAAGGAGGTTCCAACGCACCAAAGAATGTGGCATTTGGATACCGGATGCAAAAGTTATGAAGGGTCAAAGTTTAAAATAATAACTTTCATTGATTGATGGTGGAGATGTTCATGATCCACGGAGGAGCCCAATCCGGCCCCAATCCGGCCCAAGATGGGAGTTTGGGCCATCCAAAACCTCATTCTGATTGCTCCCTTGGGGCCAGATGGTTTGGCGCCCAAACTATGCCACCTAAGGCGACACGTAGGATGAATTGTAGTTCAATCTGGCCCCAAGTATAAAGCCCTTGGGCCAGATTTGGAGAATTTGAGTGATCCTATTGGTTCAACCTTTGAGAGGTCCGGCTAGCCTTCAATCTGGCCCCAAGTATAAACCGCCTTAAAGCAAGCAACACAACACTTCTTAACCTTTAAATGCCCAAGGCACCCAAATTTGGTGTTTACAAAACTTTGAAGTAAAAAAAACCCTAACCAAGTTGCTATTTTTAATAGTTTATATTTTTAGAAGGTTCTTCTTGAAGTCTAATTTTAGCACTAAAAATCCGATCTTGAAAATAAATGATAATGATTTTTCTATTCAAGTTTTTGTACAAGGGTACCCATTGCAATCTTGACTTCCTATAGTGTTGAGAGCTCTTGGAAATGAGCCTCAAATACACTAGATCTTGGAGAAAAAATCACATTCAAAATTCATTTAAAAAAATTATGGAGTAGATTTTAAGAAGCGATAAATTGATCGGGGTTATACATGTTAGGCCCTTTAATCTCATATGTTTTTGGTTACTAACTTTTTAGATTTGACTTATGTAAAGAAGATTGAAAGATTTTTGCAGTTTTAGCACCCTCATGGTCAAACATTATAATCTTTCACTTTGTAAGTGATTTTGTTGTGTTCTCTTTTTCTATGAGATCTCTAACATGTCTAGTTTGAATTTGTATGGTTACAACTCAAAAAAAATTGATACAACTTATCAAAATGTTGGCATTTTGTTCAATTTAGAACAAATTCTAAGAAGCCCAAAATAGGCCTTGGGCATTTTGGGGTTAAAACGCGGATCATTCAAACCATAAAACTCTTCAACCTTTTCACTAGTCGCAATCAAATGCTCCTCAAGCCTCGCACAAATGATTCTTCCAATGGCAAGTAACAAAGTTACAAGGGTTTCACCAAGATAAGGTTTGCCATCCTTCCACCATGCCGGGCTCGACTTGCAGCCACTTGCGTGGCAGAACAAGCAGGGAGTTGCCCGGTCCCTAGTACGAAATGTGCTCTAGCACGTGTTTTGGGACTCACAAAGTCAAGATGGATTTGGACCTACGGAAATTGACGTAAAAGAGAATACAATAGAACCTCTTTAAACTAATAGAGTTGGGACTGGTCTGACACATCAAGTTAGAGAGGTTATTACATTAGGGAGGGTCATGATGTTCGTATGTGGTTCATATTGTTAAGTTGGAACCGGTAATCAATACTTCATGACAATGCTTTATTAGGTTAGAAAGGATTAACTTTGGGAGGTTCTACTGTAGCTTAGGTTTTTTTTTTGGGGGGGGGGGGGGATGTAAAATGTAGAATGTAAAAACGTTTTTTGGAGGGAATGTTTGGTGATAGAGTCCCTATTTTCAATTGATGAAATTGTTCAATTGCTATAAAATCTAATGACCCTATCATTGTACAATAGAACCTTTCTTAGTGCATGGTGCCGGAATTACGCACTAAGAGAGGTTTATCTGTTTAATTAAAGAGGTGTAATAATAGCCACAAACTAACATGACGTCTAACTACACTACCTTTTATAAAAAGTGTTTGAAATTGGGCCCACCTACTAACTTTCTTATCCTATGTTATGCACTAAGAGAAGATGCACTAGGAGAGGTTCTATTGTATTGTATTGTAGATGGATTTACACACTATTTGGATAAATACATGTGTTTTTGTCCACGTTCTGCATATTTCATCTATGAATGGATGAACAAGGAGTTTGCTTTTAGTGTTGCTCCAAAATAATGACTTCTTGTGGAATAGCTCCAACTATAAAAGTTGATTTGCATACTTGAAGAGCCTGTTCATTTAACCTCAAAACGCCAGAGCCTATGACTTTGTGGTCAAACATTGAAGTCTTCTACTTTGGATGCTTCACTTTTCCTTTGAAAATGAATGAAAATTTTAAATTTTTTTAAATTTTTTGAGATTAGGCCACATTTCTTCTAAATGACATAAAGTTTTCAGATTCTTTGTGAAAATTTGAAATTATTATGAAATTTTGAAGAAAGAACATAGAAAATTCATATAAAAAAATGCAGTAAGCTTAAAAAATTGGGAAATTTCACTACATGTGTACATTATGGTATAAAGCAAATTTTGTGTCATTCTATAATTAAAAATTTGGTATAATATAATAATAGATTTAAAGTTAAAATGGCTATAAATTATTTGAATTTAGGAATTTTATTTTTTTCAAATTAGAATAGAAACTAAGGTAGGCATTGCCAAATACACTAGAAAGGCATTGTTTATGATATGAGGATTTAGCATCTTCTTCTTTAGATTATTATTTTGTTTCTAAATGAGGGGCTTTCTACCACCAACTGAGTGATGTATGCACACTCAAAGAACTCTCCAAAACAATTTGAATGAGAACCATCCATTTTTCAATGAAAAGAAGGCATGTTTGACCATTCATCAATTACTTCGTGTTTGCATTTGATGTTTTAGGGTTAAATTTTCATTACTTACTACGTACCAATCGTAAAACTAATGAAGAGATGGGAATCACATGTAACTTATTACATGACATTCCCATCTATTCATTTTCATTAAGGTTGTCTTTTAAGACCTTTGACATAATCATGGAAAAATTGAATGGATTATTGCAAGTGCTCATCTATTGCAATTGCAAGTGCTCATCTAGTTGTTGTTCTCTAATTCAAGCTATAACCATAGCCAAGGACTAATGTCAAAAATTTGTAGGAACTTCATGCTCTAGCCTATTTATATTTTTGTATCACATTAAAAACTATACACTTCTGTCAATTCTTGTCCTTCCTCTTTGACTCATAGCTTTGTTACACTAATAGAAAAACTACGTCCAGAACAATAGATTTTCAACAGAAAAGCGTTGTCCATTCAGTTGTTTCGGACGCGTTGTACTGGACAAAATTACATTGAAATTTGTTGTCCAAATTCTGTTGTTTCGGACATTTTTCCAAAGTGTTTTTTTTTTTTTTTTTTTTTTAAATTTAAAAATTAATTTTTTTAAGCTGCCCAAAAAATCCGGGCAGCCCGCCACGTGGCAGCCACCTAGGCAGCCCGCCACGCGGGCAGGTGAAGCCATGGGGCTTCAAACCTTGGACCTCATGGTTGAGGTCCAAGGTTCTTAGCCATTGAACCATGGCCATTATCAAGTGCATTATGCATGAGTAGAAATTTATATATAGAGTTTTTGCATTAGTTTTTATTTTCTTTGTAAAATCAGCAGACTTTGGAGGCCATTTGGACATAGGAAAACAACTTTTTTCAAAAAACTTTCAACTAAGAAAATTTGGGAAATCAAACTAAATTTCACCTCCAAAAATCCGTTTGCAATTTGAAGTCTCCAATAAAAAGTTATGGACAAAAATCAGAGAGGATGTTCGAAAATATCCAAAAAAATGTTTCGAACATCCTCTCTGATTTCTGTCCATAACTTTTGATTGGAGACTTCAAATTGCAAACGGATTTTTGGAGGTGAAAGTTAGTTTGATTTCCCAAATTTTCTTAGTTGAAAGGTTTTTTGAAAAAGTTGTTTTGCTAGCCAAAATGGCCGCCAAAGTCTACTGAATTGAAAAAATATTGAATTTTTGAATGACTAAGTCAAAAAAATAAAATTCGTTATACTTAAAATTCTAATTTTGGTGTTGAACTTCGAATTGCCCAAGGCACAAAATTTTGGTGTCAAAAACATTTTGAAAGATTTCAAAAGATTCCAAAAAAGATTCCAAAAAGATTCCAAAAAGATTAAAATTCGACAAAAAGTTGTTGATTTGGTCATTGCAGTATTCAAATCAACAGAAAATTGGAAGCTGTTTTGTTTGCATTAACAAAAAATTCAAAAATCAGTGAAAATGGACATTCCAGTGTACAAAACAATAGAAATCAGTTGATTTTTTGTTGTTCTGGACACAGTTTTCTAGTAGTGTTAGTTGGTCTTCAAAAGTAAAGAAGACTACCTCACAACTTTTATAACCTTATGAAAGCTATTTAAAAAATTAAAATGTTTTGAGAAAGTCTATTAGCTAGACAATTGCTAGGCTAGAAGAAACAATTAGAGGATGTGAATGGCTCTTATTCCTCTTCAAATGCAAAAATAATCCTAACTTGGAAATATGCTTTAAGAATGCCAAATAGAATGGAGAATGTAGATTTGAAACTTTTGAGGTAAAATACATTGTTCTTTTAGAAGAATTCAAATGGAAGATCTTCATTTTTCAAGTTTTTTTTCTTACTATTTCTATATGATTTAATTAAGAACCATCTACAAGAGTCATGAAGCATCTGGTGACCAACTTAGTCCCATCATTAAAGAAACTATACGTATTATCAATTTAGATATGAATATAATTTTTTTCAAAGAAGGACTTTTTTTTCCTATTGTACGTATATTTACTAGTACTATTCATATTAAAGAGTTTTTATGTTACCGTCATCCAAAATGAACAAGCTCTTAAGTCATTCCAATCGATTATAGATTGGAGTCAACTCTCTTACAAATATCATTGGTAAAAAAATTCCTCTCTTAACTTGAAATTCATTTTGTAATAAGCACTAATAGGACACATGAATGTACCCATTACCAAAGCTTTAAAACCCCTAGAGAACCTTTGTCCCGTTGGGGGACAAATGAGATTTTGGGCAAGTATCTACGGGTTGAATTTTTGTCCTGATTTTTTGAAACTTTTTTTGAATATAGAAAAACTGATAAGCTTCGTGGGAATATTTTTTTTTTACAAATCAATGCCCGGGTGTCAAAAGTTATGCCCAAATAAGCTCAAAATAAGGGAGATGGGGCAACAAATTTTTTTTTGAAATTTTTCCCTAGAGATTATATTTTTGTCTATCTAAAAAGCTTTGATTCATTCCATTTGGATTTGTTATGAGAAAACTATGGACAATCTTATTTTTTGGGCTCTTCGAGCATCTTCCTAAAAACTAAATAACTTGTTGGATTCATTTTCAAATGCAATTTTTACAATTTTTCAAAAGAAAATACTTCTACGTGGTTTAGCTTTTTTGCTAGAATAATCTCACCAATAGGATCAATTCTTTTTGATTCCATATAGAAGATAATAATATTTTAAATTTTCCTTCTATCTTGTACCTACTTCTACTCAACAAATTTTTTAATAATGAAAATTAAGTTTCTTTTGGGATTTTGTTTTTGCAAGACTCTCAACTCAATTTTCCACTATAAATATTTAAAGCTCAAAACTTTGAAGTGCAAAAATTAAAAGTTAAAAATGTTCAAAGTCAAAAAATCTAGTCCCACAATGTGCTGAAAAACTAGGTTTTTTTACTTTAAACGCAAATATCTTGCAATTTGTGAGGTCAAAATTTTGAATTTTTTTTCACACATTCTCATATTAGTTAGATGTAAGATCCTACTATTAGATGTGCAAGAAAAACAATTATCAAATTTCTTTATTCTTTGCTATAAAAATGGCAATTTTGAATGTTTTTTTGTAGAAAAAAGGCCTTGGGCCTTTATAGGTTAACCTTTCAAGGTAGACTAGGGTAAACTTCCACGCTATATCAAAATTGAAAAATAATTTTTAAGTTTTCTGAAATTGGAATTGCTTTCACCAAGTTTCATAATGTTTTACCTCTAAATGACGGACCCATGACCATTGATTTCAAACTTCACTATCCATCACTCAATTTGCTACCATTTTGCATCTAGATATGTATGAAAAATTTTATATTTATTTTTCAGAGATTAAAGTACGTGCTTCTTTACTTTAGAAAAAATTTAGATTTTTTGGTGGAAAATTAGTTTTTTAAAGAATTTTTGGAGAAAAAGTGAAGAAAAATCATATTAAATAGAAAAGTATTTCAAAAAATCTGAAAATTTCACCATAAGTGTATATCACAATGATAAACATCATAGTATAAACTCAATTTCCGTGTCATTCTATAATTAGAAATAATAGACATTGAAAATACATCCAAAGTTCAAATTGCAATAAAATATGCAATATTAGGAATTTTTTCAAAATTCAAATTGGAATAGAAATTAGAGTAGATGACCTTCATTTTATTAGTTTTACTCAAACTCAAGAAATATCGTTTTTGTGGAGAAATTTCAGATTTAAAGCAAAGAGCAACAACTTCCCAAAATACTCTAAAATAGCATATTTTGTGATCCGCTTTTTTTAATAGCTTCTCATTTCCGTGAAGACAAAAATTAGAAAGAGTACGAACTCAATTGGATACTCTTCATAATCCAATGTGAAAGGTCAATAAGGAAAAGGAGGATGAAAAAATGCTTTTGAACTATTCTTAGCTCAACAATATTGTCATTGGAACGCCACGGAATGGCGTCCGTGGCATTCCAGGGTTAAACTTCTATGTAGATAGAAAAAAACTACATTCTAAGAGTAGCTTTGTCTTGTAGTTACATTGAAAGTTCAAATCCAATGCTAAAATAAGTTTTCCAAAAGTTGGAAGTTGCCTATCCTACTTTTCATGGACCTTTCCCTAAAATTTTGCCAACAAACATTTCCGATTCCTCTCTTGCAAATGTTACACACTTCCATGTAGAATCTCGAAAAATAATTTGTCCTCCCCTCTCAAAAAGAGGCCCATTGTACCTCCGTGGTCTAAGGCCACCCACCCACGGTCACCATCATTCTCCCATTCAAAAAGCTTGTCTGTGATCGCTCCACGAAGTGTGCCCCCCTTTCGCGTGCAAAATTCGCCGCTACCCAACTTCGATCCACATCTTCACAGGATCGCACCGCCTTTCACTGAGCACTGTCAAAATTTTCAAAGATTTGGTCCAAAATTCCATGAATTTTACACTATACAAGAATCCGCACACAATTTGATTGAGTTTGCACACAATTCTGAGCTCCCGTCATAAATATTTTGTACCAGGTTGCTCTGTTCCGATCAGCGGCCATGGCTATGGCCGCACAAGGTTTAACGCTTTCTTCCATCCCCAAAGCCATTGTGTTGCAAACGCACAACCCGGTGTCGCAATTCAAACGAACTCAGAGTGTCGGATGGGGCTTGACTTCTCGGCCACTACAGCTAAACTCTGCGCGCTGTTTCTGGCCCTTGCCGTTCTGCCCTAACTTGAGGTAATGGCACTTGTTTTGTGTTTAATCTTTCTTGGGAGTTGGCAATGATAAGAAATTGCTGTCCTGAATTTTC
This sequence comes from Neckera pumila, assembly GCA_963969595.1. Classification (NCBI taxonomy): domain Eukaryota; kingdom Viridiplantae; phylum Streptophyta; class Bryopsida; order Hypnales; family Neckeraceae; genus Neckera; species Neckera pumila. The sequence continues at coordinate 17,069,502 of OZ018409.1, forward strand.
AGATAGTGGCACTTGTTCTTGTATTCAATCTTTCTAGGGAGTGGTACTGTAGTGATTGGAGATTGGTGTCTTGAGTTTGAGGTAGTGACGCTTGTTCTTGTATTCAATCTTTTTAGGGAATTGAGAATGGTTGGCTTGTGAATTATGAAATTTATACTACTGGGGATTGATATTGGATCATATTTCTTGTGAAATTCATCAAACTCCAAAATCTCCACACCTAACGAAATTTTTACTTCTGGGGATTGCTATTTGATATTCAGGAGTGGGGATTTTTGGAGTGGGAGGTGGTTTTCTACAACTATGGATGGTAGCAATAGTGCTGCTAACAATACGACCCGTGCTGGTTCAGCTCCTGCGGACAGGGTCGATCAAAGTGAGCAGCTGAATACTCTTTTTTCCTGTAACCTAGAAATTATATGAGTTCGGGTTGTCATTACGGCTTCTTTAGTGTTCCATAAAATTCGTGAGTAGGAGTGGCACGGTCCTGCTTAAGAGTGTTATCAACTAAGAAACAATTATAGCATATTCAATCTAAATCAGAGCAAATCAAGCAAAATTAGAGGGCATACTCATTTGTGAAGACAAGGCCTCATTGTCGTGGAGCTCGTTCACACTGTTCATACTGAGCTCAAGTAAAAAATTCTTATATCTGTCAATACAGATGTTGCTCAACAAGGGTTGTTTAGAATGTTATGTTTGACTGGAGGCTGACCATCACTTGTGAAACAGGATATACAAGGCAATATAATTTTGAAACAATTGTATTGGAACCCAAGGGGGAACACCTAGCAACCGTCGTGTGGCTTCATGGCTTCAGTGATTCCGGTGCCAGGTACTTCAATTGTCGATCTTCGCTCCATCAAATTTATTGTTGAAGAAATATTGTGAAGTGGTTAGAAACGAGTGGAGTTTTTACACTAAACTATTTGAGTTACGGCCATCTTTTTGTTTAAACAAGCCGCTAGGCTTTACCTTCATGTCATGTTCCATCCTTCTGCAGGGAAAGTTCGCCCTGTTTTTGTAAGACCTGTGAGTGTTGATAAAACTTTCAACTCAAATTTGGACCATTTGAATAGAGTTTTGAATTTCAAAACTAATGTCTCTTGGATCACAAGGTAGCCTCTAGAAACTTTGGAAAGGTTATAAATTGAATGTATAATTTATATTTGGATTGCAAGAGTCGCAAATTAGTTTAGTGGCATAGGTTTCACTTTGTTTCTAACTAATTTTGAAAGCCAGATAAATTCATTATCGTCATTTTCAACATCTGGCCTCCTATCTCCTATTGTACACGTCCAGCATTTGAAAATTCTAACTTGTATGGCTTCAATTCGTGTAAAAGGGTACTCCTTTGAATGATCTAATACACTTGTATCCAGGAAGTCAAAAGAAACTCACAAGGTGAAACACAGGGATGGACAGAGAATTCCATCTAGGATTTCTTTATAGTATTGTATAGAAGTGGTCCAGTCATACTTTCATGACTGCTGTACTGAAAAGGGAATCTGTCTCAATTTCTGCTGTTCCAGGTGGGCGAGGGAGCTGAAGAATGTGGATCAGTTGTCTCCAAATGTAAGAGAAACATCTATACTTCCATTTTTATAGCATTAGTGATCTAATCCAGGTTGTCCTCTATTGGTTTGTATTTTTCAGTAAAATTTGGGTTTTCACGGACAAGGGTGGGCTACAAGTTGAACTTCTGTGTTGGATGGGTTCAGATTCGCTGGATCATACCAACGGCTCCCCTTGCACGGAACGCTCCAGTCACAGCTTGTAAGTGAAATGCACAACTTGGCCCTAAAATGCTAAACACTAAACCCTGACACCTTAATCGTGTAATCGGCTGTGGTTACTCATATGGGATGTGGTATTCTAGGGTTTGAATTCAGGTATGGCCAGGATGTGGATATGGAAGGGTTGGATCGGTCGGCAGAAACTGTGGCCAAGCTTCTTCTGGATGAGAAGACACGAGGTGAGATAGTACCTTGTGTGTGCACCAAAGAATTGGGAGGCTCTTTTCGAAGAGACGAGTGATCCTCAGGTGACACCCGCCCCCTGAAATGTACTCCTGTGGTACATTCTCTCCACAGGATATACACTGGGTGTCACCTGAGCAGCTCTCTACTCTTTTGGAATTATTTTAGAATTTCGGCCTGGGCAGCCGAATTGAGTCTTTTCGTGCAAGTTTTTAATGACGAAATTTTGGTAAATTAGCTGGAGGATCACGGAACGTGAAACTAGCGGTTGGTGGATTCAGTCAAGGTTGTGCTACAGCGCTGTATATTACAGCATGCTCTGTTCTTGGCAAGTATGGGGGCAATAGGAAGCCCTTTCCTGTGAAGGTGGATGCTACGATTGGCCTTAGCGGATGGATGCCCACTATCCAGTACGTCTTGCACTACCATGCTCCATTTATCATACTGTGCAATATCCCTAGGGAACTTAACCCGCAAAGGACCAAGAAGCCCAATTTGGGGTCTCATATTTTTCCTTAACCCCTAAAAGACCAAGACCTTTTTTCTACCAAAAAACTCTCAAAACTACCATTTCTTGAGCAAAGAGTAAAAAAATCTGAAAATTGTTTTTTTTTGCACATCTAACCATAGGATCTTATACCTAACTAGTATGAGAATGTGTAGAAAAAATTTCAGAATTTTGGATCGCACAGATTGCAAGATATCTACGTTTAAAGTGAAAAAAAACAAATTTTTCAGCACATTGTGGGATTGGATTTTTTGACTTTGAACATTTTTAACTTTAAATTTTTGCACAACAGAGTTTTGAGCTTTAAATGTTTATAGTAAAGAATTGAGTTGACAATCTACCAAAAAAAAAATTCAAAAAAACTTAATTTTCATTATTAAAAAAATTATTAAGTAGAAGTAGATACAAGATAGGAGGAAAATCTAAAATATTAATATCTTTTAGATGGAATTAAAGTGCACTAATTCCAATGGTGAGATTGTTTTAGCGCAAAAACTAAACCATGTGGAACTTTTCTTTTTGAAAAATTGCATAAATTGCATTCCAAAATGAATCCTACAAATTATTTTTTTCAAGAAGATGCTCTAACTGTCTGAAAAACAAAATTGTCCATAACTTTATCATAAAAAATCCAAATGAAATGAATAAAAGCTTTCCAAATAGACAAAAGTATAATCTATGAGGAAAAAGAATTTACGAAAAAAAATTAAATTTTTTGCAAAATTTTTTTGCTGCCCCTTCTCCTTTGTTTGAGCTTATTTGGGCATAACTTTTGTTCCCGGGCACCGATTGAAAAAAAAATTGTATTTGCACAAAGCTTATCAGTTTTCCTATCTCCAATAAATGTTTCAGAAAATCACAACAAAAATTCAGCTTGTAGGCACCTGCCCAAAATCTCATTTGTCCCTTGAAGGGACAATGGTCCTTTAGGGGTTACGCAGTTATAAATCAGTCATGTCAATCATGTGGAGACTTTCTTATGTCCAGTTTGATTTATCTCTTCATTAATTTTGGTGATACAGAATTTAACTCCATCCGAATAGAGGTTGAAACTCGATAATGGCCTGCGATTTAATGTTCTCGAGGTCTAAGATCTAATGGGCGCTTGTCTTGTATTGTCAAGGAATTTGGTATCTCAAATGGCTCATAATCGAGACGCATCTGAACGGGCAAGGACGACTTCAATATTTATAGGCCATTGCAATGGTAAGTAATTTTTGATGCACTTTGTGAATTTGGATTTTAATGTAATGATGCAGAACTTGAAAAAGTCTTTAAATTGAGGACAGAGAGTGAGTTGTGGACCAGGCTACTGCATTTTTTATACTGATTTTGGTTTCACCACTGGGGTCTTGAAGATGATGGAGTGGTGCCGGCCCGCTTAGCTAAAGCATCGTCTGATGCTTTCCAAGGAGTTGGTTTCAACGACATTACTCTCAAGACTTATCCCAAGTGAGTGAATCTAGCTCTACATATTTTACTGTGGTTAGATGTCTCTATTGGTTGGGAACGTGATTGGGATGCCTTCTGTTTTGCATTTCATCGTTTATTCTCTTTAGTGTCAGCCAGGATCCAACACCAAAATAGCGTGCCAGAAAATAAATGAATTCCTTCGTCAAATTGTGTACCTTCGGACTACCATCACGGCTGCTTTTGAGTGAGTAGTAGTAACGATTGTCCTGCAAAGAATTCAATGTTCAGTAATTGGTTATCACTAATACAGGGTTTTCATTTGTGCATCTTTGGCGTTCATAACAGTGCATCTTACACGAAATACAATAAATGATGTGGTCGTCATGTTCAGAGCGTTTTCCTGGGCTTTCTTGACGAGTGGAAATCCTGTTGTGTTGCGCAGTGGTGGGCACTCCGCTACAAGCGAAGAGATTGCCGACATTCGGGAGTGGATCACTACAAAATTGGGTTTGGAGAAATCGCGCGGTCCAAGCCATTAGGATCCAGTGCAAGATTCTTGTGTTCGTGTAGGAGTGTTTCAAGGTGGAAGGGATGTGCACTTACTCTTATTGAAGAAGAGAATTATAGTATGAGGACATACTGTAGCTGTAGCTGTGGCTAGTGATTATTTGAATGAAAGTTATTTATTTCATGGCACGCACATGCGAAGACTAGTTCACTTCGAGGTCCCAGACCATAGACACGTAATCCTTGAACAATTCTTTGGTGAGGAGCTGAGAGTTGAACTCAACAAATTCTTTATTTGGGCCCGATGTGGTGAAAGCCAGGGAGTTGGTGAAGCCAGGGATTTGATATTAGAATTTTCAGGAATATTGTTTTGTCAAAATCTTCATTTTACGAAGTAGAAGAAACTTATTTCACAACATGTTTCTCTGGTGTACATTGGCAACTTCTTTTTCGTCTTGATCCAAGTCTTAGCCATAGAAAGGATATGTTTTGAACCCAACTCAGGGAACGAAGTTTATCTAGTCTAGTTTATACTTCAATTTGAAAATTTGAAAAACTCTTAAACTTGAACTTTGTTTATTGAACTATGTCTATTTTATTGCCGTTTGAACTTTGATTTTTGAACCATATCTATTAATTTTCTAATCACAGAATGACATGGAAATTTGGTTGATACCATGATGTTCTATCCTTGATAAATACCTAGTACGGTGAAAATTGTTTAGGCATATTTTGTATTCGATAGGAATTTCCTTGGACCCTTCTGCACGTCACCAGTCACCTACTTCACCCAAAGCTTTTTTCGAGACTATATGCACAATAAGGCTACGGAGAAGGTGATACAGTAGTAATTTGTTTTCAATGTTCACATAGGGGCTCCAGTTGTGAGGCTTTCGACAAAGGAACCTACCTCTCCACAGCTCTGCTCTGCACTGATGTCCCGACAATCACTCCTAAAATCCAAAATATCTTCCAGTGACTCGAAAACTATCCAAAACATATTACTCCCTCTGTCTCAAAATAAATCCGCGGCTTCTCGTGGATAACTTTGGGAGTACTGCGGATTTTCTTGGAGACAGAGGGTAAGTTAATGTATTTCTCCAGATCGATCCCAACACATTCAGTACAATGTTCCAGGAAATCCAAATACATGACACAAACTAGAGTCACTGATGCTCCAGGAGGGTTCAGCTCGTTCAATAAATAGAGCTCCAGAATTACAGACGAAGTGCAAAATCTGATCCCCACCGCTTGTACTTTAAAACACTTCTACACTAACCTCTCACATGTTGCTAGCTAACCAAGAATGCCTCCTCGCTCCTTATCCACACCCTACTACTCCTGCTGTCCTGTCCTGTATATACAATTCAAACCACGAGCTAGATATCGACGCTATCAAAAGTATAGCTCACTTCCCGAGATTCTTCACAAAATCAAAGAGCCGAGAAATTTTGCCTCCCCCAGGACTCGCACTGCTCCTCGACGAGTGCTTCGAATCCTTCCCAGCAACCACCCGGGGCTCGCAGTCCGTCTCGAACTTCCCCGTTTCCGAGTTCAGAACAATGTTGACAACAGAGTTGTCTTGACACATATCGGAAGAGACGAGAACGCGGCTCTTCTTGGTCTTGTGGCCCACAGCCACCACCGTGTACTTCCGGTACGTCGCGTGCGCGTCCAGCACCACAGTGCAGTGGCCCTGCGGGTGAGGAGAACTCGGATCATTCGTGCCCTTGAGCACCGCCAAGTCGCGGTACACCCCGGCGTTCCCTTCCTTCAGCTTGAAGTCGAGGGCGGTCTTGTTCACGAACTTCGTGGACACCATGGCCGACTGATGTTGCGGGGTTGTTTAGGAGGGGGGAGGGGTGCCGGAGTGGCAGAGCACACGGTAAATCGAGACGAGGAATAAACCGGAGAAGATCGCCAGGATGACAGTCACGAGCACGATGGACTGCTTAAGCCTCCTTTGATGGAACTTGCGGTTTCCGCCCTCTTTGGCGTCAACTTTGAAACTGAACTCACCCCGCTTTTGACGGAGCTTACTCGCGCGTTTGATACATTCCTGCACACACAAAAAAAACGACTCAAAACATGGCCGAAACTGTAATTACAAAACGTAAGGACTCCGAGCTTGTGTGCTTGGTGAACTCATCAATGGCCTTTTCAATGACACCCATAATCCAATTAACAGAACCACCTGAAAATCCTGGACTGTAGGCGCCTCCACTCAATAACATCATCGGATCAAGTGGTGGTTTTAGAATATTCAGAGATTTTTCTACATATGGTATCTAAATGGCACATTCTTTGCTGGGTTGGATTGGAGTCCCCTTTCATATGCTAACAGGAAAGAGAAAAATCTGACGAGGACTCATGCAAGTGGCGGTTTTGGGTGTCCCTCCCTTAGTATAAAACTGTGAAAACATTCAAGAGGTCGGCAATACCTGTCGCGTGTCGGCTTCGTTAAGGATGGTCTTTTCTAACGACAAAATGGCTCTAAACTTCTGAAGAACCCCGGCTATGGTGACCAAGGACGCGAACAAGCTCAAGAGGAACGCGCACCACCAGTTATTACAGTGCAACAAGTTGGACTGCGCCACCGCCGTGAGCAGCACCCCCTGAAACACACTATAGAATCCGATCAACTGGTAAATCTCGTTCTGGAGGGAGTTGCGTTGCTTCTTCTTCTTATCGATCCGATTCGCGAACAGCAAGTCCTTCTTCTCCCACTCCACATACGCTCTCGCCAGCACCTCGTTCCCTTTCTGCTCCATCCACAGCAAGCTCCGAATCTCGTGCTCCGCCAACCCCTCGTGCGCCTGTACCACGGGACTCTGCGGAGACTCCACGACTGTCACCGCCACGTGATCGCTTGTGGGAGTCTGCCTCGACTGTTCGCTTCGGACACCATTGCGATCGACGGAGACGGGCAACAACTCCCGATCCCGATTCATTTCCAGGAACTTGCCTAAACAGGAAACAGGGGTTGGGTGTGAGGGATTGGTGAGGACTGATTCTGCACTTGCAGACTGGTGCTGAGATTCGTAGAAAGGCGCACGAATCGTCCGTTTCCTAGATGTGCTAGGGTCACAGGGGGTGCGGCACGCAAGTGGAGAGAGTCCGGGATGCCTGCCGCCCTGCCGGTGTTGGGGAGCTTCTGGGCTCGTGGTTGCGTGCGGTCACTACTCCGGGGTTGTGGTCTCGTGGACCGTGAAAGCTAAGCTAGGCGGACCTCGGACCTTGCAAGAATGCAAGCGCCACTTGTCTGAGGGGCGTTCGCATTGAAGCCCACTTTATTTTCTGAATGTTGGAATACCGACAGCTTAAGTACACAAAAGAGTGAAATTAGGTTGCCTTGTCAATTGGGTTGCCTTATCTGAGATAAATTACCTCATGGATCAATGCTTGTTCCACATGGAGGCGCATGCCATTCTATGAATCAGGCCTTGAACTAGTGCACAAATCTATGTCATACATATGGCTTTGAATTGAATGCATCATTGTATGAAAGTAGTGAATATTTCTATAGTGTGGACTATCAAGAAATTAGTGTGGGGCAACCTAATTTCACTATTTTGTGTAGATAGGACCAACAATTCTCGACCAGGGAGCTATAAGGTGGGTACCTTCAAAACTGCCACTTTTTACTACTATGCATAGTTGCTATCACTAGACTGGTCAAATTTTCATAATTTCTTATTAGCATTTGGAAGGAGGTTCCCAACACACCAAAGAACGTGGCATTTGGATATTATATGCAAAACTTATAAAGGGTCAAAGTTTTTTTGTGGTAGAGGTTCTAAAATCGTTTCTTCCACATGGATATATATTGATTTGGGAGATGTACACTAAGTGATGATAGCAGTTTCAGGCAAAGTGTGATTCTAGGTGTACCCATTTTACCTAATCTATAGGCTAAAACTATTTTTGACCAAGGTTAGAACAAATTTCCAACCAAAGCTTCAAAATGTATTGTTTTCTCTTTTCAAAGCATTAGGGGAGATTTCGGGGTGTTAGGAGACTGCGAGTTCCCCTGCATTTCTAGATTGCGGAAATACAGCTGCAGCAGCTGGCTAACGTAGCACAGTCACGTCATTTTTAAAAAAATAAAAAAAATAAAATTTTGCTTAAAATGATATTTTGGTAAATTTTTTTATTTTATTTTATTTTTTGAAAAAAAAAAACTGACACGCCCGTACCGTTGTTCATTGAATCTAGGCAGACTGGGCAACGAGCCTGAAATAGTCTTTCCAAGGCCCCCCATAACCCTCTAATGTTGGGACTAATGAGGTTATCGCACATATGCGGAAGTAGTGAATACGAAAATAAGAAGTAGCGAGCGGGAAAGTAGTTACCCTATGATTGAAATTGGAAGAAGCTATTAGTCCAAACTATTTTTTGGCTTCCAAAAATTAGGAAAAATTCAATTTTGGAAATTCAATTTTGGAAAATTTGTTGTCCCAATATTTCCTAACTTCCTACATGGCAAAAATTTAATTTGCCTCATACTACTCACGATTTGTCTTAAGAAATTTTAAGTGATCAATTATGGGTGGTCCTATCTTATATGCTACACCAGGCATTATTCAAAGCATTGTTCTTGTCAATCCTTAACTCTAGACTATCATAATTTTTGGGATGTTGTTCCTGAAAAATAGCTTCAGAATTTTGTATGTGTGTATGATTGATCTTTGTTGTTAGAAAAAGGGTATCATTGGCTTTGATTTGACTTCATTGCCTATTCTTCCCGGAGAAGGAATGGAATTGCATGAAGCAATGAATTCCTCAAATTTCTAACTCCAAGTCCAATATTCCAAAGGCTAGGCCTTCATCCCATTAGGCCAACAACCCCTTTCAAAAGCTGACACTTTGTCTACTTCATCCTATTATCTTGTCCCATTCAGATATCACCCACTAATTTCTATCTTCATGGCAATTGAAATCCACTAAGTGTTGAAAGGAAGCAGTTAAAATATCCTTCAATTTTTTCCTTGCACCGGATGATTTTCAACCTAACCAAAATTCCTTCCGGTTTTACATCTTTTATTTCCCAAATACAATGAAACCATTTTTTTTTCTCAATTCCATTGTCTTACTTTGAAATATTTGTTGATTTTCCCATATATTAGACTTGTCACAATAATAATTTGTAAAATAATTTGATGAATGCAATTTGATTAAAGATAGACTTCTACATAAAGTCAAATTGGAAAACAAAATTTAAGTTTTTGAGAATCTGGATTGCTTTGGCCAATTTCCATTATGCTTAGACTACCATATGGTATGTAGAAATTGCATTTTAGGAGAAGCTTTGTCTTGTTGTCAACTAAAACAAACTAAAAGTTCAAGGCTAATCGAGGCCCTTTTTCTGCCAAAAAACACTCAAAACTGCCATTTCTATAGCAAAAAGTAAAAAAACTTGAAAAATAATTTTTTTTCACATCTAACCATAGGATCTTACACCTAACTAGTATAAGAGTGTGTGGAAAAAATTTCAGAATTTTTGACCGCATAGATTGCAAGATATCTGCGTTTAAAGTGAAAAAAACAAGTTGTTCAACACATTGTGGGACTAGATTTTTTGACTTTGAACATTTTTAACTTTATTTTTTTGCACTATAGAGTTTTGAGCTTTTAATGTTTATATTGGAGAATTCAGTTGAGAATCTAGCCAAAAAAAAAGTTCAAAAAAACTTGATTTTCATTATTAAAAAAATTGTTAAGTAGAAGTAGGTATGAGATAGAAGGAAACTCTAAAATATTTATATATTTTAGGTGGGATTAAAATGCACTAATCCCAGTGGTGAGATTGTTCTAGCAAATAAACTAAACCATGTAAAGAAAAGAAAATCTGAAAAATTTGAAAAATTGCATTTAGAAATGAATCCTACAAGTGATTTTTTTCAAAAAGATGCTCTAATTGCCCCCAAAACAAGAATGTCCATAACTTTCTCATACAAAATCCAAATGAAAGGAATCAAATCTTTCAAGATAGACAAAAATATAATCTATGAGAAAAAAAATACTTGAAAAAAAAAAAAAATTGCAAATTTATTTTGCTGCCCGCCGTCCCTTGTTTTGAGCTTATTTGGTCACAATTTTTGTTACCAAGCACCGATTGTGAAAAAAATTATATTCCCATGAAGCTAATCATCTTTTCTACCTCCAAAAAATGTTTTAAAAAATCAGAAGAAAATTTCAGCCTGTAGGCACCTGCCCAAAAACACATTTGTCCCCCAAAGGGACAATGGTCCTTTAGGGGTTAAAATAAGTTTTGGAATGAATGAAAAATTAATCAGACAAAACATCCATCTAAGGGATACTTTACATCTAGAGGCAAAGCCAATTTGTTATGTCAGAGGCCAAAAATCATCATTTGTGATTGGACAAAATTATGAAATCAGTCCCAACCCCTTTACATCTAGATGCTGGGCTAATTTGGTGATTTGACATGGCTCAAGCTTGAAGAATGTGGTGCACCAAAAATAAGAGGTCTATGTCATATTTGATTTTCTTTAATTATATAAAATGTTATTTTTTTAATCAAATTAGATCCATTGGATTTTGTACAATGGGCCTCGAGGAAAACTGGCCTGGCTTTTAAATGTAAAGCGGCCTTGAAAACTTCAACCCCTCTTTCTTCTCGCTTTAGGTTTCATTGAATTAGTCCAGCTTCTTGGCCACAAGGCCTTTACGTATGGGAGAATTGAATGCGCTTTTCCGGGAATGAGTGACGATGCTCTTATTATCTTATCCTAATGAATGAAGACTGCCCTAAGTTCAAAAGGGCGTGAAATTTTTTGTGCAATCAACCTCACGTGGAATTGACTCAGCCTCTAAGTGTAAAGCAACCCTAAAGCACTATTCATCATGAGAATATGGTCTTCCGTTGGGGTGCTGATGTGGGCGAACTTACCAAAGCTCTTAGCGCCTCCAAAAGACAATATCTGCATGTAAGTTGGGTTTGGAGGTAGGTAGAATAAGCATGTGGAGATGTCCTTTCCTTCCTTTAGTGTTTGGGTTTTTGGAATGCAAGATTAGATCTGTTGTAAACATGACACTTGGGTTGCAGAAAAGCTTTGAATTTGATAGATGGGATGGACAAATGGATTGATGACGACTTAGGTCTGCACACGGGAATCATGGACCGTACGGGCAGCATAGCAGAGGATGATTGCAGCATCAGTGCACTTGAAGAGATGGAAATCAAAGAGACAGAATGGCATGAACTGAAGTTAAGATCAATGGTGTGGAACATTTGAAGTGTTGCTTCAGCATGTTGCAGTGGGGCTGCTCTAGTCGTTTTCTTAATTTTGTTTACATACAGTATTCTATGTCAAGTCATTTAACTTTCGAAAATCACAAAAAAATAAAAAAATTCTAATGCAAGCTGTCACTGCACTTAACCCCTCACCGCCCAAGAGTTAAAACTTTGACAAAAGAACATGAGGTTTTGACAATATAGAGTTGACAGTGAAGAGCTAATACACTCGCTAGTGCCAAAACTATTGACATCAAGAAGTATACAGAAAGAGCTCATGTTGACCCATGGTTTGGGTATCTCACCAAAGATACAAGAAAGGTTGAGCACACAGCCTCCGGACCAACAAAGTAAAGAGCAGCAGCTAAACGTCGTGCGTGAAGAACTGCTAGAGTTTCATTTCCTGTGAACACTGCTTGGGGAAGTCTCTCCAGCAATCTTGAATGACAAAATAAGATAACAAATCATGCTCATGTATACAACCAATTCAAATGTTATAAAGGTCGAACACAGTCTAGAAAAACAAATGATGGGATGATGGGGATGATCATTGCAAACCTTAAAATATTCCTTCAGTTCAGAGAGAGTTGAAACCGACAGACTTCAAAGTATGACCGAATAGGGTGATTGCATGAAAGACCTTCCCTTTTTGTTCCACTTTGGCCGTTTTCAGTCATATTTTTGGGAGTACTATAAAAATAGAAAAACATTTTTAAAAAATTATGAAAAATATGAGAAATGTATAAACCTATAAGAAGAAGGTACCCTATGAAGGAAAAGCAAAAAAAAATTCTTTAAATAGGAGAACTAGAAAAGTACAAAATCGCAAGAAAATACATACTTTGACATTTTAATTTGTAAAAAATAGGAAAAGTAATTTTAAAAAAACCTGAAAAATCCCATTTGAGAAGACTTTATGGTGAAGAGATTTCACCAAAAAAATGATCCTAAAACCATCTTCAATGTTCAGAATTACGTGTGTAAGGGAGCCCTCTTTGCATGGATGTAGAGGATATAAAATAAAATATTTTTTAATGCCCCTTGGTAGAAACATGAGTTCCTACTATGGAAATAGACCATAGAAATTTCAGCTCCAAATCATTAAATTTGGGGACTCCTTATGTAGTAAAAACCCTAAAATTCAAAACGTGACAAATTAGTTTAAATGATTTTTAAATATAAAATAATTTTTGAAGATTTCTGAAAAATATGAGATATGATTAAACTCATAAGAAGAATCTCCTCTAAAAATTTCAAGTTCATACAAATCATGCTTCTAAAGTTATTGCAAAATGAAGCTTTGGCACTGCGTTTGTGACAATGTTTCAGTACCGGTCTTTCATGCAATCACCCAATAGCACCCAAGAATAAATGTAGCGCAAAGACAGTAGAAGACAATTGCAAGAAAGTATGCATTGTGCTAATGACAATGACTTCAGCAACCACCACCAAGCACACGAAAAGTGGATAAACCATTACCACTGCGTTCCCAACAACTATATGCTACTCAAATTAGACGCTATTGAACCTACAAAGTTCCACCCATGCAGAGAAAGCATACCTCAGCAGAAGGTTCAAGACAGCTTGTTTCTGCAGCTTTGACCTATATATGCACCGAGATTGATGCACTTTTTCACCTTCATTACTACCATTGCTCTTTTTAAGAAACTCGTCAATAGACAGAAGAATCACAAGATTTGAGCTGGCTGCTGATGCAACGTATTGCCATTCATCACAAGCTAATGCCAACAAGCACTCCTGCAGTAGGCAGCGGTGATCTTTCAGCAAAATTACGAAGTCATCATAATCCACTAACACCAGCAGCACAAACGTAAAGCTCTAAGTAGGCAGGCTGAAAAATTCCAAGTTTGAGATATCTAGTTGGGCGATAATGTTGTCATGATATGATTTCTGTCTTACTGCCGTCAAGTAACATAAGGCTTCAAGAACTTGGAACCACATCCAATCGTCTTAAAAGAATGATTCTATTTCTGCAGGAAATTTGGTTTTTTTACCAGGAACAGAGAAGTGCACCTCTCCAGTGTACCACCACAGGAAAAGAGAAGCACAGCAGCAGATTCGATGACTGCCAACCTCACCGTCGCAGAAGGATGGGCACATAACTACGAGTTCAACACCCGACAACATCACCATTAGCATTGGCTAAAGGTGTCTGAACATGTACATATACAAGCCCCGCTTGACTGCAAGTTTTCAAATAGACAACCATTAAGTAACAATGTTAGTTCCATTTACATGTGGTTAAGAAGGTAATTAAGTACAGGCTAAGGGCAGCATACCAAGGGCAGACTCTCAGATAGAATAGTCTCCAAACGCGCTACAAATGATTCTAACCATTTTCGATCACGCTCCAATCGAAGTGGAGCTCCCAGTGTTGGCGCCTTCTCCTTGAGTACTTCTTTGTGATGAGGGGCAGCACCAGCAACTGATAAGTCGCTTAAGTTGGAAGCTCCAGGCACTTCTTTGTGATGAGGGGCAGCACCAGCAACTGGTAAGTCGCTTAAGTTGGAAGCCCCAGGCACTTCTTCCTTCAAAGACTCCCCAGATTTTCTTGAATCCTCTTTGAGTAGCACATTTTGAAGATTCTCAAGTGCTGCCTCTACCCCATCAATAATATCGCCTGTTTCACTGGGCGCGGGGTCCATCTCCGATAAGCAGGAACGATTCCGAGAATCTGCTAATACCAATACAAGCAATTCTGCTAAACCTCTTAGACTTTCTTCTAAAGCTCCAGTGCTTCCTGCTGCCCCTACCGATTTGTAAGTCGCTGTCGTCACAGACCGCTTGCTTGTGACCATGGAGCTGCGTATTGCTTTTGTGAGGCCACTAACCACCCCAGGAAGGAAAAATGCCAAAGATTCTGCATTAGCAACCTGCAACAAAGACAATTCAGACTAAGAAACATTCCCTAACAGGACCCCACCTAAACTTTCAGGCGAGACGAGCAACGACAAGGCATCTAAACGGTGTTATGATCACGAAGTCAAAAATTATCATGAGAGAAATGAAATTAGGTGTTTGGACCCAGAGGCACTTGATGCCAAGAGCTCTTAACTATACTAGGGATATCGTGTCCATCAGCTTTAGTATCAATAATTGTTAAGTAACTCAGGATAGAAAAAAATATATATACCAAAAAGAATCCTACCTAGCTAAAGGAATCTACGTTGTGGCAAGAACATTATTGCAAACACAGAAAGAGATTTCAGCACAGGCAATCGAGCAGAACATAAAAACAAGCACCTTCAAAATGTAGTATGAAGGCGTGCAGTAAACTTCGTAACACCACAGCTTAAGAATATGAGACAGGAGAATCATTTCACAGCAAAAAACAATAAAAAACTGAGAAGTAGAGCATGAATTACCTTTAAAAAGAATAACACAGAGCGCTGATATAGTATCTTCTCGTAGCTTACCACTTCCAACACCTCCTAATGCCGCCTCTCTATCTGCGATCTAGAAGACAGTAGACCATTGAGACAACCATAATTGAATGTGGAGAAAAAAATCAAAACTTGCCAGTATACCAGAATATAACACATATTCACCAGGCCAATTGATGTATAAGACAAACTTAATTTTGTAAATAAATCAAGAACAATTGAACTGAAACAAACCTGCAGAAGTAAAGACAACAGATGGCCTATTGCGGGAGCCATGTCCACTGATTGTAGATAACCTAACGGGCATACTTCTGGAGCTGCATACTCAACCATATCCTCTTCGCCGGCCCGTCTTCTACATCTCCGATGTAACCGTAACCTTCGTACAAGTCTCCAGGGTCTTGCTTCAATATGCTAAAGGGCGACGGAAGAATGTATTTACAGCTGCAAGACAAGGATTTGCAACCTTGTAAAGCCTGGAAGACGGATCTTAAGCACATAACAATACCATGTCGAAACTCCTCCGAGGCCTCTGCTGGAGACAGCATGGCAGCTCCTGTCAACTTGTGAATTAAAGTGATCACCTGGAGCAAGGAACAGACAGACTCCTAAGAACTATGACAGACGATATACAAAGATGAGCGACTTTGGATCCAATTGAGGCCTTAGTGTCCAATTCAACCGATGAATAACAACAACACCCTAGTTCCAGAATGGCAAAATCAACAAGAAGTAAGATTTGCACCTGAGGTACTGATTGGCAAGGACACTTCTCCAAGACTGCCGTTTACAAGTTAGCCGGTTGAAATTAGGAATCGCCTAATTGATTTCAAAATCTTCGGAAAAAAACTGACCATTTAAGAGGAAAATCAAAGAATATTCTCTACTTTTTATAGGCCTAGCCGAGAGAGTGATTCAAACAACTATTTGGCCCAAAAAAATGTAGGATTTTAGCCGATTGTGCTAAAATCTCCCCGGACTAGGTTGGCCAATTTTATCAATAGTTTCTTTCGGATCTTTCCTTCAAAGATTCAGGAAGTTTCTTGTAGGAATATAGTGCATGTTGTTGGAGGAAATTTTTGAGGTTTTACCAGACATTAAAACTACTAGAATAAGGGGAGGTATGCAATGTTTTTTAGCAACGTTTGAACAACATTTCTCCAAAAGCAACGTTTGAAGGAATAGTGAGCAATGTTTGCATTGGTGAAGGTGAAAAGCAACGTTGAGGTACCAAAACATTGCTTGAATGTTCCCAATGTTGTTCCCATCTTCATTGTTTGTTGAGGACATTATCCCATAAGCATTGACCTTGGTGAAACTCCCATGAAGTATAATATGCAAGTTCTTACACCTACTTTGACAATACATATTTGCCTATTATACTTCATGTAGTACAAATATATTGTACAATATTATACAATATACTATAGAGTATATAATATGATATAATATACTTTATACAATACAACATAGTATACTTTATACAAAACAATTTTGTACAATGATATTTCATTGGTCCAAATTATTAAAATATTAAATATCTACCCTCCTACAAATAAATAAATGAGTGGGAACAAATGTTTTCAAAGAAGGGAACAAAAATTTAGTTGCTCCCATACCTTGAGCAAACATTGCTACAAGCATGTACCAAAACGTTGCTTCACCTAAGCAACATTTTTGGCCAAGCTTATGACAATGTTTGAAGGTCCCTCCTTGATTACTTCCCTAGTGTATAGAGCAATGTTTTTGGTCATGCTAAACCCCCCTTATTCTAGTAGTGTTAATTTTATAGATACTATAGGTTAACATGAATGATAGGAATGAAGGGAAAGAGTATCCGGTTGAGATTAAGTTGTTTGATAGGAAGGTAGTGGATACCTTGGTAATGTAGTCCAACATTGGATATAACTATCAATGCTGCTACTATTCAGGTGTACAGTTCAAAGCCTCTGTGATCATTGTGCTGTATTTCAAAGTGAGAGTATTGTTTGATGATAATATAGGAGATTACTTAGTGAGAGTATAGTAAGAAAATTACATAATACATTACAGAAGATACTGACCCGTTCATTCTAAAATGAACGTATCAAAGAAGGATCTTTCAAATGGATAAAAACAGTTCATTCTGTTCAATAAAAACCTACATTGAAATATTAGAAAGGCAATGGAAAGCCCTCTCAAAAATTTATCACTATCAGTTTAATCATCTCTGATGATTTATCTTTAGATCTCATCTAACTACCGTCTTTCACAGGGAGAACGAGAGGTCGTTACCCCCCGGTAGAAATTTGGGGGTGTGACTTGACCCCCCCCCCAAATTTTCTTAAGATAGAAAGTTTGGGGGGGTCAAGTCATACCCCCGAATTTCTACCGGGGGGTAACGACCTCCCGTTCTCCCTGTGTTTTAATCTGTACTGTACTTCACCATCGATAATTCCACCACCAAAAATAGAGTTCTGAAGCTGGAAGGGAATCAAATGTCGACTCAAAATATACTCGGGTTTTCTTACCGAAATATGCATCTGCAAATTGACAACTTCCATTAGCTGCACCGTGGCATGTCTTCTTGGGTCATAGATGCCTTTACGACGTGAGTAAAAAACTAGAGCAAACGGCATTTGCAGCACATAAAATCCTTGCAATTAAATAGGACATTTCCATCATTAGAGACGAGCCATAGAAAAAAACTGAACTGTCAGCGTCTGAGAGTAAGAGCAATAAGCAATTAAGGCCAAATTAAATGTGATATTCTTGTATCAAACCTTCATCTGTTTCTTTAAGAGTGACAAATCAAATGAAAAAGATCTACATTTGATCTGAAAAAGATCTTTCACACAAAGATTCCCAATGCACTGGATGTGTGAAAGTGAACCAATCCCTGCATTCAAAAAGGTGACAGCCTTCGCTCAGAAAAATCGCTTTCACGGGGAAACCAGCTTGTCCACAATATCTAGACAGGCCAAGTACCTCGTACAAATGCGGTATCCAAGTTGATGACGTTTGATCACACATCTTTGAGCATTTGTCTGAGGTATTCTCCCGCAAATATAGACCAGTGAATCGAGAGATGACCCTATAACTCCATTTTCCAGACTCCCAATTTTTTGTTGCCCTCCATAGCATCCCATACCTCCTTCGAACAGACGCTTCAAGGTGAAAGGTATAGACAAGCGGACATTGGTGATCATGTGCAATCTGACGAACATCCCCTGATCGTTAAAGAGGTCGACGGCAGCATAACTGCATCTCTTCCCCTCCCAAATGCTGAAATTGGATGGTAATACAGTCAGAGACCGTTCATATACTGTGCAACTTCTTACGGTGGTGAATGTAGGAAAATCCTTCACAGGTGTTATGTACTAGTCGGTCCAAAAGCCTGAAAAAAATGAAGACGCTCGTATGCTATGCACAGATGCATGAGCTTGATAAGCCCGCTTAAGTCGTTTTCAGAGCAAGGTTGTCGATCTAGCTGACTATGGAAACGATGGATGTCAAAGTCACGCACACTCCAATGAAGAGAATGAACTCTTCATACGAGGAGCCTAGCTTCTTGTTGATATGCTCGAATGCTGATGGTGTTCCAAAAACTTTCAGTGTACACTGGGTCAGCTGCTCCCACTTTGTCGTTAGCTTCTAAAGGCAGCAATTCCCACCAATATTCCTGAAATCTTAACCGAGGAGAATATGCAGGAACTGATATCTGATAATACATCACAAGTAGTGTCAGAATAAACAATTAGAGGCAGCCATGCTGTTCAATCAAGGCACCAATTCTAGCATATGTAATGCATTGAAAAATGAAAGTTACACATTAGAGTTATCCTAAAAGTCTTGAAAGTCAAGGGTGAGAGCTAACCCTCAATTTTGAAAGAATACACCCCCAAAAAATACAACTTGATTAAAAATTCAAATGCAATCTAGAATGAGAAGCAAAGAGAGGACAACTTTCAAGACTTTTAGGATAACTCTATCAAAATTCTTAAAGATTCAGAACACCAATTTCCCATAACTTTGTAGAATTCATTGCTGAATGCAATTTGGAAAATTAGAAAACCCTAGTTTATAAAATATTGAGAATTATTTTATCCTACCAAAAATTTGCCAGTGAAAATTTGAACTAGACATATTGTCTCCTCTTAGTCTTTGAAGGGCTAATCTTTAAAAGACTAAAGAAACTACTTTGGATTTTTTTAAACTTGCAAAAGCTTTGTTGACTTTATAATGTGGAATTTTTGCATGAAATCCTAAGGATGGATGCTATTCATCCTACTCTACATACAAAGCTTTGTTTCATGTCATTCGAATAGATACTGCATAATAGATTAGAATAGAATAATTTAATTAAAAAAATTAAACTATTCAATTCAATCAAATAAAATGAAAGATGCCAAAGTATTGGAATATTGCCAATTCAATGAAATCGATTTAAGAAGGGCTAGAAAAAAATGCTTTTTGATGCATAGTACATTGAACTTGCAATGAATGGGGATTTTTACTATGATATAATGGGAGGTTATACTTAAATTGTTAAACAAGTTAACTAAAGGATCCTATTGGTAGTTGGATTTGTTAAAGGATAAATATAGATGAAGATTTTAGCCTTGCTTCTAGGATATGAATATTTTAAAGTAATCTTGGGCCTTAAACACTACAATTCTTTAGAGGTTAACTCCCATAAAAGTTATTATGTAGGTAATGGAAATCCACACCTAGTAAGTTAAGCTATTTGTTTGTATTGTTTGTTATGGTGAGATCTTCAATATTATGCGTCTCCCGGTAGTATTCTAGGTACTATAAAAAAGTCTTCCATGAGGAGAGGTGCATTGGCTATATTTTGTAGCATTTCAATTCACAAAAAAAAAATTTGATTTTCAATTTTTTTATGAATTGAAAAAGTTGAAAATTATTATTTTTTAGATTTTATTATCCTGTAGCAACGACATAGGGCACACTATTTGATATGAAGAATGTCTTCAGTATTTAAGCAAACTCCAAACATTGCATTTTTCAATCATCTATATTTTTTGGCATATATTAACTTTGATGATTATTTCATGGATCAATAATTAAATTAAAAAAATTATGTGAACATAAACAAAATACTAACTTGCAAAGATTAGAACTTAGGCTACTTTTGTGAAGATTGTATTTTGGAGCAATTGCACAAAACACTTATACTATTTGTTGCGTTTAGCAACATACAGTACTCATGATTTTTTCTATAGTACTTTAAAATTAGAAAACGAATTTTTAAAAAATTAAAAAATATGGATAATGTATGCACCTTTAAGATGAAGGTTATCATCAAAAAAATTCATTAAAAAACTCTCTCTAAGTACAAGAACTAGAAAAGTGCCAAATCTCAAGAAAATAGATACTTCAATGTTTTAATTAATAAAAAATAGTAAAAAATTTAAATTAAAAAATTAAAAATGATCCATTTTTGGCAACTCTATAGAGATGGTCATTCACAAAAAAATAAAAAATAAAAAAAATTTACATGCTTTGAAATTGAAATAGAAAGAGGCTCAATTTGTGGACTTCTACACAATATATAATTACCTATTTTAGAAAATCCTTTGAATGGTAGCTAAAAGTATACTACAAGACCATCCCTCCAAATTTCAACTCCATATTTGTTTCTTTGGGTATTACTTTGTTGAGGACTTTTGTTCCTAAAATTGCCAAATGTGACATAAAACTGGGGGCTATCATGAAATAATAAAACATGTCTAAGAAATTCCCAAAAATTAAACAAATTGTATAATAATTATATACAACTTTTCTATGAATTTTGAGTCACTTGGAGTCAAAATGCAAAAGTTAAGACCAAAAAACTAATCACCATACACCTTGTGACAGAAAAAAGTTCAAGTGTTTTGAACAATCACCCTTTGAGTGATTTTTTAAGTAATAATTTATGAATTCACTTAAAAGAAGTACAATAATTGTTTGACAAAGGGAACATTCTACATGGATGAAATCACTAAATTGCTACAAGATATTAAATAAGATGGAATTACACTTTTTGAGATGAATGTGCACAATTTTATTAAAAATGAAATTTCATCCATATTTTACATGTTTTATGCAAGGCCATGGATGTAAAGTGTTTCATCATTCTAGCTTTGAACTCTGCCCCAAAATAATAGAAACTGAAAACCCTGCAGCTGTGAATCATCTGTTTAGAGTAGCATTGAGGCTCCAAGGCACTTGATGACTTGACACATTGCTGCTGATTGAGTGTATTTGACATCTCTGCTCTTTCTTGCGGCACCACTAGCTTTCCTAATGAACTGCGCTCATGATTGTGATTAATTACCATGGAAACCTGATCGACACTTCACATTGTTGTTAACAGCATCTTTTCTAGGAGCCTCCAAACATCAGATCCATCTGTTTGATGTAAAGGCAGTCGTGATTTTGAATTACGTTTACACTCATTTCAATCCTGAAGGGCCTGCCCAATTGTATGAGAATGGGAAGAGCATTGTTCACCTCAGACAAAAGGGATCCACAGGGAGACGGGGGAGTTAGTGCGGAAACATCCATGAGTGAAGTATCAAGGATTTCCTTCCGACTTGTTGGTGCAGTATGAAGGCCATTTATTGATTGACTTGTTGTGGAGTATGAGATGGAGTAAGAGATGCTACCTTGCTTCCAAGATTGTTCTGCAGAAATGGTTCCATTTTAAGTGGAAGAGTGTCAAATGTGCTCCATTTCTCCATTTTAAGTGAAAGAGTGAAAGTGTGTCAAATGTGCTAGGAGCAGCGTGCGGGCCTCTTTGAGGTAATGATTTCAACGTGTTCATGGAAAGCAGTGCTTAACTAAGGTCTGGTAATTTCAATCACATAAACTTCAAATGAATATGAATGCTTTTCATTGAAACTTCAACTGTATCTGAATGCTCGTGAAACTTCAAATGAATAATTGTGAATGCTTTTGAAACTTCAATTGTTTATTCTGTATGTACACCTAGTTTCTGACAGTGGTATGATTATTAACAGCTGTGTGAGTTATGGAGTCAGTGCAATGGGCAAATGTTGACTCTGCAAAGTTCCTTGCACTGGACGAGTCCAAGACAACAACAACGAATGCGAAATGGAATTGCTGTGATTTCACACTGAAGATGTTGGAAGAAGGCGTTCACACAGACATCACGTTCAATGCTAAGGGCGGCTCCGTCAATGCACACAAAAGTGTGTTGGCTTGTGTGTCACCTGTCTTCAATGCCATGTTTCAGCATGACATGGAGGAGCAGCTCACATCCATTGTGGACATCCCTGATATATCTATCGATGCTCTGCAATTGTTCTTGCTTTTGCTCTACACAACCAACGAAGTGGACGATGAAGATGCAGTCGCAGGTTCTCAGCAGATGACACATCATTTCGGTGACATCCACAGGGCAGTCCTTGAGCACCAGATGCCACAGTTTAGTGCTGCCATTGATGAGCATTTTCGTGAATTCCACGAGGCAGTCCTGAAGTACCAGGTGGAAAGGAGACTAGGATATGTGCTAATATCGGCTTTGGCGAGGAATTTGACGCCTGAAAACTGCTGGTACTACTACGGTATTTTAGTGATGGCAGCCCCAGGGCCATTCAAGAACAGTGCCTATGCAGTCTCTTTCGATTACATACTAGGCAACTACCACGATGTTATCAAATCCAAATGTTTTCTTGCAGAGATGAAGCGCAATCCATTTCGAGTACAGATGGTGATCACGGCGGCTGAATCCCGAGATACACGTAAAAAGGCACTTGAAAACTATCTTCGAATTAAAAGACTCTGATGTGGTAGATGGACCAGTCACGGAGCATAAGCTGAGTCGAAGAGAGGTAACTCTGTCAGTGATTTTGAAGAGATGAACTGAAAGAGAGGTTTCAGTGGTGTCCCATATGAACATTGGTTTCAGCTTTGTAAAGAAAGCTGAAGTTTGAAGAATTTTCAAATCTGATTTGGTTAGGCTGTAGTAGAATTGTAGACATTATTAAGTGTACTCCATTGAAAAACTTGGGAACGATCATGCTCCTTTTTTGTGACTTCGATTGAACACCAAAACTTTATAACTGGTAGTCAGAGCAGTTCTGGTGCCCCCGGTAATGTCAAGTTCTCCTTTGTTGCTATATGCTCTGACTTGAATGGATTGAGCACCCGTCTGTTCAGTGACTAGCTTTGAGGTTTGCATTGCACAAGCAAGAGGGTCGTGGCTGCAGATGAAGGTCCACTTGTAGTGCAATCTTGACTGGATCAGGTGCAGAATTTTGCATGCAAATTGACAAACGATAAATTACAAGTTCTCCAGAGGCAAATTTCACATGTCCTCAAAGAGGCTCACGCGAAGAACCAAGTGTGCAGGCTCTCTAGTTAATGAAGTACATTTAACGCGTACCCTGGTCGCACAGATGGCACATTGCTAGCTTGAATGGTGAATGTCTGGTTTCAAGGTTTTCTAAGTTAAAACGTGCAACTAATGTTAGAATGAAGTGCTCCGTTTGATCTGTATAGTCCTTTATGCAATTAGTAGTATATGTTGGAATCCAGTTCTTGACTCGATCATATTTGGGAGTAGTGGCTTATTATTAATCTGGCTTAATTAGTGTAACTACTCTCCTTCTGCTCCTCAAGATTATGTTACGTATCTCTATCACTACTGTGTTAACTGATGCACTGTCACGAACTGTTTTCTGTGAGCATCCTCCAGGATTTGCACACATTTCATGTACTTGGGATCAAACCTTCACGCCTTTGCAGGATTAACGTCAATTTCGTTAAATGGGTAGAAATCCACGACTTTGGCATGCACATTTTAGGAAGAAACTTGTCCTCTGAAACGTCATTCTGTACCTGCCCTAGCTCTACTTTTTAGAGCTTTGCGTAGATGAATGCCCTGATTTTTGGCACAGAGTATATTAAATTCCGAAACGTTACTTTATTTCTGAATATTAAAACAATGAACATGCCATTTCAAAAACAAGAGTATTAAATTACGAACACAAATGTATTGATCTGAGAGTGTAACTCGTCACCCAACCATATACATTAGTAGCTACTAAGGGAATTTAAGCCTCACTCAACAATATCTCCTTTAGTCATTGAACAAGTTATTTAATGTATTGCCTTCAAATATCTTTATACACACCGTAGAATATGAAAAGACTCATAAAATATATTTGTTGCACTTACTAGACATGATGAAGTCTTTTGGTCTTACACCTACCTATGTCCTATGATGCTCTAGCTATCTTATAGTCCA
The DNA here is from genome assembly GCA_963969595.1 of Neckera pumila. Lineage (NCBI taxonomy): Eukaryota > Viridiplantae > Streptophyta > Bryopsida > Hypnales > Neckeraceae > Neckera > Neckera pumila. The sequence continues at coordinate 17,093,830 of OZ018409.1, forward strand.
TCAAGACTCTTGGTTAATCACTAGAGCTCACCATTAAATAAGTAGTTTAAGCCCTATAGATTGTACCCAAAAATGTAGTACAATCTTAGGACTCCTGAGTATAAGATTCATGAGTTCAAGGTCTGATTTTGAACAACACAAACCGGCTCATTTGTGAATGCAGGCAAAATTCTTTTGTACCGATGCCAATTGACTCATAATAATTGCAGTTCTGGAGGACCAAACTCTCATGTCCTCGTTCCTTGGACATTGCAAGCAAGTGATCCTTACACAATTTTACTTACAATTTGTTACATGCAATATGGAGTCGGTGCAATTGGCCAACGTTGACATTTCCAGGTTCCTGTCTGTGGAAAAGTTCAAGGAGGCTCAATTGCAGTTGACAAAGTGCAAGCATGACGGATTTCTTCTCTTGAAGATGCTGGAAGAAGGTGTTCACGCAGACATCACGCTCACAACTGAAGATGGCTCCGTGAAAGCCCACCGAAGTGTGCTAGCTTGCGTGTCACTTGTTTTCAAAGCCATGTTCAATCACGATATGAAGGAGAATCTGACCTCCACTATGGACATCCCTGATATGTCCATTGAAGCTTTGCAGTTGTTCCTCCTTTTGCTCTACACCCAAAATGAACTTCATATCGAGCAATGTGCATAGGAAATGATACTGTTTCGGTCTATCATTTGGAAGCATTTCATTGAGTTGTGTGAAGTACTCGACAAGTACCAAGTGGAGACGTCAAAACTCCAAAATGTGCTAGAAGCTGCTCTAATCCAGAACTTAACCCCTGAAACTTGTTGGCTCTACTATCGAGGAGAGCCAGGTCTTGAAATCGATCTCCTCCAGTGGGTTCTATTCTGTTACATGTTGGGCAATTACAAAGACGTTATCAAATCCAAAGTTTTCTTGAAGAGATGAAGCGTGACCCTGAACGACTATACGGCGTGATAAAGCTAGCTGAGACCGAAGGTTGTCGTGAGAAGGCTGTGGAATTCTTGCGATGCATAAAAAAAAGATCCCGTAATCAACCTCAACGTCGATTTATATAGTGGTGCAATTCCGAGCGTCTAAATTGTGTTCAAAAGGGACTGGAGGTTTCATGGCACAAGCCTTCAAAAGCGCCAATGTCACGGATTTCCGCCAATATTACAAAGATGGCTTGAAACTTTGAACTGGCATGGCTGACCAGAGAAGATGAGCCTTAGGCGGGAGTCTCAGTTAATCCTTAAAGGGCATTGCATTTTCCAATTTGGTCAAACTTCATAAGTTTTCTATATTAAAACACACCTTTCCAAATTCTTAATATTTTTCTTCTGTAGTAATGTGTACTTAAAATTGAACTTCATTTCTTCTTAATTAAATAAAGTACAATGAAACTTACATGACTCTTTAAAGTGATTTCTTTGTAAAAATCATTGCAATTTCAAATGACTTTGACCGCCATTTGTGGAAATTTTTTGCACTACAGACTTTGAATTTAAATTTTTTTATGTTAAAGATGTAAGTTGAAAGTCTACAAAATTTTTTTTAAAAAATACACACTTGATATTCATTTTTTTAAATTTTATTAAATAGAAATAAGTCCAAGATTGAAAAAAATATTAATTGTTAATAGGTCTTAGATGGGATTGAAGTACAATAATCCCAATGGTGAGATTGTTTTAGCAAGCAAATACAACATTCTCAAGAAGAAAATTTTAAGAAATTGTAAAAATTGCATTTAGAAATTGTAAGTTATTTTTCCAAAAAGGCTTAGATTGCCCAAAAAACAAGATTGTCCATAACTTGCTCATTATTAGTCAAAATAAAATGAATCAAAACTTCACATGTAAACAAAAATATAAAATTTCAGAGAAAAAAAAAATTAAATTTTTTTTTGACTTTTTGCAAAAAATTTGTGCTGTCCGCTGAGTTCAGTTTGAGGCTTTTTGTGGTATAACTTTTGCTCCTAAGCACCAATTGAAATAAAAATTATATTCCCATGAAGGTGATTAGTTTTTCTATCTTATGGAAAATTTTCAAAAAATTCACTAAAATTTGAGCCCGTAGGTACCTGCCCAAAATCTGATTTGTCCCTCGAGGGGACAATGGGACTTTAGGGGTTAAGGATAAATTACTAGAATGGTGCAATTCAATGGTGATCCATAGGAACAATTGTTAAAATTTTGTAAAGAAAATGAAATCTTGAAGTAATAGAGAGGAGTGTTCAATTTCATCACAGTAGAAGAGTACATGATGTAACGCAGGCCATTCTCTATAGCTAGTTTGATACTTGATACTTTCATGCTTTTTGTATATCACATAGAGAGACTACGTAGTTTGATACTTAATACTTTCATGCTTTTTGTATATCACATAGAGAGACTATGTAGGAATTTTCTGCAGTTGTTCCTTGCAAGGATAACTCGCTCGTGATTAAGCACACTTGAAATTGCACATTTTGTTGCATACTTAATCACTTGAAATTGCACATTTTGTTGCATACTTAATCACTTGAAATTGCACATTTTGTTGCATACTTCTGCGAAGTTATGACAATATTCGTCTTTACCATATTAGTAAAATCTACGTTTAGTGGATATTATTTTCAAGACTTGATTCTTGATTCCTAAATCAATACCATTCTTAGTTTGTTTTTGAAGCATTGTGCAATGTATTGAGTGTCACCAATTGGGAACTTTGAACTATGTCAATAATATATTGAAATTGATGTTTTAAGGTCTGGATTAAAATGCTTTTTAAATGCTTTTTGATTGTGGTTTCCACGGCGGGGAAAGCTATCACCTCATATTATTGCCACCATTGATTATCAAATCCAAATGTTTTGTGAAGAAATTGGGCCGAAATCTAGTTCTACATAGTACAACAGGTGATCATGCATGCTGACTCCCGACATGCATGTAAAAAGACACTTGAGAACTATCTTTGAATTAAAAGCTAAATTCTTATGTGGCTGATGGACCAATGACAGAGCTTGTCAATGACGGAGCATAAGCTGAATCAAAGAGAGGTAATTCAGTATGTTGTTGAAGAGATGAACTGAAAGAGAGGTTTCAGTGGTGTCCCATACAAACAATGGTTCCAACTTTGTACAATGGGCAATTTGAACAATATTTGAACAATGGGCAATTTCATTAAAATTCCAAGTGCCACTTTGACAGTGTGCCATTTTCACCATCTAGGATAGGTATAGATTTCAGAACGGCCGTTCTGAACCATCTAGGACGAGTATAGATTTAATACGGCCGTTCTGAACTGTTTCACGCCATTTTAAAAAAATATTGCCATTTTAATGAAATTGCCCATAACACCTTATGAATAAATTTGTATTGCCTTCCAACATCTTTCTACCTGCATTTCTCTTAGGGACAAAATATTGCAAAATATCTCCTAAATTCACTCAATGTCATGTACTTCAATTCTACTATAGCATTTAAAGGGCTAGAAATTGTATTTTTTTTGCCTAATTGCACTATCCACTTTTTGTATAATTTAGCCATTTGGCCTTGTGCCAAAGTTTGACATATTGCCATTAAGTTGGACAAATGCCAAGCTATAATTGCCTCTACTACTCTCATTGTGGCCATATATTTTGAACGTTGTCAAATCTTAGCCATCATACCACAATTTTTTGCTTGCACTAATCTATACTTCAACATCCACACTAAAGCTTGCTTATGGTCAATGCACTTGCATATTGTCCTATTCGTCTCTGATACAAACAAATTAGGGCCAAGACTTCTATCAAGATTTGGAAAGTTTCATTAAGGTATGCACCTATTTCCGACAATGTTAAATAAAAGCAAAAGATTTTTTGTATTACTATTTGAACTACTGCTTTTTTTATAATTATTTTACTTTTGTTTATTTTTATTTCTATATTTATGTTATTTTTTGTATTTTCTAAAATAAGCACATTCTATTATTACTTTGTATATCAAGCTAGTATAAAAAGAAAATGCTTCTAATGAAATTGTATATTTTTTGTTCATTTGCAAGTCATTTTTTACTTGAGTCATATTCTATTAAGATCCTATATATTACCTAGATGTTTATACTTTTTCTTTTCTATCAAGTTATATGCAAGATATTTTCATTATTTTGGTAAGATGTATATTATTCTATAAAATAATGTCTTATTTGAATATACATCTTCATATAATTTTTGTTGATAGATTGCCTTTAAGATAACTGAATGAATATGTAATAATATTGTAATGACATCTTAGTTGTTAAGAAGACCAAAAGTAAGGCAAGTGGAAGGCTGGAAATTAAAGGTGGTTTTGCGAACATTAGGTGAGTAGGAATTACGTTATAAATTCACCATCCATCTTGATTTTTTTGTTTGGATTGAATATTAAATTTTGAAATCCAAGTTTATTGTACTACATGTGCAAAAGATAATCAATTCAAAATAAAGGGGGATACTATAGCATTTGTATGATTAACACTCATATATTATAGTTTTTTAACAAATGAATGTAGTTCTTAAATGATGGAGTGATTTGGTAGCTAGAGAGTTCTTCTTTTAAATGGTAAGTGAACTTTGAAATCCACTTACATTTTTTAAATCTTATTTGTGAATTCATGATGGCCGTGATTTGCTACTAAATGACAAGAAATGATTATTGATAGGTGTTAGGTGTATTTCTGCTTCTAAACCATTCATTAATTTGATACTCTAGCATTTCTTTATCCTCTTACCTTTGTTGTCATTGCTTTCCTCACCATTATCTAGCAGTATAGCCATAATTCACTAATGTTCATCTACTTAGCAAAATTATTGTTTATCAAGGATGGATAGATGTAGCCACCTCATTGAAAGTTCATCCAAAATTATCACCACTACTTACAAAAAGCTAAATCATAAAAAAAACATCACTTTCTACATACCTTAGAATATATAAGGGCCTCTAATACAATAGAGCTTATGTAAAGTAATAGCCTTGGGACCAGGCTTAAGTCTTGAATCTTAAAGAAATTCTCTAATGTATATGTTTAAGCTTGGGCTTAGTGCAAGATTAGGTAATCAATATTCCATCACTTTAGAGACGTCAAACATATTTGGTGCACTTACTAGTGTGTTGTTCAAAGCTTTTTGTCTTACACCTACCTATGTCTTGTGATGCTCTAGCTACCCGCTTAAAGTCCATCAAGGCTCTTGGTCAATCACCATGGCTCACAATTAATCAAGTAATTTTAACCCAGTAGATTGGTACCCTAAAATCATGGAGTATAAGATTCATGATTTCCTACTTCCTTGGACATTGCAAGCAAGTGATCCTTACACAATTTTAATTACAATTTGTTACATGCAGTATGGAGTCGGTGCAATCAACCAATGTTGACATTTCCAAGTTCCTGTTTGTGGAAAAGTTCAAGGAGACTCAATTGCAGTTGACAAAGTGCAAGCATGACGGATTCATTCTCTTGAAGATGCTGGAAGAAGGTGTTCACGCAGACATCACGCTCACAACTGAAGATGGCTCCGTGAAAGCCCACCGAAGTGTGCTGGCTTGCGTGTCACCTGTTTTCAAAGCCATGTTCAATCACGATATGAAGGAGGATCTGACCTCCACTGTGGACATCCTTGATATGTCCATTGAAGCTTTGCAGTTGTTCCTCCTTTTGCTCTACACCCAAAATGAACTTCATATCGAGCGATGTGCACAGGAAATGCCACAGTTTCAGTCTATCATTTGGAAGCATTTCATTGAGTTGTGTGAAGCACTCGACAAGTACCAAGTGGAGACGTCAAAACTCCAAAATGTGCTAGAAGCTGCTCTAATCCAGAACTTAACCCCTGAAAATTGTTGGCTCTATTTTGATTGTTCATTGCGAGATGGATTTAATTTCCTCCGAGTGGTTCTATTCTGTTACATGTTGGGCAATTACAAAGACGTTATCGAATCCCAAAGTTTTCTTGAGGAGATGAAGCATAACCCTGAACGAGTATACGGCGTGATGAAGCTAGCTGAGAAAGAAGGTTACCGTGAAGAGGCTGTGGAATTCTTGCGATGCATAAAAGAATGATCCCGTAATCAACCTGGACGTCGATTATATACTGGTGCAATTCCGAGTGTCTAAACTGTATTCTAAAGGGACTGGAGGTTTCATGGCACAAGCCTTCGAAAGCGCCAATGTCATGGATTCTGCCAATATATATGACAAAATGGTCTGAAACTTTGAACTGGCATGACTGACCTAAGGCGGGAGTCTCAGTTAATCCTTAAAGGGCATTGCATTTTCCAGTTTGGTCAAACTTCATAAGTTTTCTATATTAAAACACACCTTTCAAAATTCTTAATATTTTTCTTCTGTAGTAATATGTACGTACAGTTGAACTTCATTTTTTCTTAACTAAATAAAATAAAATGAAATTTATATGGCATTTAAAGCGATTTCTTTGTAAAAATCATATTGCAAAAATGCTTTAAATAATATGAAATGTTTAACAAAATTGGAGATCATAGTGACAAACATCATGATGTAGTCTAACTAATGTACTCCTTGAGCCCACACACAGAGAACCTTGCCTGGACAGTTTTGTCCTTTAAAGATAAATGACTAGAATAGAGCAGTTCAATGGTGATCCACAATGGTGATCCACAGAAACAGTTGTTAAAATTTTGTAAAGAAAATGGAATCTTGAAGTATTAGAGAGGAGTGTTCAATTTCATCACGTACAGTAGAGTACATGATGTAACACAGGCCATTCTCCTATAGCTAGTTTGATACTTGATACTTTCATGCTTTTGTATATCACACAGGGACTACATAGGAATTTTCTGCAGTTCTTCCTTGCAAGGATACCTCGCTCGTGATTAAGCACACTTGAAATTGCGCATTTTGTTGCATACTTCTGCGAAATCATGACGATATTCATCCTTACCATATTATCAAAATCTGAGTTTAATGGATATTTACAGCACGATTATTTTCAGGACTTGATTCTTGAAATCTAAATCAATACCAGGCTTAGTTTTTTGGAGCATTGTGCAATGTATTGAGTGTCACGAATTGGGAACTTTGAACTATGCCAATGTATTGGGAACTTGATGTTTTAAGGTCTGGATTAAAATGCTTTTCAAATGCTTCATGACTGTGGTTTCCACGGCGGGGAAAGCTATTACCTCACATTATTTCCACCATGAATTACAGTAACCTCAAATCGGATCTCAGTTATTAGTTTGGAAACAGCTTTGACTAGAAATATGCAAATTGTGAGATTAATATGGTGGTTCCTGCATTCCCAAGTCACATTTTGTGAAGTAGAACTAATGGCGGGTACTGGAAATGAAGCACCCTTAAAGTGAAGAGTGTCATTCAAAGAATACGAACATCAAGGCTGTGTTCAGAAAACCTCAGTATTCTGAAAAACTTCCTATTTCAGCAAATTCCAGAAGAACGTGCCTTGCTGAAATTAATTAATCTTGGAGAGAACTCGGAACTTGCAAAAAGTGCGAGGAAGAGAACAATCAGAAAGAGAAGTTGATGGCAAGTGGGACCGTTCAGAGTTGATTTTTGTCAACAATACCGACGTTGCAGCTCCCTGTCTGTAGGTAAGACGTAAAACACTAATTGCTAACACTGAACTACGATTCCAGGTCAAAAAATATATCTACAGCTTTTCGGTATTATCACCATGTGACAAATGTGCAGACCAAAGATTTAAGAAAGGCACCCATCTGCAAAAACCAAAGAACGAATGGTCAGAGATAAGCATGGAGCAGGAAAACATAGCACAGGAAACTTTCTTTGCAAGCATAGCTTAGAAGCAATAGATCCTAACCTCAGAATTCTCGCTCATATATTTTCTTCACACCACATCTGAGCGGCCCTTTCTCCAAAAAAGTATCGCTACAATCGTACGTGACATCCCAAAGCATGCTGTTCGGACCTTCACAAGAGACGGTCGGGTCAAACAACAACTTGGACAGCCATTCTTTGCGTGTTGCAGTCCTGTGCATCCGCTTCTCCTCAAGTGTGTCAGCAGCAATCAAACGGTACACAACGACCTTCTTCTTCTGCCCAATGCGAAACGCTCTGCTGATGGCTTGCCTCGTCACGGCTGGATTCCAAAGAACCTCCAAAATGACCACTCTCGAAGCCCCCACCAGGGATATCCCCTCTCCACATGCCTTGATGGAGCCACACAACATCTTTGCCTCCGGATCATTGTTGAACTTGTTGATGATTTTCTGTCGCTCCTGAGGTGTCAGTTTCCCATCCAACCTCAGAATCTGCGAGTCTCGACTCCACTTCATCCTCTGCTCGACCTGGTTCTCGATCAACTCCAACGAGTAGAGGTACTCACTGAAAATGAGGACCTTCTCCTTCGCGTCATTGCAGAACTGCACCAAGTCCAGCACCCACCTGAGCTTCACACTCTGATTCACATCGATGTTGCTCTTCAGGCGCGGGTCCTTTTGAGACCTTTTCTCGTGTTCAGCAACCGGCTCCAGGATGGGATGCAAATAGACTGCTGCTGCTCTCTTCTGGAAGTTGTCCCTAACCGCAATGCCGCAGTTCTTCAGAAGCTCCCACTGTTGAAAGCTCATTTCCAACATAATTGTCAGGTCTGTGATCCCAGGGAGTGTCTCCAGGATGTGGCCTTTATGCCAGGCCACAAAGGGATCGATCAGCATCCGCAGCTGTTTCAAAGCCTTGGCGGTGATGTCATGCTCGCCACTTGCAAATTTCTCCCCAAACTCATGCTTAAACGCTTGCCTCCCTGCATTGCTGGACTCCTTTGGCTCCGATGTAATCAAAGTGTTGAAAGTTGAACACACCTGAGGGATGGCTCTCATCATGAAGTTGGGCCTGACCAACTCCAGCGTAGTGTAAAACTCCTCAAAGTTGTTGTTGAATGGAGTTCCAGATAGAAGCACCCTGCGTTTGGTGTGCACCCTGTTAAGCGACTTCAGAATCTGCGTGCCCTCGGTCCTGGCAATATGCCCCTCGTCCAAGACCATCAAACCAGGACCTTCAGTGAGGTACCTTGCAACCTCACCGCTCATGTTGGTGAATTGTGAATAGCCTACCAACAACACACTTCTGGTTTCCTGCCATATCTTCAGCATCTCCTCTCGATTCTCGGCTTCATACAGGTTCATCAGTGTGATCTCCTCCACTTTCCATTTCTTGAACTCTACCATCCATGGTCGAAGCATGCTCTTGGGAGCTACGATCATAGGTCTGGCATTGGGAACCTGGACCATGAAGCTTTGTATGAAGCAGGTCATCAGTAATGACTTCCCCGTGCCAGGAGCGAATGCCAGCATACACCCACCGGAATCCTCCTCCACAAGGTTCCTAGAAAGCAGTTTGAAGCCCTCCGACTGATGTGCGTGCATTCGACTTTCCAGAAATGGGTGCGCTTCCAGTGCAGCCATGCTCAACGGCTTTGCTTTTGTCTCCAACGATGCCATGGATACGCATTTTGTTATGATTATTGAAGCAGCTCGTAAGTACCAGGTGGGAAGGAGACTCGGATGTGTGCTACGGTGGGCATTGCTGAGAAAATTGAAGCCTGAAAACTGCTGGTACTACCTCGACTGTTCCAAAGAATTACGGAAGTCAAATTCTAATGGAGCTAATAAACATAGTTGCTATCGGACCTGTTCTAATTACATCCTGGAAAACTACGACAAAGTTGTCGAATCTGAAAGTTTTCTCGAGAAGATGTGGTGCAATCCTACACTAGTATACAGCATGATATTAGCCAAGTCCCGAGGTGAATAGTAAGCGGTACTTCAATGCCTCCAAGAACTTTGCTCCGCTGGGTACAAGCCGCGGTATTCAGCTTGTATGGAAACTGGAGGTTTGAAGGTTTAAATTGCCCTCAGTTGAGACACGATTGTCTCGTAGCATAATATAGTTCCAATTCGTGATAACAAAACTTGGAAGGTCAGTTTTTGCACCGATATCTCCTGCTAAATTTTGTACATATATCACACAAAGAGGCCCTAGGCAAATCGCAGCTGTTCCCTGCAAGGACTTGTGGTGATGATCAAGCGCAGCCTGAAATGGCACCACTGCAAAATCCGCACTCATTTTAATGGTTAATGCTAGCCGTGCAGATTTTGCGTTTTGTAAGAGTATCTAGAAATACATACAACTCACAGCCTTCTACTACTACGATTTTGTTTCTTGAGATCAATGACTAGGGCGTATTAGCTAGGCATGTTTGTGTTCAAAGTTCTGATGATTGTTTCAGGGGTGTCAAGGATGTAAAGCGATTCCAAGCAATGCCATCAGCATTTGGTGGTAGCAATATCCAGATCCAGAAATTCTGACTCCCAATATTATTCGGTTTAGATCACACATACAATTTATAGTAGTTACAGTCCAGCTAGAGCTTGAGAATAATACGTGGTTGCATACACAGTGAGAAAAATTGCCACTTGAGATTAATGTGCTTATTTGTTGAGTCTCTTTGAAAGTGCTTCTGTAAGAAAAGCATTATATTGTCTTGCTTGAGATAATAAATCTATTCGGGGTTGCATATATGTGAATTTTTCACTGTCGTAAAAGTCTAAGACTGCTGGCCTAGCTATTTGACATGTGCAGTTTTTTGAAGGCGCCTCTAGCCTTGATCACAATGCAGGAAAACTTCATTCGTGACTTTGTGATCACCAGGAAGTGTGACACTTCATTTACGCTGATCTTTCCAATCTTTCAGAACAGAGTTACCCTTCCTTCTGATACTCCATATTCACATACCAACTTCAATTAGTAAGGTAGGAGGTTCAAAAAGTGCCATATAAGAGCTGAAATTCAATTGGGGGAGGTGGAACTTTTCTTGAAAGACAAATGGAATTGGCATCTAACCCAAGTTGATTCATATTTTATGGAGTTTTATGGAATTAGTTATGAATTTTTGAAGTTGCAATGGCATAGGGCTCTAATACTGCCCACCTCCTCAAATGTGCACAATTTGTACATTGCCAGTACAACAAAAAATCAACACGTACAAATAGTGTACATTTGAAGAAGTGTGCAATTTTAGAGCTTGAGCGCTTTAAGAACCTTGTACTCTAGGAGCCTCAGGACTAGAAGATCCTTCTTAAAGTGGAGACAATTTTGATTGATGTGAAAGTGGTCATATTTGTTCATTTTTTCATTATCAAGTTTATAGGTCTTAAGAGCTCAAAGCTTTGAGAATTAATAAAGCCTACATTGAAATATGTCCCACAAGGCTAATTAGATTGGTTTGACTAAAAAATATGGTCATATTCAAATCTACATTCAGCCGCTTATGGCCGTATGAGTGATGCCCAAATTGCCGGCAATACTATGTACAAACCCTAGTTTAGAAAGGAGGTTCTATAGATTTTTAGTATATTATTGCAATTGGTTTTGAGATTGTATTTATATCTATGGATCTTTTGTATTATCGTAATTTGATTTTGGAGGTATATTGGGTGTACAAAGGAATTAGGTGGTAGAAAATATTTTGTTAGGGTGGTTCTATAATGCATGTAGGTGGTTGATTAGGAAAGCCTACAATACTATTGACAATTCATTGTCATTCTATTGGGCAACTGAAATTTAACCAATCTCATTGAACTTGCTATTTTACCAAATATAAGGTTGAAATGTTAATTTTGATAAATTAGAAGATTTTGGTAGCTTTTAAACTTTTCAAGGTGGAGCGTTTGAGCTCTAAAATATAAATCTATACATGGCATAGTCATCATTTATATATAGATGATTGTTGCAACTTAATGGAATTCAATATTTGACTTGAATAAATCACGTGGTCATATTAGATAAAGGTTAGATAATCTATTTTTTTGTCAAGCTGGTCAAAGCACATAATTTGGTTCATTAGATAATTGGATTATGACAAAATTGCAAGAGACTTGCAATTTAAAAGATATATTAGAAATCTTCTAATGAACCAATAAATTATATAAACGTGTATCATAGGCAACTAAAGAAAAATTTATAGCTTTCCATTAATCTAATGAAATTTCATTTGAAAGTCATCCAAATGTTTATACTAATGAAACCATGTTCATTGAACTTCAATCCAAATTAGTCTGAAGGAATCTTGCACTATTCAACTGTCACACTAATTGAATTAACTTGTATAGCAAGGTCCAAAGAAAATAAAAGTTGCTCAAAAATTTAAGAAGTCTTTCAACAAGTTTTTGACTTGAGTTTCAATTGAACATCTCTCTCAAGCATCCCAAAGAAGAATATTCCTTCTCATTCTAAGTTGTCAAGAGGTATCTTTGTATACTCGTATAAAAGAAAGGAACCTATTCCAATCTCAACCTCAATTGTGGTGCTTTAAAACTAGTCTTAAAAGGTCTCTTTTCATTAGGAGGGAATTGAATTCCAAAAAGAATTGCTTCATAGTACAAAAATTCTCAACTTACTAACAAAGCCATCAATGCAAGAATTGCGTGATGGGCTCAAAAGTATATAATGAGGCTCCAAGCCATACGGCGACTAGATTCATGATGGATTGATGGCTCATGACAGCTGAGACGCCTCTCATAAGTTTTCACATGCCAAATCATCACTACAAACCATTAGTGTTTCTATGTGATGGTACTAATTACAATGTAGACAACCTCATACTCACTTCAATTAGTACTAAAATTAATAAAAAATCTCAAGGCCTCTTTTTGGGTTCATTTTCTTCCTAATGAATTTCCTTTCTAATTTTAAATCACCAAATGCTTCAATTCTTCTTTAAGATGGTTAGTAGAAAAGGCTGATATAATTATCAATTCAAGTTTTTTGTATGCACACAATGCTTTTTTTGAATAATTTTTGGAAAAAGCTCATCATTTTTAATTACCTAGGGTACATGAATTTTTTTGATTTATTTGGAGATTTATCACATCAAAATTTGTAGTCTATCTTACAAAATTGTGCATTTGCAAAAAGGGATGAGCCAACTATAAGATTGTTGAATGTGTTGACCCTAAAGTTCTAAATAATGTTCTTTCATTGGGCAAATCAAAATTTGGGCAAGTTTCTATCTAATCTCAATTTTTTGGTGTGATTTTTTGAAACTTCTAAGTAAGATAGAAAAACACATTAACCTTATGGAATAAAATTTGATTTCAATTGGTGCCTTCAAGAGCAAAATTTATGCCATCCTAAGTATAAAATTGAACTTGCCAAGCAACAAAAATAATTCTTAGAAACTTGAAATAAAACTTTAAAAAATGTGTTTCCTATAGGCTAGTATTTTTTTCTATATGGAAAGCTTTAATTCATTTTGTTTGGATTAGTGATGTAAAAGTTATAGAGCATCTTGTTTTGTGGACAATCATAGTAATTATCCTACTAAAAAATTAACTTATTAGATTTGTTTTTGAACTCAAATTTTACATTTAAAAAACAAACTCTACAAGGACTTGTATGCATGTTAGAACAATCTCACCATTAGAATAAGCGATTGTCGATTTAGTTTTTCTTTCAATCTTGTATGTACTTTTACTTTACATTTTTTAAAGAGTAATAAAAATCCAATTTTCTTTTTGAATTTTTTTCTAGAATGTCAACTCAATTCTTCAGCATAAAAAATATGAAATTCAGAAATCTATAGTACAAACAGCTTAAGCTAAGAAGATTTAAAATCTCATTCTAGTATAACATGGAAAAAAAAACATTTCTTTGTTTTAAACACAGTTATCTTGCAATATCTATGAGGTCAATGTTTCCAAAATTTCTTCCAAATTTTTTTATACTAGTCTAGTACAAGATCCTATAGTTAAATTTCCAAAAAAAATATTTGTGCTTTTTAAATTTTCTTGCTCTTTGCAATAGAATGACAGTTTTCAATGTTTTTTGTTGAATAAAAGGCCTTAAACTTTTAGGAGTTAATCCCTATAGTCTCAGCATTCCCAAAGTGGATGCACTTTGGTCAAACTTGATTTCAACTTTAGACATATCCATTATTGGTCTTTCATTCAAACTAAAAATATGAAGCTTAAAATTTTTTGTTTCTACTCCATTTAAAAATTTCAAAGTTCAATGCATTACTACAAGTGCAAGATTCATGTGTTAGAATCCAATATTACATAATTTTATCAATTGATCATTTATTTTAAGGCTAAAATAAAGTTTGGTAATGATCATTTGACTTGTACAAATGGCACCATAACATTATTCAACTTGATAAAAAAACTAGAAATGTTTAGATGTCAGTGCCAAGTTTTTTGTGCGGAGATGATGTGCAACAATCAAGGAGTAGTACACTGCATAATTAGAAAATCATGCTGAATTGCAAGCTTCATGTGAAGTGACACTAAGAAGAAAATAAAGCATCATTTAAAACTGGAGACTATAGACTAAGAAGATGAGTTGAATGGCCAAATTTTAGTATAAGCTAAAGAGAGTTTTTGCAAGCATGGTCACGGTTTCAATTGTGTTATAGTTATAGTGTATATGAACCATGGTTCAATTTTTGTAAAGTTATTGACTATTACGTGAAATTTGAAGATATTGATATGACTTAAAAGGAACACAACATAGTCCATACTCAAAATGAAAAAAGACATGATCGATCAATGTTACATTTTTGTATCAAATTTAAGTACATTATTTTGGGATTTAAATTGACTTGGGATTTTAAGTACTATTGATTTAGTGTATAATCAGGTCCAATAATCTTACAAATTTGTTCCCAAGGCATGCAGATTCAACAAAAAGTTTATGAACTTCAAGAAGCTCTAGCATACTAAAAAATGGACAAATTTCCAAACCGCGACTTGCATTGGAATTGTAGTGAAGATTATTTGATCATTATAACAATTTTATACACAAAAAAATTCAAAATCATCCAACAATTTGAATCTTTTCTATAGACTAACTATCATCTAGTGTTGCCAAACTTTACTAAAGTTCGAGCTGAAATTATAGTTTGCATTCTACTGGGCGTCTTTGAAATGAGCATTTGCAATTGTTGTAGAGATACTTCATCCTATAATGCTTGAATTGTTTGTATCATTTCTTGCTTGTTCATTGGTCTACTCCAATGTTGCAACAAATCCTTGACTATCTTCCAAAGGTTCTCGATCTATAGTGAATTAGAAAGCCAAACTAACTTCTTCATACCATGAGCTTGCCTCCATTTCTTTAGAAATTGTTGTATAATATTCAATTAATCTTCACTACAATTCCAATACATTTTGTGATTTGGGAGTTTGTCCATTTTTGAATATGCATCTACAGCATTAGGGGACATTTGAGGCCTCTAGAAGACTGCAAGTTCCCCTGCGTTTCCAGACTGCGGGAACGTAGGGAAGCAGCTGGCTGATGTGGTCAACACCATGCCACGTCGTTTTTGGCGAAAAAAGAAAAAAAAAAAGACTTTTTTTGCTAAGAATGATATTTTGGGCAATTTCATTTTTTTTTTTTTTTTTTTTTAAAGAAAAAGATCTGACAACCCGTACCGACTGTTCACTGAATTGGGACAGCATTGGGAATGGGCCTGAAACAATCTTCTAGAGGCCTCAAATGGCTTCTAATGGCTTCCTAAAGCTTACGAACTTTTGCTAGCTTAATCTACTTGGGAAGAAAAATTTGTAAGATTATAATAGAACCTGACTATACTTTAAATGTTTACTACTACATTTCTAGTTACATTTTATATTCAAACAACTTTAGTATAAATGTCAATAATTTAGTTCAATTGGTAGTTTTCTATGCAAAATTTTGGCAGTAGCAGTAGCTTAACCCCTAAAGGACCATTGTTGGTTGTCCGTTCGAGGAACAACTGGGATTTCGGGCAGGTACCTACGGGCTGAATTTTTGTTGTGTTTTTACATGAAATTTTTTGGGAAGATAGAAAAATTGATAAGCTTCATGGGAATATAATTTTTTTTACAATCGGTGCCCGGTAACAAAAGTTATGCCCAAATAAGCTAAAAACAAGGGAGAGGGGGCAGCAAAAAATTTTTGCAAAAAATTTAATTTTTTTGGATTTTTTTATTTTTTATAAGAGTATATTTTTGCCTATTTGGGAAGATTTTATTCATTTCATTTGGATTTTTTATGAGAAAGTTATGGACAATCTTGTTTATTGGGCAATTAGAGCATCTTCTTGAAAAAAATAACTTGTAGGATTCATTTTGGATTGCAATTTTTGCAATTTTTCAAAAAAAGAAGTTCCGCATGGTTTGGTTTTCTTGCTAGAACAATCTCACCGTTGGGATTAGTGCATTTTAATTCCATCTAAAAGATATTAATATTTTAGATTTTCCTTGTATCTTGTACTATCTTCTACTTAACAATTTCTTTTAAGAATGAAAATTAAGTTTTTTTGAATTTCTTTTTTTTTCCTAGACTCTCAACTCAATTCTCCACTGGAAAGATTTAAAGCTCAAAACTCTGTAGTGCAAAATTTAAGTTAAAAATGTTCAAAGTCAAAAAATCTAGTCCCGCAATGTGCTGAAAAACTTGTTTTTTTTCAGTTTAAATGCAGATATCTTGCATTCTGTGCGGTCAAAAATTCTGAAATTTTTTCCACACATTATCATGCTAGTCAGGTATAAGATCTTACGGTTGGATGTGCAAAAAAAACAATTTTCAGATTTTTTTACTCTTTGCTTTAGAAATGACAGTTTTGAGAGTTTTTTGGCAGAAAAATGGCCTTGGTCCTTTAGGGGTTAACGTATAGACAGGTATGCAAATTGCATCTCATTCACAACACTGAGCATTTCTAATCTAGGATTTATATCCATCCCCTTCTATAATTTTCATGTTTTTTCTTTCTACATGTATGAGTAATGTTTGTATTCATTCATTATTCAAAATTTGAACCCTAATACCTAAGAAATTAAAGCAATCTATAAATCTACCTCATGAAGTAGCATACTTATGAACTGCTATTCATGAAATTTTTAAATATTTTCATAATATTTGATATCTCAAAAATAAATGAAATCATACATCCCAAATGTTAGGCTAATTGTTATCAAAAATCCAAGGAAAGATATAAAATACCATACCTCTATTAGTAGTTGAAACTTCAACAAGCAGTTTTTTGAGGTTAATGAATGGATCGTTGCAAGAAAGAATGGTTGTTTTTTATCCATTTTGACTGTTTTTAGCCATTTTTGAGGGAGCATATTAAAAATCAATTTTTTTTTAAATATTAAAAATATGAGAATTGTATACACCTATGAAAAGAAAGTATACTATGAAGGAAAGCCAAAAAAATATTTCTAAGTAGGAGAACTAGAGAAGTGAAGTATGGCAAGAAAATGGATACTTTGAAGTTTTAATATGTAAAAAATAGGATTTTTTTTCAAAGAAACAAAAAATAGACAATTTGAGAAGACTTCATTTTAAAGAAATTCTATCAAAAGAATAATCTTGAAACCATTTTCAAAGTTCAGAAGTATACATGCAAGGGAGCCCTCTTTGTATGGATGCAGAAGATATGAAATAAAATATTTTAAATCCCTAAAGGCCCGAAGTCCCCTCAAAAGACACTTGGGATTTTTTGGGCAAGCTCGTGTGACCTAAAATTCTAGATGGATTTTTTGAAACTTTTTCAAATATGGGGAATCACATTAGCTTTCTAAAAATATATATATTTTTTTGATCAGTGCCCAAGAGCAAAAATTATGCCATCCAGAGTCTTAAAAGCAGTTCGTTGGGCAAAAAAAGAAACACAAAAAAATGAATTTTTTTTGAAAGATTATAGTTTTGTCTACATCTGAATCTAAAATAAAAAGACAATGTAGAATAAATGTGGAATGAAATGCTAGCTCTAAACCCATAATTAAGACTTTTGACCCACTAAACTAATAAAAAAAGGGGGTATTTTAAGTCTAAATTTTTCCTAATGCATCCCATTATTCTACACCTATAGTATTTACAATACACTCAATGACATTTGACATATGCTATAGTATAATCAACCAGTTTATAATTTTTAGCTCCAATGTTTTTTTGGCATCCTATCATTTGTTTGCACATAGTTTGCTACTTCTACCACTTACTGCACCCCCTGAGCAATGTTTCAGTACCATTCTTTCAGTATTTCTTGCATTGACCCAATTAGATTTTTGAAGAGTCTGAAATATTAAATTAATGTTGAAGGTGAATGGAAAATTATAAGTTCTAAGTATACATGGTATCCTAATGCATGTAAAATAATAAAAAATACAAACCTTAATGACTACCAAAGATACCTTCATTATAGCAAGCTTGTTCAATACAAAAAAGTTTTGTAGTTGTTGAATGTTGCATATGCTTGAGATCTCTAGATTTTTTGCAAGAATGCTTGAACTACTAGATTACATTTCAAGAAAGCATTGGGTCTACAATTATCAATGACATTTTTTTATCAGTGTAATGTCAATGACTGATATGGTCAAAGACTAAGATTGAGGTTGAGTGGTTTACAAAGAACTCAAAAATTGTCAAAAATTGTAGATTGAACCTCATATTTTATAATGCCATTATTTGCTAAATAGATGAAGCCACAAAATCTTCTATTTATTTGGCAACATCTCTTCCAAATGAATCTATTGAGTAAGTTAAAAGATTTAAAGTAGCCCAAATATATATTCTATCTTGTGCTCTAACCTTTAGGAATTTAAGACAACCTATATATGGCCAATTTGTTAATTAATAACACCTATAACTCTATAAGGTAGTGCAATTCAAAGACTTAGGAATAGAAATATAACCTATAGTTTACAAGCAAGTGTAGTAGGTACTAGTTTCATTTTCTTGTAGATCTTGATATCAATATATCCAATAAAAATTGGAGCTATTCTAAGAGTCATGTTGTCTCAAGTCTATAAAGACAACTACGCTTGGAGAAATCTACAAATTTATGACAATGACAATGAGGCAAAAAGAGCAAGCATGTCTTTTTGTTTCAAATTTCCCCCCCCATTTTGGAAAAATCTAGAGCCAATAAGTCCGCTACAAAAAAATTCCCAGCCCTCTCCAATGCCGTTGATTTTTAATTAAAAAAGTAAATCATCATTGTTGATTGCCGTTGTGAAAAACAATCTTGACCATTGGTGCTTTGGGATACAAAATATAGATACAGGAGTACATATATAAAATTTAAATATGGAAATATAGATATGATAAAAAAATTTCAAATATCCCATATTGTTTGAGTTGATTTATGAGTTGAAAAATTAGATGCTATTTTCTATACACCTTTGAATTTACATCCTCTCTACTTTCCTATTGCATCTAGGTTGTAGATTTCAGAGACTAGCCTTCCCCTCCATATTTGGTGTAAAGTGTGTCTATGATTCAAATATATATGCATGTTCTTTATGTCGTGTCTTTCACTTGCCACTTTCTACCTCTTGCCTTCATTTGAATGGAGTTAGAATCAACATTAATGCTTAAAAACTTCATCCATGAAGATGCTTTGTCTATTTGCATTTTATTGAAATAAAATTTGGAGGTATAGTCTAGCAAGTCTTTATGCCAATGGTTACCTTCTTCTCTTACTTGGTTAGAATTGATGTTGATGATGTTGCTTTTTCTACATTCACTATTTCATACATTGGTTGTTTTGATATGCCTTTGCTTATTTCTGCAAACAATATTTAATTGGGGCCAATCAAAATTAAAACTACTTTTACAAAATCTTAGAAATTTAATTAACCGTGGCATTGTTTATAATCAAATGATGCTATACAGTCACAACAGCAATGTTTACAAATACATACCAAACAACCCTAATCAAGTCTTTTCATGCAATGACTTTCCAAAAGATAAAATAAGCAAAATACACCTAAAGATACAAAATAAGCACTTGAATTTGCATTTTTTGTTTCAATTTGAAAATTTGTTTTTCTTTGTTTTCATTATTTTCTTGGTTATTTGGAGATTTTTCCATAGATTTATTGTTTATGGAAGGCTAGTGTCAATTGCTCCATTTGAACCTTTCAAATGAGCCCATGTTAGATCTGTTCCATTTCCTTCATTTGAAAGTGTATAATTTGGTTTTATTAGCACAATCTGCATGCAAAGATGATATATATTTGCATTGAAGAACCAGAAGTTATTGATAAAACAAGCTTAAATTGTAAGATTGAAGATTGAATACTTTGAAATCTTGAATGTTTATTTGAAGCAATTTGATTATGAAGTTTTTTCTTATTTTGTAGTAAAACCTCTACGTCTATTATTCCACTATCTTTCAAAATTGTAAAACTTTATACTTGGACTAAACCAAATGCCCTAATTTTCTATCATAGGAATACTGCAATACAAATATTGCAAATTTGGCCTACCAAGCCAAGCACATTTAGAGATATAAATGATGTTTGAAATGTGGAATTTTTATTGGTAATAGGAAAAGAAACTTACATGACATCCACTACAAGGGAATGGAGTGTTTTAAGTGAGTTTTTAAGCATAGTCCTAGACATAAGGTTTTAAGTAATGACCTTTAAGGCCCTTTTCAACAAAATTTTACTAGAAACACATGTATTTCTAGTCAAATTTTGCTGAAAAGGGCCTTAAAGGTCATTACTTAAAATCTTATGTCTAGGACTATACTTAAAAGCTCACTTAAAACAAACCCAATTTCTTTTAGTGATCAAGCAAGAGAGCATGTAATCACCAAATAATCCCCTTGTTTTTAGTGTAAGTTGTGGTGTTTCCTTGACAAATCTCCAATGTCCATCCATCTGGTAGTCAAGTAGATTGATAACCAGCTTGTATATAATCTTCAGGTGAATATGTGCAGTTTACAACTTTCACAATGTCATTTCCACAAGGCACTCTCCAAAGAGTATTTGTTTTTAATAAGCGGTGTTGCAATTCATTAGCATTGCATTTTGTCTCATTCTTAACAATAATAGGAAAAAGTTTTCTCAGCGTCAAGTGGAGGATTCTTTTTTGAGTGACATTGAAAAACATTGAGGTTTTTTCTGCCTCAACCCTAGTAGGAACATCTATACATTTTTTTCAACAGGAAGCATGTGATATTGATGTTGCATTTGGACTCAACCTTGGTATAAATTTGTGAATGATATTCCACCAAAGGCGGTTCATCCCTCTTTTTAATTTACACTAAAAGAAACCCGCGTTGGTCCAAACAAAAAATGTGGGCTGAAATTTGTTGAGAATCATGTTTCCAACACAAAGTTTTGGGATTCCAACGTTGGAAACATGGTTTTCAACAAATTTCAGCCCACATTTTTTATTTAGACCAGTGTGGATTTCTCCTAGTGTTAGTCGGCGTTGGAATACATAAAGAATTTATCTCCCTCAATCCAAGCAAACCTATCTATAAGGTATTCAACCTTGTGACTATCTTTTTTCCTATAACTAGCTGAGATGATCATAAATTGCGAAGAATTTATAATCACATTTGTTGCACTAGGTTGGTAATTTGACCTCCTTACATACTGCTTAATCACTCTTCCATCAAGAGGCCCTACATCCTTTATTTGTTTAACAATTAAATCAATTGAGGCAATTTTTGAAGCATTGCTTTGTTTCCTTTTTCTTAGAAAAAACATTTTGAATCCTAAATGTATTCACTTCAAGTCTTTCTTTGTCAGATACTCCCTCAATAGAAGCTTTCAAGTTTGTACTTGTCTTTGTACAAATTCTTCTATTTATGTAGTTCCCACTTCATTTGGACAATTAGAAGTAGCTTGCATATCTTTATGTCTATATATTAGAGTTATTTGCTCTTCTAAGTTCCTTACTAGTCTTGCTATATCTTATATTTTAGTACCTTTTATAGCATTTCTTATTTGGATCTAATAAAAAAAACTCTAATTTTAATTCGTTAGTCAAATATTTCTAGTGGATCTACTTTTGCAAACCGGATCCATGTTTCTAATTCCACCTCATGCAACAATTGCATACATATGTCCAAGGATAGAATTCCAAAAGACCATGTCAAAGTTGAGTTGTGTACAAGTAGACATATGGTTTTAAAAGTAAGTTCTAAAAATGTAGGGTTAAATAAATGCAATCAATGCTACACTCAACTTGCATCTAGGAGCTTAATCTTTTTGCATGCTTCATAGTGTAAATCCTTGACTATAAATGTCAGCAAAGTTAAGCCCCTAATTCTTAGACAAGGTGTTCAAAATTTAGTTTTTGAGAAATTGATTATCCAAAATCCAAATTGTAAGAGAATAATCAATATTCTATAAAGTTAATTAATTTCAATGGTCACGCAAAAAGACCAACCATAAGCATGAAGAAATCAAGATACTCTGCTCATTGAATTTTTGCAATGTCAAAATTAATACACTACTAGAAAATGGGGGTGTCCACGACTGCGCAAAATGACTGTTTCACGATTGTGGGACGACTAAAAGCAGTTGTGACGGCAAAATAGGACTGGCAGGTGACTGTGACTCTCGGAGTCGTGAGATTGTCATTTCTATCAAGCTAAAATCTACCAATCTAAAATTAGCAAAAAAGATAATATCACCATCTTTTTCTTTCTAAGTGGGCAATGGATGAGAAAGTCTGATGTGGAAAGGGCGGGAGCCAAGCATACAATATGGACGTCCACGTGTCTAGTTGCGACTGACCCCTTATAAATCTAACGTGGACAGCCACATCATCAGTCATTAACCAATCAGGTGAAAATTTTGCAAATCCCTTTTAAATCTGACGTGGAATGCAACCTAGGGTCGACGGATACAATCACGTCAAAGTCGTGTGGGAGTTGTGGCGCAGTTGAGGTTCAAAGACGTGTTATGGGGCTTCTAGTCATTACGTAGTAGTGATGGAATCGTGGAAAATGCAAGGATCAGAACATTGGTAGTGTTGCAATCCTGTTCAACTGACAACAAAGTGCGCAGATGGCAATGCGGGGCACATGGGTTGGGTAGAAGTCATGTGGTAGTTGTGTTTTGTTATTGGTAGAGTTTTGGTCAATTAAATGAAAAGACGCAGAGGAGTCGTAGAGAAGTCGTGCGGTAGTAGCGTCATTGCTGTAGATGTACCAGCGATTACCAAACGCGACTGACAGTGACTAGCCACAAATGACAACTACCTCCACCATCGCGGCGGCACTGGTACCGACCCTACTAAAGAAAGAATCCAACTATGCTCTGACATTGCATTTTGCATAGACTACGGACACTGAGGCAAGCATCTACGTATCATGCAATCCAATCAAAGAGACACCAATTCATTCCAAGCAACACAACTAATGGAAATAAAAGAGACTTATGCATTTATACAAAAAAAGGACAACCGAATGGCTCTCTGGAGTTACAATTGGATCTTTTGCAGTTCTTGTTACTCCCAGTATTGAACTATTCCCTCTTCCGCACTCATCTGCATCTGCCTTGAGCATCAGGATTGGTTCAAAGCTTCTTCTTCACATACTTTCCATGCCATAGTACGGAGCTTCCAAGTGCGTTCTCTATGAGCTGCATGATGTTCAGGTCAATCGTTGGGTACATTAGCGCCATCCCGCAACGCACAATGTCCGTCATATCAACCTTCAGCCAAGGTGATTCAATCTCCTTGGTAACCCGTTGACTTTGCCCTTTGCCACTTTGTACTTTGTAGCCCGAGGATTGACTAGAGAGACTTTGTCACCCACATTAAACTGCAACTCAAGGTGCACGTTAGCCACTAAAATTTGCATATCACTTGCTCGCAAAATTGGCAACGGAGGCATCACTAAAATGTGACTTGCTCGCGACTTCATTGTGACCAAGACTGCTTCAACACTCTTGCGCAACTCCCTCACGACTTGTAAATGACTTCAACAAAGCTCAGGACTTTGGGTATTCAATGCAAAGTTACTAAGACCTACAGCTACGTGTATCGCATAGAATAAGAGTAAAGCATTTCTACCTTTTTTGACCAAGCCTCCCGCTTTTTTTGTGCCCTGCTGCTGCCTTTGACTTTGTCTCTTACTGCACCTTCTCTTGCAGAAATACAACAAAGCAATCAGATGTGCTACAACAATGATGGTGAGGGGACGTATTTAATAGATGCAACCATGTAATCTGTTAGTCTCTTTACCTTCAAGAATATCAAGAAACTCGTATAATGAACCTTTTTGGTGTTTAGAACTCATGTCATCGACTGACTCCTGCACAAAGGACGGGTACTTTGAACAAAATGTAGCTTTGTTTGGACATTTGTGGAGTGCCTCCAGACACGGCCAAAAGACATCGATCTCCTCCTCCTCCAAGAATACGTCATCATTGGTGGAGTCGAATTCCTGTATTGTTGCACACGCCACACAGCAGAGGGCATTTGGTCAGCACCCTAAATCCTAAAATTGGCAGGTCGCGGATGCTTCGAAGTACTGCATCCCCGACAACAATCGATGGGGCACCGCAGCCACCCTTGGCACCCGCTAGCGCTACCCACTCTGCAAATAAAAACAAGTTCATTTGTAGAAAGAAGAAGTCGCAAAATGGACCAAAATCCTAACCCCAATTGACAGAATCAATTTTCAAAATTACCTGCCGCCCCTGCCTCCAAAGTGGCCTGCGATTGCATATAGAAACAAGCTATTGCTAATTTGCATCAAACCTTTGGCAATGGTCATGTCATCGGACTTCGTCGCCTTGAAGGAAAATTCCATAGAAGAATACTCATTTTGTCGACAAAACAAACACACCTCCTCGCTGCACTTGGGTGTTGCTCCTACTCCCCCCCCCTCACAGTGAAGTCTAAAACCCTATAATTGCTGCACTTGGGCGTTGCTCTTCCTCCCCCCCCCTCATAGTGAAGTCTAAAACCCTATAACCGCTGCACTTGGGCGCCGCTCCTCCCCCCCACATCACAGTGAAAAGCCGGCCACCCTAAAACTACCGCACTTGGGCACCGCTCCTCCTCTCCCCTCATAGTGAAGCCTAAAACCCTAAAACCGCGGCACTTGGGCGCCGCTCCTCCCCCCTTCTGACAGTGAAGCCTAAAACCCTAAAATTGCCGCACTTGGGCGCCGCTCCTCCCCCCTTCTTATAGTGAAGCCTAAATTCCTAAAATTGCCACACTTGGGTGCCGCTCCTCTCCCCGTTGTCCTTGAAGACCTCTCGTTAATTGCCTACACTACATGAGTTGTGCCTATTTCTCCTTCAATCTCTTCTACGAGATTTTATTTGCGATGCACCAGCCGCACAGTGAAGCCTAAAATCCTAAACTACAAAACCAATACACACTACTACACTAGAGTGTCAGTCTAAGTGCTAGAGAACTATAAGTGCCTGCCGTTCATGTAGCAAGTCCAAAGATGGAGTGAAGAAAACATCCAATTCCCAGTGCTGATGTGCATTAAATGCGTCGTCAATTTCAATGCAACTGTAGAGAAGTTGCAAAAGAGTGACCAGTCCCAAAATGTGACTAATTCACAACTTGGGTTCAACTTTTGAGGCGCTGATGTGGATGGTGGCGCTGAAGAAATAAATATGGCTATGGAAAATCCTACTGCGCCGCCAATGAAGTGAATTGACGGCAGATCAACAATATCAAATGCAGTGACCAAGTGTAAACGGCAACAACATGGGCAGACTTTTTCCTTCTAGTTTTCTCTGCCTCTAGCAAGGAATGCAAAGTGGCAAAAGCACTTGTGAACAAAACATCTCTACTTGATTAGAAAGGGGATTTTGGCGGTTGACCATTAATATTTGCCTGCAATAATTATTGTAGGCTAATGTATGAATTGACAATCTCAAGCTCCCTAGTCTTCCTATGATTGGACTAGAGTGCTATTCATAAAAGGACAATGATAGAAGAATATCTCTATGCTTTCAAGTAGGCCTAGACATAGGTAGAGGTCATTAAAAGGACAATAGAGTCAGTACTCTGAGGTACTCTTCATTTAGGGATGTAGGGCATGGCCAAGGGCCTATTCAATGTTAGCAATTGCCATTCGACTTTTGCCAATCGCCTGAAGGTTACTAGTTGTAAAGAATGACTTTTGCGTGACTCCTACAAGTCATACTTCAGTTATGACGTGACTGGAGGAAGTCAAGTCAAAGTCATAAGTCATGAAACGGGACTTTGGATTCAGTGCAATATAGACTTCAGGATCTTCGATGTCTATGATGAATGTGTGTTCTTATTTTTTCCTTCCTCTTTGAATAGTTTTAGGTGTTCTTGTCTTTTTTTTGCTTCTTCCTTGTCAGCATCTTTTGGTTGCCTTTGCTGTTTTCTTCAAAATTGTTGTACTTGTGCCCGTCGTCAACTCCATCTCCCCATTTTATTGGCTACCTAGCCATTGTCAAATTGTTTAGGTCCATTTGAGGCTCCATCCCCTAGATTTCAGCAGTGTATTTTACAATTCTCCCACCTTCCGCCCGTTCCCCTTTGTGAGTTTGTTGCTCTCCATTTTTTGGTTCCAACATCATATCTAGAGCCTTGCATTCTTCTTGTTTTAGCCTCCTTTGCGGTTCATTTCCTCCCTTTCTGCTGTTCATTCCACTTTCCTTGTTCTCGTGTTCATGTCCTTCCTTCCTTATCATAGATGTCGTGGTTTACGGAAGCTACTATTATCCTATAGATATTGCAATTTGTTTGGAGGACGATTATAGGTAGTTCATGTGGTTGAAGTTGATCTTTCATGCTTTTCCTAATTTCCTTTAACATTTTTTTTCCTTTCATCCCTATGCTCCATTCAAATCCTTTTTTGGCATATGGAAACTTTGTACTTAGGCGTCATGGATAGGCTTCTAATTGAATGCGCAAAGGTCCCCACTAATTTGAGTGACATAAAATTTGTAGGCAACCAATCAGTGCCCCTACTATATTGCAGTGTTTGTCCTAAAGCGCAGACCACCTCAGTGGTGAAAGAGTAAAGTGAAGTTGTGATAGTCACTCTGAGGTCATTAGCGTGAAACAATATTGCACTGTAGTAGAATGCTACTTCTTGTTGACTTTTTTGAGTCCAGTCGCAGTCATCCTATAGTCCTTCAATTACTGTCTTTGTGCGTAGATTTGTCTGCCGTGTAGGCACCACTATTGCATTGAGTCGATGACTTTGTAATTATTTTATCCTTTGTGAACATGCAGGAAATGGAGGGCTGAAACAAGGGTGAATCCATCACTCTAGCTCTAGCAAACTGGATGGTGACTATAGTCCAGAGCAATGATCTGGACATGCAAAATCTGGAAGACCGTGAGTGCTAAGCCATCACAGAGAGCTACGAGGTATTCTAGAATCACCGCTTTTGATAACCAATTTTGAGTCGACAACGCAACTACCAAGCGACTACTGAGTTACAACAGTGCTATGGCGTTCGTCTTCAAAATGCCATTGGAGAATGCTTGCTTGTCTGTGAACTACGTTGGGGTCCTAAAAGATATTTTGCTGCTGGATTACGAGGGACTCAATTGTCCAAGGAAGGCAAGCTATTAGCGTAAGAGCGTTATTGATCTTTCTCCTGCTATGGAGTCATGTGGTAGTGTTGGCAAAGTCTATGCTTAGTCAGACAAGTCACCGCTATGTCATATAGCAAGCATACTGGCATAGCACAGACTCAGATTATTGTGCCATGTCTCATGATTCACTGAGAAGTAAATAGCTCATTTTGCAAATCCTTTGCATTGTCTTTATATGACTTACAAATTGTGTCTTTGAATACTAGGCCGTAGTGAACTCCATGTGTTGTTTTACTTCATGTTTCCTCCTGCCGTAGTGTCATCTTGTGAACAGGAGAAGTTGCCACCCTAGCACAACGCAAAAGTTCTCCAGAAGTCCACCCTAAAATCGTTGAAGTCACAATGAAGTCGTCTAAGAGTGACCCCCTAGTGGCACAGCGCGACTGCGAACCGCGGCTCCTTACTCGCGGTGAAAAGCTAGCTACATCAGTGCAGGAAAATCCATGTAGGCAACGAGATATCCCTTGAAGTCGTTTGGAGTGACTCTCCAATCATACTGCAATCGCATATTAGTGATGCCAAGTTGCAGAAAGTGACTATGAACTGTGCAATAACAAAAGAAATATGGCCGTCTTTCTAAACATGCACAGAAATTGTGGTTTTCTTCCACTTTTTGTCCACTAGTCGCGCCTGCGACTGTGGGACGACTGGGACATTGGCTCTCTGGCATAGATGGTGCAATTAGAGAATAGCAGTCGCGCTACAGTCGTGCCCTTTGGAAACGCGTGACTCCGCAGTCGCGGATACCCCCATTTTCTTGTAGTGATATCAAAACATGGCAATTATACAATGTCCTTGCATAAGCTTCACAATTTTTTGCAAAGTGTAGAACTAAACTATTAGCCTCATTTGACCAATAACCAAATCTATTTTAGGTAATCAAAATGCAAGCCCCTTGTCAAGAAAACAATGCAAATGAGCCCAAAAATTTGCACGAAGAAAATTGCACTTCACAATGAATAAAAGAATCTTTGTAAGTTTCAACTCCAATCTAATCTAGTTCAAAATTACTTCAATGAGTCTTTTTGATGTACATTGTATCCAACCAAGTGTGAGATTTTCAATTCACACATGTAATATGGATCTATAACTTACCTCAAGAAGACAATTTCAACTTCAATTTCTCAAGTGTCAAAGTCAGTAGATGGGCCAAAAAAAAAATAACTATACAAATAACAACCCTAGACCACTCATTTTTCTTCTTTATAGCTATCTTTTTTCCAAACAAAAAACAAAAAATAAAAGAAAGCTTTATAAGTCCCCAAAAGCTCTTTCCTAAACATACGCCAAATATAAAAAAGTAATTACATTCCAAACAAAGACATCTACCTGCAAGCAAACTTTGTGAAAATCAAAGCATATGACCTACCTTCAATCAAGCTACCATCTCAAAGTACCTCTACCATGAATCCATTTTCATGCTCGCAGGTCTCAACTGGGTAGCTATTATAAACTTCGAAAACTCCCAATGAAAGCTTCTAAAATGTTACCCGCAAGGGCAACACCATCCCAAGTTCCCAACATCCACCACCAAACCCACATATCAAACTTGGTGATGATAATGATGAAAGTGCAATGTTACATAATGTTGCTAGAGTAGCTGGTGGAAATGTGATAGGACGCTTGTTTTACGAAGCTTTCGGTTACACTCATGTACTGCACATTGTCTCATCATATCATGCCCACATAGTCTTGTCATATAATGTGCACTTTTGCTTGCAATGCACTCAGGAATTGAACTCATTTTCTTGAATCTCTTTTGGGGGGTAATCCAGTCAAGAGCTTGTGGTGAGTGCCACATGTGCTCTCAAAAAGAGCTGCAAACACTTTGGACCCAACTGCTTCATAAAGGAAACTTAGGGTATTCAAGATGTTCCACTTCTTTAACTGCTTGGCCATCTTTGGTTCAGAAACTCTCAAATCTTACATATACAAGAGTCTTGTGTGAGACTTACATTCTGCAAGAGGACATAATTCTGAAACAGAATTTCAAAACTTTACAAGAGGGCTGAGGGAGAGGGTTCGAAAATCGCTCAGGCATTAAGAACCGCCCCTATACAGGTGCCTGAAATAGTGCACATGATAGATGAAATCACACATTTTTTTTTCCGTGATTAATGGCGCTTGTATGTGGAGGGTTTCAGATTAGTCATTAAGTGAAACAGGTGTTTACAATGAGTGCTAATAAATTCAGGAGTACTTTAAGTTCAAAATGAAGACCACTCCATAGTCTGCAATAAATTCTTAATGACACCATGCAGTGAGCTCAATAAAGATGTGTTTTGGACGATTTATTGGAAGACATCTAATCGAAAGAGTGATGAAGCACTCTCAAGCATTTAATAAAGTCATGATTGTAGAGTAGTTTAATATTATGAGAGGGGTGTTTTCTGATGCAGGCGCCGTCGGTTTTAGAAAGTGTACTGAAAATTTGAATAAACAAATGTATTTGAAATGAAATCAATTAAAAAACAAGTCCCATGACATGGCAATTGAGCCTCCACTTTCACAGCAAAGACATGGAGAACTTCAAGAATTGTACAGTCAAGCATGAGCAAGTCCAGCATGAGCAGAGTTGAGCAAGTCATTGTAATTCAGAGATAGAGTTCAAAGTTTTGTTGTCCGAAATTGATCACTTACAATTCAGTCAGTTCTCCACAGATCTATCCTAGCAACATGAGTGATACTAGTGTCTCTGATGATAGTGAGGGAGATGGAAGGAGTTGTCACAAACATAGGAGCTGGGGAAGTAGTCAATCAGAATTCTATGGAGATGAGGATGATGTTGAGAATGAGTTGAGGGAAGAGTTATTTGCTTCAGTAAAAGTAGAAGAACAGGAAGATTGGTTTGAGGAAATGGATAGATTTGAACGTGAGGCTAACATTGAAGCTCATGTCTCCGTGGCCGGATTGCAGCTGAATCAGAAGCGCCGGCGCATAACTCGGCTTCAAGCCCCGCCTGCAACAGCATCAACAAAGGGAGACGAAGGGAGGCTTGAGAAAATGGCGGCTGCAGACGGCATCCAAAGGCACCAAACTGAGGGCGGAGAAGACAGAGAGGCGTGCCGAATCCGGGAGCGCCAGCAAGTAGGAGCGGTGGGGGACAAGGCTTGTGAATCGGACGCAGAATCAGGGGATTCCAGATGGCCACGATTCCCTTCAACAGATCAAAGTTCCGGATCTCCTCCTGGTCAGCAAAGCGCGCGCTCCTCTCCGCAGCATACACAAGACGATAGGCGGCCCCAGAAGAAAATCGTCAGCGTTGATGGTGGGAGACAACTTCGCAGCGTCTCCAAAATTCAGGCAACCTCCACTACGAACACAGACTTAGGTAATCCACCAAATCTAGAAACCCTACGTGAATCTGGAAATAGAACGTCCAAGCCTAAGTTAAAAAAGAATGGAAACTGGTCAAATGAGCAACTGAAGTCTGCTATAGCTGATGTTGATGATGGTGACCCCATCAGATCTGCTGCTAGAAATCATGGTATTCCCACTTCTACATTAAGGGGACACGTCTATGGTACTACTAGAGAAAGGAAGAGAGGGAAAAAGGGAGTTTTAACTGACCAAGAAGAGCAACAAGTAGTTGATTACTTGGTGACAATGCAAAACCTTGGTTTTCCCTTGACCATAGGGCAGTTAAGAGAAAAAGTTGGCATTCTCACTCAAGCAAGACTGACACCTTTCAAAGATGGAGTACCTGGTCCGGGTTGGATTAAATGTTTTAAGAAAAGGCATCCTGAGTTATCTATTAGGAAAGCCCAAGCTTTAGATCAAAAAAGAGCAAGAAACCTCTGTCCAGAAGCTGTGGGATCATTCTATACCAATCTACAGATCCTTTGTGACACTTATCACTATCAGCCCCATCAAATATGGAACTGTGACGAAAGTGGAGCACAAGCTAGTAAGGATGGAGGAGGGTATGTCCTTGCCAAGAGGGGATCTAGAAGTGTTCACTTGGTCACTCCTGATCAAAGGGAATGGATCTCAGTGTTATCTTGTATCAATGCCAAAGGTGAAAACATACCTAATTTCTACATATTTAAGGGAATCAAGAGGATGAGAAACTATCTTCAAAAAACAGGTGAAAAGGGGGCTGTGATGGCCATGCAATCTAAGGCATGGATGACAAACTACTTATTCAAAGCCTGGATGAGACGTTTTTTACTTCTTCTTTCAAAAACGTATGGAATATCTGCAAGCAATAGACATTTGTTAATTGTGGATGGTCACAAATCCCATGTCAGCTTGGAAGTGATTAAAGTTGCCAAGGCAAAAGGTTTGGACTTGTTAACATTTCCTTCCCATACAACCCATGCTTTACAGCCTTTAGATGTGACATGTTTCTCTCCTTTCAAGTTTTCATTCAGAGCCTACCGGAATAAATGGACATCTAGCCATCCTGGTCAAATGCCAAGTAAGGAAGATCTGGCCCAATGGGTATCACATGCTCTTAGAAGAGCCCTAACAAGTTCGAATATAATTAGAGGGTTCCAAGTTAGTGGCATATACCCTATAAATTCAGCAGCTATGGCAGCAAAGATGGGACCAAGTCAAGTATACAAGAGGACACAAGGAAGTTCAGATGATGCACACAATGAAGCCAGCACAAGTGCAAGTCAGCCTAGTTACCAACTACAAGATTGGGAATTACAGGAAATATTAGATGAGGATTCAGAAGATATTCCACATTGCACTCAATATTATGTCAACATAGATGGTGATGAAGAAGAAGTCCATGGTGAAGGAAATGGAAGCTACACTGATGAAGATGAGGAGTGCATGAGCCCTACAGCAAGTGAAACACAAATGCAACAAAGGAGTCCAGCAGCAATACAGGAACGGAACAATACCTCAGGGGACATGGAGGAGGACGCTGGAGCTATGGAAGAAGACGGTGGAGCTACGGAGGAAGACGATGAAGCTACCGAGGAAGACGATGGAGCTACCCGAATGCAGGAAGAGAGAGCAAGAAATTACTTCAGCCGGTTTTTGAAGCTGCCGCAAGTGGAGTTACCCCCGATTTCAAAGACTAGAATGGAGCCACTAATAGACTATCAGCATTCTATTCTCCTCACTGAAGACCAACATGTGAAGGATCTAGAAGAACTAGCGGCCAAGAGGGAGGCAACTGCAGCAGAACGTGAAAGAAGACAGTTAGAGAGGGAAGAATCAAAGAAGCAGAAGGCGATTGAAAAACAAGAGAAGTTAAAGGCAAAGGAAGTTAGAGCTCAGTTAGCAGCATCAAAAAAGAAGCACAAGGAACAATGGAGCTTGAAGAACGTAAAAGCTTGTGGAGAGAGATTGCATGCAGCCATACGACAGAACACTCCTGTGGAAGGGTACCAAGCACCATACTGTGGCGTGATCCCCCAAATATGCAGGAACAATCAGAAACTCGCAATAGAAAGAAGGAGAGCCAAAAAGAGAGGAGAGGATATGTCCTCCTTACCTGCTCTTCAGGAAGTTCATCCACTGCTGTACGTCGCCAATGCCGGGCACTTCCTCATGCCGCACAACTCTGTGTATCTCCCCACCAGCAGCAGTGTCTTCAGCCCTGCAGGTATGCATCACCCGTATGTTTTAAACGGACTTCCTGGACAAGCAGAGGGAAACACAAATGCTGCGCTCTTTGGATTCTACAGGCCTCTTCATTGCCAATGAAGTCCTCAACTTTTGAGAAAGAAGGTAAGGAAAATAGAAATGTGAGAAAGCTTACCAGCACCAAGGAACGCAGCAGTCGTCCTCTGAGCGCGCCGCTTTGCAAAGACCCTGCGGAAGAAAGCAGGCAATTCAGCGTTACATATTGGAGCACTACGAAGTGGAGCATTACAAAGTGGACAAAAATGCAAGAAATGGAGAAAAGACAATGCGAGAGGGCAGGAACATACCTGCAGTCGAAGGCACTGGCTGAAGGAGTCGCTGGAGGTGGGCCGACGAGCAATGTGCTTGCCCCTGCGACATCATGCGGCCGCTTGGAGCTGCGAGGAGTTCCTGCAGCAATGGGAGGAAAAGCGCAGGGTTGCAACAATAGGGTTTGCACAAGAAATGATTTTGCGGAGGGGGCTGGCAATCCTTTAGGCGCAGAAATGACAGTCAGTCGCTGGAAAATCCTCCGCGCCCATTTTCAAAATTTCAACGGATGCAGAGGAGGCGCCAGAGTTTTGAAGCCGCACCTGTTAGCAACAACTCTTTTTTGGTTGCAGAGATGCTGATAGATGAAATTTTGACGTTCCCCAGTGCCTCCATTTTCAGGCTTCTACTGGTCAATTTATGTTTTATTCGGCTTCATTTTAGGCTATTGGCGGTCGCTTTCAAGAGCACTATTGTGCCCAGTAGGCGCAGGTCTGACACGCTCTTTGTATTAACTACGCACCACTTAGCTAGCAGCACAACAGTATTTAACACATTTGTTAGCTTTTAACTTCGGATTGTACACATGCCCCTGGTGTCATTTTTAACATGAAGTGGGCTGTTTAAAGACTCATGAGAAAATCTGCAACATTGTCTTCATGCTTTTTTGGACTCACCTGGTCTATTTAGAGCCATGCTCATATTCATTACTACTGTACTCTAGAAACAAAACAAGCGACCAATGCCCTGTCCACTTTGAAAAATCGTTGCTTATTCATGCTAAGTCAAATTTTCTTTATTAAAATTGATACTGAACAACTACTCATTTCTCTATTCACCAAAAATTCGAAAAAAAAAAATTTCAGTCACTGAGTTCTCTACAGAGGGCTTTTTTCAGTTAGATGCACGCTTTCTGAGCCTCCTCCCTTAGTGGCATGTATGAAGAGAATTCAAGGATAAGTATCACACAGGGCTCAAAAAGGAAGTAAATCTTATAATAGAAGTCATGCACTGTGATATAATGTTGAGCACAAGAATGAAAGCATTGATACTGTACTGTACTGTACTTGGTCATCTATCACAGTCAAGTGCAGTCAAGTCTAGTTGTTGCCAACCAGAGTCCACTGGTCTATGCAATAGGGCTTCTGCAAGATTCGAAATAAGCTTACAAACAGAGTTTTTGAATGAGAACTGAATCAAGGAGTGATTTGCAGAAGCTGAAACTGGATACGGTAAAGGAGGGCGGTCCAAATACAACAGATGCACCGAGTCAACAGGGGAGTCGACAAGCAATAGTCTGCAAAGGGGTGACGTGGAACCCCGAATAAAATTACAAATGATGGCCATGATCACAGAGGGCATACATGAAGGAAGGCAGCCAGATCATGGTGCTGGAGCGCAAGCTCAGCCAGCACCTTATGACAACAAAACACAAACCTTTTTGTCTAATCTACAAATGTTCTATATCTCGTTTTTACATGTCCTTGCTGAAGCAACGTCATTGCAGGATTTCCAAGAGGTCACTGGCCAGCAGATTCATCTTTCTCGTTAAATCACTATCGACTCCGAGGAAAAGTTCAGCGTTGGTCACTAATAACCGAATGTCGTATTCCACGGCATCTTTGCTACGGTAAAAGTTCTTTTCCAGCCTCTCTCGAACGAGCTCCAACGTCAGTGGCACAGGTACCCTAAAAATTCCACATCGATCCACATTCGTGAGTGATTTTAGAAACAGTAAGCAATACAATATTCTTGCAGAAAAACGTACACTCAACCCTCCCCTAATGACAGTCAATTATTGTACATTCCACGCATGTCCTCAGAATTGTCATCTCCTATAAAAATCTGATCGTACAACTTCCACATGTCAGGTTGTTAACACATTTGAAAGTGCATGCAGAAGTGCATTTTCTCCACTCACAAAAAAAAAAGTAAAGTGTCATTAGGGAGGGTCGAGTGTCTATAATTTTGTTGGATCATCTCATTACTGAAAAACAGCTATGGCAATGATCACTCTACAGGCCCTACGTGTAAAATTTGAACGAAGCAGCAGATGCCAACTACTTTGCAGGTTACCAGGTTCTAATAAAGGGCTTAACAAAGGACCCAACCTGCAGCCCGGAACGGTTGTCTTCACGGCGAAGTCAATAAATCTATCAATTCAAATAGTAGCTTTATACTTTCGTTTGATTCAAAAAGGTGGGGAGAAAATAGGACCTGTTCAGGTAGTTCGGATCGCGCTTTACTAACGTCTGTAGCTGCCTCAGACCGAATTGGTCCTGCAAACACCATAATGATCGAGCACGAAGTCAGGGCCCAGCTTTCAGAGACGAGAACAGGTTGATTAAGAACAATGTGCTTTGAGGTTCAAACATATGCACATACCGTTTTATCTTCGGGCAGAATCTCCTCTATATCATAAATAGCTTGCAATAACTTGTCCCGCTCATCTTCTTCAATTTGCGGCGCAATCCATCCAGGAATACTGCAGTTCCTGTCGAAAAGCTCCCAAGGACTATGTGCCGTTGGCTCTCCAGTAGCTTTGTAGGTGACTATGTACTTTTCCCATGGGCTGTCTGGAAAATCATCAGACTTAACCTTGATAGTCTTAATCCGACCATCCCACCATTGGCCCCTGTCATCTTCTGCCCCTTTCTCACTAGCCCACCATACTTTGCAATGGTCTCTAGCGCCCCACCCAGCTGCCATCGAAGCATCAAAACGGCTTTTCTCAACTAAATAGTCCGGAAAATTAGTCAATTCTGGCCAAGTCAACTGAAACTTAAAACCACAGGCAGACGATTCCATATCTGTGAATTCAAGCTCCAGCTTGCAGCTTGTACCGCCCCCAGGTTCAATGTGATATTCTATATTCATTATGCGGCAAAACTCTACAGACCGGAGCTCGTACTTCTTCCAAGGAGCTTTCTCTTTGACCTTTGATGCTTCAAGATACTCTCTATGCCCCTGCATCATAAGATCACAAAGTAGATTATTAGCCATAAGTTGATTGAAGCTTTGATAACCGAGGAAATTATTCCTCCTTAAACTCATTTAAACAACTACAGAACATAGTGAGTTTTTCAAATTGTAAGTGACTGCGTGGCGTACAATAAAAAGGTCATACCTGCTGCACGTAAGCAACCTCGTCACCAAATTGAGGAGTATAGTGACCTTGCTCGGCCTCTGACATTAAAAGCCATGCTATACTTTCTATCTTCCGAAGATTCTGTCTAGGAGCACGCCAACCTCCGCGTGGAACAGAATTTGTCACATCCACCTTGACGTCAACAACCTTTGCCTTCTCATTCTGTACACGAATTTGTCTTTGAGAGCTACGCGCTGACACCCTCGACTGCCTCCCCCTTTGGTAATCATTGACTTCGGGCAACTCCTCCTCCTCCCTCTTTGTGGTATTCTCTACACATTTTAGTTTGATTCTCAAAGGTCTCTCACTCTGAGCTCCGCTAGGACTAGCATCTGAACGGAGTCCCTGACGACCAGGCACTACACCATTGCTGGGGGTTTCACCCTCCCAAGGCATGTCATCCAAGTTGTTATTCTTTTCCCGCCTACTCTTTCCTCTCACTTGCGTTTCCATGCGTGAAAGTGATCGGGAAGGACCTGCCAACTCTTGAGCTACAGCGTGTTCATGCAACCATGACTGTCTCCTCCGTTCACTTCTCTCAGGAATAGAACGCGCATGACGAGTTGACCTTCTTGCTGGAGAGACCGCACCATCAGAATGCAATGAGTGACTTTGGCCCGAGGTTAGCTGAGATAAAGGTTTGTGTCGTTTGCGTTCAGCGCTCCGACTTCCCACCTCATGAATATTCTGTCGACGAGACCGGTTTCTAGGCCTTGGAGGTGTCACCTCATATTCTTTACTCTCACTTTCCTCCTCATTGGCGTAGCCCTCCTTTGAAACCAAAATAGTTGAACTATTAGTATGGCTATCCATCAAACATGTAAATATGAAAAACTTGACTGAGAAAGGAAATTCTATATCTGCATGCATTGAAATAGACGCAAATCAAGCATTCAAACAACACGGTACCACAAAAACATGAGCTACCTCATCCATTTCTGAGTCTGATGCTTGCTTCTCTACACTTCCTTCCAGTTGATCCTGTCCCGTCTCATAGCCAGCGGCGTCCTCGTTATCATCAGGTTCACCATCCCTCCTCATATCGGCCTCTTCGTCACTACTTCCCATTTCTCCAGCAGTTTCGAGCTCAGAGTGATGTTCTTCAAGCCTCACACAAGAATTGTTAATCCGACGGACATTCTTTCTCGCACCAACGGAGTCTTCCTCGCTGTACTCTCCTCGTGTTTCTTGATCGATACCGCCAGTCTCAATCAGGTGTTGTCTCAAAGTCTCAGGGCCCTCATCTGCATCATCAGCACCATAGCCAGCTTCTCTAGAGCTTGTTGGTGACTGATCCTTATCCTCCATCTCGTAACGTGATGTAGACTGCAACCTTGATGTTCTCAGATCTCCTGCCTCCGATGAAATTGGACTTCTATCACAAGAGCCAGTCTCCATCAACAAGTGATTCCCATTATTATGTTCGCTTCTCCCTTTACATTCTGTGCCTTGAGACTGTTGTTCGTCTGGATACGGGTCTTTATTCAAATCAACTTTCTGTGAAACTCTATCCTTGAATTCACGATCAGAGATGAGATTGCCTTCATTTACTTCATGCCCACTAGAGACAGCAACATCTTGTGCTCTCTGAACTTCGGAATGATGAGACCCTGCTCCAACTCTACCATCATGATTCTCTGGTGATCTTGAATTGTCAGGCAACTGAGTCTGCTCCAACGCATGTCCTTGGGCACACTCATTGGACAAAATTGCACGTTCAAAGGATTCAAGGCTCTCACTGTCTTTGCCCTTCTCAGCATGCTTGGAAGAGCCGCTACCCTGAGCACTTTTGATTGCCTTGCCTTTCTTCCATTGCCATTGATTCTCCTGAACCCCAAAGCCCTCTGAAACAGAATCTGCAGCTTGAGGACCAAGAATTGGAGATCCTTGGGTTGAAGCTGAAAGAAGCACTCCTATTGCATCACCCTCTTCATTACTACCCCTTTCAAGCACCCGGCTTGTGCTTCCATTTTCCTGGCCAGCAGGTCTTGGAGGCTTAATAATCAACTTTCTATGAGACTTCTGAGTCTGCTCCAATGGCTGCATACTGTCCCCCGCTGGACTGAGATAGGGGGCTTTGTCATCAGAATGACCAGCGGGTTCGGATGGATTCACAGCATTTGCCTCACCCTCACCACGTCCATCAGACTGCGCAGAGCTTTGTAGCGGGCCAGCTGGACGATTGAATATGATTTTAATTTTTCTCGGCCTCTGTGATCTAGGACGCCTGCAATCCCCAAGGTTATCAACCTCCGGTTGTGAAGTTGAAGCATGGCTCCTTTGGTTGCGTTGCTCGTCCTCCTCTTCACCTTCTTCTCGCGGATTTCTTCTCAGAAAACGAAGCTGTGGCCTCGGCTCTCCCACAGCCGTGCAAGCAGGTCCCCTCTCTTCTTGTCCAGTATTGACCGTCTCTGCTGCCAATATTTCTTCACGATGGGGGCTATCCTCTTCGTCTTCATCACGACCTGGGGTTTGGATTGAGGAAAACAAGTTGAGAGCATTGCGAGCAGCCTGCCGTTGGGGTCTAGTGGGCACATGATCCTGATCACTGGCACTGGCTACTTTATTTGCCCTATAAGAATTATTCTTGGATGCCTTCAAATGGCGACCACGTTGCTGACGACGCTTCCTGGTGTCGTAGTCAGTAGAAGTTCTTCCCCTCACTCGCCGTCCTGAACGTCCAGATTCCTGCAACAACAAGAAACCAACGAAAAGTCTGGATAGAGAGAATGTATATGGGGATTTTTTTAAAACGCATCAGATCTACAACTTAAATAAGGTGACTAGCTTACGAAAAAATACTGCATTGCTTTTCCATTTGAGATTCAAGGCTGTAAGAAGGTGTTACCAATTTCTTGCGCTTGTTCCTCCCTGATCGGCGTAATTGGGTTGAAGTTTCCAATTCCTCCTCACTGTTCGACTCTCCTTCACTCAGACTCTCATAACCATCGTCGCCTTCTTTCTCATCACTCACGCTTTCTTCACTTGCGCTATAATCTGATCCCGTATCTTCGCTATGCACTGCAGCATCTTGCTCCCAGTCCATTGGCTCTACTACCTCAGGGGGCTGTTCTACCCATCTGTTCCTGTCTGTAACTGCTGGACTTGGTCCATCACGTCTCTCAGGTGAAAGGGCAATTGGTGGCTGGAATGCCATGGGTTGCTCTTGTGGGAAATATGTAACATCATCACCAGTCCCGATGGAAAGCGACATAGTTGGTGGATGCCACTCCAGACCGAGATTGGAAAGCCGACGCTGCTGGTATATGGTTTGGTAAGGATCACCGTAAGGAATCATGCCTGCAACATCAGATTAGCAACATCAGAGAAAGCACAAAATGAAATAACTTGCTACTTGAAGTTTGGTTTTCATGTTGCTCATAAACAAGCAGATGATACAAGTCAAGTTTGGAAATTGAAAACCAAACGTTCACTTCCACATCACGGCAGATTTCACCGAGTACCACTCACCAGCATCACACAGTAGATCGCGCAGGTTACGAAGATGGGGTGGCTGCTGAGTTTCCTGCAACAAAACGCAATAGATTCGATGGTCACGTCCAGAACAGAGCCCATCTACTCGCATGGCATCATTATATCCTAAGACAACCAGCATCCGCATCTGAGAAGGATAAAAATACAAGTCCTCTGAGATCCAACCCCAACTTCCAAAAGCTTGCCGTCCTCGAATCAAACTAACAACAAATTAAAGATTCTTTCAACCGAATTCTTACCACATCCAAGACATTGCCATGGAGGTCGCGCTGCAGAGGGCGGAAATCACCAAGGAAAAACTATCATAGCACACAGAATGACACAAATCTCTTAGTAAACTTCTCGCACAATACTCTAAGCCATAAAACCTTAAGGTGGACATTGAAGTCTCCTTAAGAACATAACTAACTCTCGAAATATTCCAACCGCTGTATAGCTGACAATTAAAGCATACAGCAATTAAACAGAACTCTATTCCCAGTTACAACCAAGGAAATAGACCGAGTATCCAAAAGACTGCTGAAGATTACATCACTGCAGCTCATGCATGATAGGGGAGAAAATAAAGACCACACAATAATCCAACTGTTCCCAGTTCTAAAAATCGTGTGCACGAAAGCACAAAGCAGCTTCTGAGCAGCCACTACAGAACCAATACTTCAAACGGAAACACAATAAGGTGGCTTGGCACAGAAAAGTTTGATAAAATCAACAGCTCAAGGTGTGTCACCTGATCATATTTCACGTCCTTCTCAGACATCTTTGATCCTGTGCCAAAAATGTAAATCTGGCCAACTTCATCAGACACCACCAGAGATGTGCCGTCCCTGCAATTTGAAGCCACACAAGAGTTACAGTGAAATACTCGGCTCCAGATAAAGAGAACCGATGAGCATCCATACAAGCAAATTCACGTTATAAAACGGTTCAGCTGGTAAAGCCAAAATTGAGGATCTGTCACTGGAGATAACCAACTTTCAATAGTCGTCTGTACTGTACTGCTCTACTAGAAACCAGATTCACTTTCCAAAAAGGATTTCAAGCTCTATATTCTGAAGAAAATAATTTCGAGTACTATAGGTACCCCAGAGAAATTTCAAGTTGCATGCAATTCGCCAACCCAAAATGATCCAAGTGTTAGAAAAATTCAAAGATTAGAAAAAAACCATAGTACCCTAGTTCAGAAACCAGGAAACTCGACGACAGTTTCTCACTATTCCAGGCAAGTACGCTTTCCTTCATTCATAGAGTTTATTTATACATCCATCTTCAAAGAAGACAGGGAAAAAGTTCAGAACGTCTATGCAAAAGCAAATAGGGGTGAGCTTACGGGGAAAAGTTGCCGTCCACGAGATTGTACTCCTCAGTTTCGTAAACCTTAATGGGGCAGCCTTCCCATATCTGCACAATCATCAGCGGAGCTTAAGTACAAGGCTTCTCAAAGACGAAAAGGTGATTCCAACTCTGGAGGAATAGTAGAGTGAGACACTCACGTCCCAGATAATAACTCGTCCGTCATAGCCAGCGCTCATGGCAATTCTCGGGTTAATGGGATGGACGTCTAGAACAAAAGTCTGCACAACCAAACAAACGTCCAAAGTTTAGCTTCAAAACTCAAACCAAACCAAACCAAATCAATTCTGAGGGTCGAAGTAATCCCTTGGATGCAAGCAAAAGCACACCAGACATGTTTATACTACAGAAGAAATAACTGGTGACTCACCTGTTTATCGTGTCCAGTGAGTGAATGAACCAGACTACCATCTGATGCATTCCAGACGCAAATCCTGTTATCTGACCGAATGGAAAATGAAGCAATACATGAGCAGGTGGTACAAGGCAATAAGATACAGCAAATAACAAAGTGGTCCCATGCATGCATCTTGATGCAGTAGTAGCGTACTGAGTTTATGCAGTGTGGGGCTCAGCATAATGTTCAA
Organism: Neckera pumila; assembly: GCA_963969595.1. NCBI lineage: Eukaryota > Viridiplantae > Streptophyta > Bryopsida > Hypnales > Neckeraceae > Neckera > Neckera pumila. The sequence continues at coordinate 17,135,606 of OZ018409.1, forward strand.
CTACCAGTCATGGAACAAGCCTCGCAAAACTATTCACCGAAGTGTGTACAACAGCTATCCAATTGTCTTAGTCACAATAACCAACAGAGAACTCGTCGTGGAAATACGTAAACTAACACCAAATAGTCAAAGCTTCTGATTATACCATAATTATAATATTGAAAATTCTGAACTCTTGGATTCATCTCAAGTATTGTGCAAGAACTCTAAAATATAAAACAGAATTGGAAATCTCTGCTTACCTACAAAACATAAATTAAGTTTCTTGATCTAAATAGTCATAAAAGCACGTACCCATAATGGCTGCAAGAACAAAGCGATTGTCCAGGCTCCACACTATCATGTTCACTCCTCGAGGAGTGGGTAGAAGCCGTTGTCTGGGTCCATTCCCTCGAGGTGGCTGGGGGGGCATGGGAGGAGGTGGAACTCGTAGGTGATAGGCCTTTTGCCATCTTCCGACTTTCACCTGCCAAGAACAAGAGATAGTACGTGGTAAGAGGGAATAGAACCGATGGAAAACCAGAAAATTTACACGGTGGGACAGTGCTTAGGAAAACAAAAGTCTCCATCTACTTCGCGACCATCTACTTCATGAACATGCAATATCTCCATAAGTATACGTCATCAAATTAGAATTTATAAACCAAATCTGAAGCAAGCACAAAATATCTTTTAAGCTTTTCAACATTGGCAATATTGTTTTTATTTTTCTTTAAAATAACTCGCAGTTAAACTTACATATGATTTGGAAAAATGGGGCATCCAGATAATGGCCGTGCCATCTCTTGAACATGTGACGATGCTGTCATGGGAAAACCTGCACATTCAACACAGGAACGATTATGAAACTTTCAAGCATCCAAAGTCTGGAAGTTGCAACTTCAGAGTTGTGGTCTCCTTGCTAAGATCAGAGTACGCTCAATATAGCTCTATCGAAGAACCAAATGCGTTTCAAAAAAAGCTTATAGTAGAATTAAAATTCACAACAAGTAATTAGATTGCAAAAAAAGTAACTGAAGCACTGAAATATAAATCAGACTGACCAAGAATTTCGGAATCGTGTTGCATGCTCTTCTTTGGCACTGTCCCCAAACAATGGCTTCCGTGGAGCTGCACATCCACTGCATTTACATATCCAAGAAGCAAATAGCTCAGATTTCAGCGTAAACAGACGTTTATCAGAGAGGGACCTTGAGACTAGCAATTTTCGATATGGACACTGCGAGTTGCACAGAACTGCACAATAGAATACTAAAATGGTACCCATTATTCAAAAAAAGAAGCATAAGATTAGCAAAACTGAACTGACGTCACCAGATACCGACAGAACTTCTCTAGCAAATCTAAGGAAAATAGCTAGGACAAACATTTCGGGCGAAATTTTTCAAAAATTACTATGCCCAGCCGAAAAATAAGATAACCAAACAGATATAAAGAAACAGGCCCTCGCGTTTCGAGACTTCACACCAAGATATTAGCAACTCTTAAGCTATCCTGGCTCTGAAAATAAAATCCTTACCAAAGTATTCTGTACGGTATGTCAAAATACTGTGTCCATGTAAATGGTTTACTAATTGTAAACATGAGCCCTCAGAGTAAAGCGGCTGCAAGCTACAACAGTGATAGAATGCACTACCTGAACTGAACATAGTTGACATCATTCTCATGACCTTTCAGACAGTCCATCTCATAGTTTGGTCGTCCAGTGACATCGTCATTCCACTTGCAAGCATCCCAAACCTGGGCCATACAAAGAGCAAGCATATTCCTGTTAAAATCGTCATAATCCACAGGAACAATGGCTTTCACTCTATTAGAATAGATTCCAACATGCAACATCCACTGCGCATTTCAGAAGACCACTACAACATTAGTACTATACTGAATACATAATCTTGGCACAACCAACTTTCGTAGACCTGGCACTCTCATTGGGTAAGAGGAGCCAAGCTAGTAGTGACACATGCCTTGGCGCTTTGACATTCAAAATTCACTCTCGACTGTCCCTCCATAGCTTGGATTTCTTGATGCTGTAGGATCTGAATGCTAATCTCCTGAAGGGACGAAAACCCAAACTGATAACAATTCCAATTTCCAGAATTGAATGCAAGGAACGTACCCTTGCAATTTTGTCAGAGCTCCCTGTAACAAAAATGCTGCCATCTGCATTGAAAGCACAGCAAAGAATTTGGTTGCATCCAGGGACAGTTGATGGTTGGGCAGGTGCAACAGGCTTGGGAGCTGAAATATTTACAAGTACGGACCAATTCTCAAGTCAGTCACATCCCGTATTCCAAGTGAAATATAGTACCATGTACAGACTTGCATAACACTTGAACACATGGAATACATGGAAACAACAAACGGAAACTGCACTCAAAGAAACCAATGCATCCATTCAATACTATGGTCATAGCTTGCCAAAGAAGCCACAAAGACGACCTTCATGCAAGAACACTAGAATCGTCAAAATCTATGAAGTTGAACATGTACAGATAAACTTAAAAACTTAGAAGCCTTACAATATCAAACTCCCAGTTCGAAATCACATAATGACATTCGTAATTTTAAAGTGATAGGACGCTAATTATAAGTTGCAGGCACACTGACCGACGGGAGTGCTCAGCACAAACCTGGGTTCAAATCTTTAGGGTTGGGCATATAAACTCTGGAATGCAGAGTTGAATCAGAAGCATCCCATATCCGACACGTCCCATCATCAGAGGACCTATCAAAGCAAATAGATCCATCAAAAAAAAATTTGGTACATAAACACACTACAAATAACCAGATGAACAAATAAGGTTGAAAGGGTATCATTCAAACACCCTTCCACCAGACTTAAGTGGATGCCAAAAAGAAATGAGAAGAACTAGTTTTGCTAGCTTGAGCCAGAGCACCTTCCCCATATCTACCCGATTGATCTAGGGCAACGTGTAGAATCTTACGAGAGAAGGAGATGCTCACAGCCTTGTCGAGGACTGAAGGCTATTGCAGTAACTGAAGCAGTGTGACCACGTAGGACAGAAACTGGATTACCAGAAGGCAAAAACCACTGCAAGCAAAAAAAGTATGACTCAAGCATGGCTTAAATAATATGGATCCTCGCAAGACAAATAGTGCATAGTAATTTGGAAATACACTGCTTACAGAGCATCAGCTAACCCAACTATGAAACCGTACCAATACAATATATCATGAAAGATCTTCAGATGACAAAAAGATCTGAAATCAACGCCTTACACGAAACATTTCAACGAAAAACAGTTCAACAAAAATTGCAAGGGCAAGCGCTCAACATCGTGTTTTCCAGAAGTTTGAAACTGCCAGGACTTACAACTCGAATAACAAAGTCATTTGAAGCTGAAGCAACATATTTGTTACGATTGCTCACGGCCAGGTCGGTTATGTCACCCTGTACAACGAAAGAAATTGAATTACCGTGTCAGAATGGATCACAAAGGGAGACTACAAGCAGTAGCAAAGAGGAAAAAGTGATCTTCGGAGCAAAAGTAACTTTAGAAAATGGTCTAAAGAGCTCATGCCACAAAAGAAAATGGAATGGAAAGAGTTGAATACCTCGTGGCCCCGACAGCTGCGAAGACAAAGCCCAGTTTCTGCCGACCAGAGCTTCACAAGTCGATCGTCGGAACCAGTTATTACATAACGCCCTGTGCCATCAAAAATAGCTGCAACCAGACATCCATGGAAAACACGTCAACGACATCTTGCACTCAACACTTCGCTTACGCCCAAAGATTGTCAGCCCTCCATACTTTTATGAAAAACAGAAAACTGGAACTGAAGTCAGCATACACTCCGGAGCCTACTAATATAGCCTTCAAGAAGAACAAGCATCAACCTAAACGGATTGACGCCTAGTCGTCAAATACAGCCAGGAAATTCAAAACTTCAGATAATGTCCTGACTTGCTGATGCTAACACAGCATATAGCTCAAACGTACCAGAGCTAACACTGAAACTGAAGCATATCTGCAGATTGACATGGAAGCCACCAGAATCATGACCAATGGAATCAAGTCACGTACCGCAGTACACAGCATTGCGGTGTCCCCTCAATTTCTTAATTATCTGAATTCGGTCCACCAATACGGCAGGCTTCACAATGACATAACTAGGAGTGCGAACTGAAGGTGCTTGCTTGTGCCGTGCATATCCTCCACCAAGTTCACGAAACATCAACCCATGCACCTGTGGAAAGTCATCGCCTCTATAAATAGCGGCACATGTTTATTTTACAGGTAAATTTATTTCTCCGTTGTGGATAAACTCCAGAGTACGCAATCTTTATACTGATATTAAAAATCAGAAAGCAGAATGTTGAGAATGGAATTTATGTTAGTCGAAGTAAAGGTCTAACAAATGTAACGCTAAAGTCCAGAATGATGCTTGTAAGAAATTTTCAATTTGTTGGTAAAAGTCAAGCGATTCACACAATCTGTATGTCATCTCTCCCGCTTGACTAAAACACTTAACAGGTAAAGCCTCGCTCCACAATTTGACACACAGTTTGTGCACACAATTTGACAGTTAAGATTGTGGCTCTAAAACGTAGAAGCAAGGAGCATGTTACACTTCGTGTAATAAGCCAAACACGTACCTGATCAGCATGCCAATGAGGCCAGCGCAATTGTCGAATCCAATCAGGGACATCCTTCCAGGCCTTTTTCCTTTCAGCTGTAAAAGTAGATGAAGTCTTTTTTAAACTGGGCAAGGGTAGTGCTTGATCATTTTCTCTTCTCATTCAACAATAAGAAATTGGAAACACTTCTGCCTAAAGATTCATAGCACGGAAAATAAACTGGTAGAGCAAGGGTACTCTGACTTGGCCACGATCCAAGTGAGCAACTTCTGTTCAGTATGGGAAAGCTCTCTCTCCAAAACAGAGGTTCAAAAGTCATCATCTTAAAGTGGCGTTCAAACCACTGGCATCAAGGTTTCAAGGTAATCATCATTGTAACCAATACATAAATCTGTGAATGTACAATGTCAGTACTGACAACCTAAAGTACAGGAGTTTTGTACTTACAGTCAAAAAGTGAAAAAGATCCTGTTCCCAAAAGTGTAGGGACGTCAGCTCCAGTGGGGATCCTAGAGTTTGGACGTTCCAAAGATTCCACAGATGCTCGATTATGCACAAGCAGCTGCTCTAGCAGCTTCACTAGATGATCTTGTTGCACGGTCGGATTTCTGATAACGAGCAGGACCAATGGTCAAACAGGATACATTACTCTATACACACTGCTTATATTAGTTCCTGATGAGCAAATATACATTAAAAAAATAATAAATAAAAATAAAATCCTTTCTTCTAAAAAGTTATCACTAAACTCCCCAAAAATCTGAAGTTCCTTAACATCCTTTCACACTGGAAGCTGGTAAAATAGCTAAAACAGGGACTCTCATGAACGCCAATACCTTCCAAAAAACAATGTTGGCATATTCTACACATATTTGAAAGGAGGTCAAGTCACAGTAGTGATCAAATATAATATCAAATTGCCATCCACAACATTTAATCAGCGTCAAGTGCCCATACGAAATGCTGAACATGTTTGTCATCATCTAAATGGAAGGGTGTAGTACTAACATCATCACAGACCCATCATCTACTAATCATCTAGTAAGAGAATAACTCGCAAGTAGAGTCGAAGAATCTACCTCGCCACGATGGTGTCATAACTGATCGGAGAGGACATGCCATCATCATCCTCGTCAACAGCCTCCTTTCCTCCTCGAGAGGGCAACGCATGAAAGCGTCGGGGAAGAAGCTTATGCTGCAGAACATCATTGGAGAGCTGCGCAAATGCACGATGGCAAGGGCTACCGGACAGGAAGTGCATAACCAGGAAATAAATTTCTGAAATGTCCACCTCAACATTGTTCTGGGGAAAGGTCTCTGCACCACATAAAGTTCCTGAACTCCCAGCGACTGCAGGTGCGCTGAAACGACCAGAGTAATCAGGCCGTTCCTTGGTAAATACAGCCATTAACAAGAGCTGTATCACTGCAACCCACCGTCGTACTCAGTTGCCTCAACTTGCAAGGGGCAAGCAGAAATGGTTTTACAAAATTTGTGGTTCCGTCCAATTGTACAACCCAGCAGAGAGTCACACAATGCGAGAAAATTGAAAACGCTGGAAAGTAATACCATTCCATTTCAGGATACGCACCTGATTGGCTAATTCGATTTGGTTGGAGCTCCCCAGCATGAAAGAAACCAGCTCGGACAGTAACAATTCGGGAGATGCGCTCACCTCTGCAATCAACCCCAAGAGAAAAAGGATTATGGCTACACAGCAAATTTCATACTTCGGAGCTTCAGAACAAAATTGAACGAACGGTCCCATGGACAACAGGCCGTTCACTTCCCCTCGTCACTGCCTCCAATTCCGAGGTAAAGACGAGAAGTGCATTGTAAATTGGAGGTTCGACGACAAAAGGTTTGATTATGATTCTCATCCTAATCCTAAACCACTGAAGCATGAAAAGCCTCTGCCACATAATTCACCTAAATAAGGGTTTATAATTCAAATTCGGGCCAAAACTTCTGGATTATTCGCATCCAGGTACGCATCAATGTGGATTGCACGTGAGTTTCGTACGAACCTGACACTGTAAACCCGGTGCGTAGAATCATGGATTACACCAAAGTGCCTGTAGTGTAAAGTGCGGAGATAATTCTTGTGGTGAATCCTGTCTGACGTGTGTGCTTCGACTGAGGGGTAAAGCTACATGGGACCAAAAAAGCAAGAATAGCTGCAGATTTCTAACCACGGCTTAGGTAACCTAGCTGACTTTAGCAAAATCGATGAGAAATTCGCCGGGTGGTGCAACCCCAACCCATCGTGACCCTAATAAAAAATCTCTCCTCTCGTGGTTGACGAGCCTCTTAAAGCATGCCCATCTCAAGCTCAAAGCTGCTATTGGATAGACCGCTCGAACCAATTTCAGCCCTCCGGAAGAAACAAACCTAATTGCACATTGTTTGCAACACCTTGCGGATCCGGAGCAACATGAACTAAACCGCACGCATGCACGCAAGAGGAAAACGATCGCAACACCGGGTAGCCACATGAGACCAATCAGATTCCAGAACGGGAGCAGCTGGAGATTTCCAACCACGGCTTAAGTAACATAATTCACTTTACCAAAATTCTATCCAATTCGAAATTCGCCGAGCGATGCAACCCCAACCAGCTTAGAAATCAGTATCCCTCCTGTCGTGGTTGACGAGCCTCTTGAAACGATTCCAAGAGCATACTTGTCCCAAGCTCAAGTTTCCATTGGATTGAATAAACGGCAATCAGCGTAGAAGCGAACCAACTTCCACCTGATGGGATAATAACAAACCTAATTGCACATTGTTTACAACACAATGAGGCGCTACATTGACTCCGCAAGCCGCACGTGCACCTGAGCGCGAACGCAATAAAAAAAACCCATCACAGTACAGACAGTGCATACAGCGAACCTATAAACTTCATATTGATCCCAATCCACGTACCACGACAACTCTGTCTCCTCCGAATTCCACAATGCACGGTCCTGTCCGCGGAATTCTCCCAAGCATGCACATTCCACGACCTCATAGCTCCACCATAGCCCGTGCGCTCCTCCGAATTCCCACCCACGCTCCACCCAAAACCCCAACGCAAAAGCCAAAAAGAACGGATTCCCCGAGAACGGACGGAATTTCCCCGCGATGATTCTTCTTCTCGGACCCCGGCCAGTCAACTCCACTGCACCAATATTATTTGTCGGTCCCGAATTCGACTCGCGACGTACCGACGTGTTTCCTCGTCGTCGGCAATCACGATCGATCGATAGAAGTCACCAGAACGAGGAGATTGGGCTCGCGCGAGGGTGCACTGACCTAACCCTAATCCCTTGCTATCCACTTCCTTGCCACGTGACTAGTAACTTCCTCAGTGAGAACGACGCACCTCCGCCCCTTTCTGAAAAAGTCGACCCAAAAAGTTTGAGGGATCCCAGGCCAAGATTGCAGAGTTGTCTGTAATCAAGGTGAACGAAGGTAAACCAGCCCATCAATTCCGCCCTCACATACCTGTGGAGTACATTTCCCTTCTGAAATCTGAAATGTACACCATGGGTACATGAGGGCGGAATTGAGGAAGGTGACAGTAAGAGGTCGGTTCACCTTAATGGTTCCAGGTTTTGTAATGTGTTAGCTAATTTTGTGCCTTAAATCTGGCCCTGTCTTGGTGAACAAAAAAAAATTGTAGTTTTTTGTTTTTTGTTTCCAAGTACACATGTTGTATGTTAATACTATAAAACTACCAGAGGTCCGAAGACGAATATTGCTTAATGATTTTGAGAATCACTGTTTGTTTGTTTGTTTGTGTGTTTGTTTGTTTGTTTGTTTGTTTGTTTTGTTTTGTTTTGTTTTGTTTTGTTTGTAGCATGGACAACTTCCTGACCGTGCATCCCCCGGCTGCGTGCTTGGTACCGTCGGAAAGCTCTCGCCGAGGAGGGGTGCACCGGCTTGGTTTCGTGGCGTTTGGAGCGGTGGTGCAAAAGTTATTGAATTTCAAAGTATTTAATGATTAAAAAATTAGAAAATTATTTTTACTTTGATTTTGGTGGCGTTCTTGGTACTGGGAGTGGAACCGGGAGTAGAACTGGGAGTAGAATCGGAAGTAGAACCAGGAGTGGAACCGGGAGTAGATGAAAATTGGGCCAACGGCACAGGGTTACACTAGTGGAAATTTAAAGCCAAAGAAATGTTGTGTATCTTGTGGGCATTTTATTTTCACCCTTAGGATAAAAGTGAACAGAACTGGGTCTTAGTGTTTTGTCATAGAAGAATTCTTAGTGGGTGCCTAGCATGCCATTCAATTACATCTTCATAACAATGGACAATTGATGTTTTGTTCCTACTTCTAGTTTTCCTAAATGCAAATTCTAACCAATTCAATACTCCCTCCGTCCCAAAATGATCTTCCTATTAGACGGAATGTTTTGGATTAAGCTTGAAAATAATAATTTTTTAAATTTGTTTTGACCTGTAAGTAGAGTCTGATAGTCTCTTATTGTCCTAGAAATTTCATTTTTGGATTAGTTTTCAAAAAAATTGGGGATGTTAAAAAGTTTGATTTTGGAAGCCTCGTGAGGAAGTGTTGCTAGCCACTCATTTGGCCAGTGTAGTCTAATTCTTGCGTTGCATTGGATTGCCTTCTTTGTTCCCTTGTGTGGGCGCTAGATTACCCAGCTTTGGTAATAAAGCAAACACGACCAGATTCTTAGCTTTTATCCACTTTTTATTTAAACGAGTGTTTGCGAGCGCGGTCCACTGTGCCTTCTAAGCAATGGAACTTGCTAATATTTCCTAAGTTTTTGTAGATGGGCAAAAAAAGTACCTAGAGATATGTGTGATGACTTCTAATCTGACTGCCGTTGATTAGAAGTCACAATTGTCTAGCAGTTAAATTCTAACTTCCTAATGATCTATCCTATGTCGAGGGTAGACTGGATAGTTGGTGTCCTTTCTAATGTCCCTAACTACGGGAATTGGGGTTAACTAAGTCCCTTCCATGAGCCCCTGAGACTCTCCTCTACTTTCTTATTTCTCGGTACAATCCTAGATTTTCACCCCTAAGTTTAACTTTTAAAATTTTACCCTCTACAGTTGGCTCTATATTTTAACTTTTAACTCCAAGTTTCTACTTCTAAATCTAATTCTAGATTAATCCTCTATGTAAACTCTACATATTCATTTTCTAAGTCTAATCCTAAATTTTAACCTCTAATTTTAACTCTATATTTTAACTTTTAATTTGGGATTTTTACTCCTAAATTTAATTCCACAATTAGATTTTTACTTCCTAATCTAATCCTAATTTTTAACCTCTAATTTAAATTCTATGGTTTAACTTTTAACTCGGGATTTTTACTTTTAAATTTAATTCTATAGTGTAACCTTTGAGTTAAGCTCTAACGTTTTGCTTTTTAAATCTAATTCCAAATTTTACCCCCTAAAAAAACTCCCTAATGAACTCTAACTGGGTTTGTGACTTCTCAATTTCCCTCCAATTTTTACTTTACGTTTTACTTTCCTAGATCTTATGTCCTAATTCATGGTCTTCTAAATCTAAACTTCCTATTTTTTAATCTATTCTTGCTAATCACGGATTAGGGTCTAATCAAGAATAATTGAGAAGTAATTAGGAAAAAGCAAGGAAAACAAAAAGAATACCAAAGACTAGTTCTAATGACTTACCTCAGCTCTGCCAACGTTAAAATTAACTTCTCCACGCATTCTCATCCATGGTATTTCTTTGTTTATGGCTTTTCTTTCCAAAACTCACCGTTTAATTTAAAAGAAAATATTACACCCTTATTTCCTTCCTTCCTTCTTTCCCTTCTTTTCCTTCTCCTCTCTTCTTCTACTTTAGTATTATTGCACCTACTATTGATGGTGGTCTTACAGTATGGTCCCAAATGCCAAGGAAGTTTTAATGTCCCTCCTACCCTCTTACGTCTTTCTTGCTTTGCATCATTCCTACCCTCTTTATAATGGTCACCACGAATTCTTGAGATTTCCTCCCAAGTCGCCTAGGTCACTATTTATCGTCTCTCTTTTTGTTCCCTACTTCATCTCTTCCTCCACTAATTCCCCTCCATTATTTGTGTTTGTGTTTGGTTGGTGAGAGTGGAGCATGCAAGTTTTGTGTGTAGATGTGATGTGGAGGCATTGGTTCCCTTCCCCCTTTTCCCTTATTTTTTAGTTACAGGTTGATTTTTGAAACTCTAGTTTCTAACTAAGTTATATTGGACTCCACTAGTTTGTAAATTGGTTTCTAAATAGCTTTTGATTCCTAACGGGACTCCTAGATTTGGGTTCTTAACTAACTTTGTAACTGGATTTTCTACTTTGGGTTTTCTAAACTAGGCTTCCTAATTGGTCAAAAATTTAAAAAAAAGGAAAGTTGGGACCCCGTGGAGTATCATCCTCTGTTGGTCTGGCTTTTAGCCATGATGCATGTAACAATCAATTCACAATTGGACCAAGCAATCGCTGAACAGTGCAGGCATCGGCCAGGCTAGGTATTGGTTGCTAATTGCTGGCTGCTAGTATGCTCACTGTTGGTATGCTGATATGCTAGTATACCAAAAAATTCTAAATACACCCCTCGGGTTCCCTCAGGGGAACCCACTTACACAAACTAAAACTAGATTTTTAGGAAAGTTAGTGCCAGGGTCAGGGCTTCACCATCCGAGGGGTTAGGCCTGAATTTTTTGGGTAAAGAACTAACTCACGAAATTGCGTGCTACCTATTCCACGCTAGAACTCTATACCTTGGAAGCTAAACTTTAGACTTTTCCAAGAAGGTCTTGGAAACTAAACTTTGAGACTAAGTATTTGGGAGGTTCAAAGCTTCGCCGTCAAGTTGAGTTTAATACCAACTTTAGGACTTTGTGGCACTCCGGGGGTTCAAAGCTCTGCCGTTTGGGATCTTTTTAACATATACTCTAGGACTTCACTTAGTCGCGGGTTCAAGTTTCACCGTCCAAAGGGGGGGTCCATACGTCAAGAAAGACTTTAAAAGAAGAAAAAGAACACACAAAGGAAAAAACCCAGTAAAGGAAGTCAAAGCTTTGCCGTCTCAAAGAGGGATCTATTCAACAAGGGGAACATTAGAAGAAGATAAGAACTTGACTTAAGAGAACACACGAGCTAGTATAACAAGGTAAAGCAAACAACCCACACTCTAAAGGCCCCCCAAAGCGGCATCGCCAAGCTACGGTGGGGGTATCTTTAGGATTAGTACAAGATACAAAAAGACTCTCAAGACACATAGGTTAGCTCACAAGCATGCACAAAAGTACAAGAAGAGTACACAAGGAGTACACAAGACAAGGTAGAATAACCCTCAAGAACCTTCAAAGCTTGAAATACAACAACAAAAGGAGCCAAAAGTGCTCTAAAATCACCGTAGAGGTTTTTGGCTTCAAACGCCAAAATATCCAAAATAACTAAGACTCATGGACCCCAAAACAAGTATGGAGGTGATTTTAGAGAGGGAAATGGGGCTCTTATATAGGTTTCCAAGGGCTCACTTCTCCTTCCGTAAATTCCTACTAGTAACCTTATCAACTTGGATTTTCATCTTCATCCTCCAAGATTTTCATCCTAATCCTAAATTTTAACTTTTTACCATCTATGCTGGACCAATATCCTAACTTTTGGAGATCAACTCCAAATGTCAAATGGATTGCGCCGTTGGCTCTAGAACACCGTTTTTAGTCCGAAACCTTTCTACCCCCATATCGGGATCAAAAACCCATTGTAGGCTAGTCTAAATTAAAAATCCAATCATAGTAAATTTTCAAATCTTTGGGGTTTCTATTCTGAAAAAAGTAACTAGCCTGGGGTCTTTAGAAGGTGAAAGGGAGTAGGAAAAGACTCCTTGTTGGTGCTGTTTCGCAGTCGTGTGCCCTCGAAATGCTGGTCAACGTCGTGGGGATCCCGCCACGTGATTAATTCTCGAGGAATCTTGCCGTTTCGGATACCTACCGCTATCGGAATGACGCAAAACTTATTGGAGCGCATCATTAGAATAAACCAAGCTATCCATTTTATCGCAACCTAGGTAATTTACAAGAAATTGCCATTGGAGGTTAGAACAGTGACCACCTGAAAAAGATTCTTTTGTAAGTCGGAAGATGCTGGGAATTTTCATGGGACCTCCCAGGGAGCCTCACGAAAGATGTGGAGGTGCATTTCCGTACCTGGCACAATTGGTCAATGAAGACCCAAATCGGCCGTCTCCTTGAATTGTCGATGGCGCAGGAATCTTGGTAAATCAATTCGTCGTTGGATCCTTGGCATGGGATTCACCCCAGAACACCATCTTTGGACTGTAGATTCTTCCATGGGCCCATCTTGAGTTTAGTGGCTCTTGCACGCTAACAACCGGGGTTTTGGGGAATTTATCGATCTAATGGGGAATTCGAAACCTAACCTAGGACCCAACCTATAGACTTGCTGTGATTCCCTAGGACTAATTTTAGCCATGCATTGCCACCTTCCGATGTGATTTAACCTTTTAGAGGCTATGTGACTTGACCCTGACAAATCCTGCTATCTTGTGATTTAAATTCTATTTTTAGGCGAGGTTTGGAGAAGTTCTAGGTAAAAAATCAAAACTAGACCAAATATTATAATAGACATGATACAATCCTATTTTGGTTCTACACTCTTTTTATGGCTTTTTGTATAATTTTATCTATTCTAAATTGCAAATTTCAAAGAAAAGAAATCCACGAGTCCCAAGTGACAAATTGGGAGCTCACAAGTGTGTACTTAAATTAAGGTAATCAACATATTGCAGAGTACACATTCAGACCATCAAAGAATTGTAAGAGATACAACAAGATGCATATACTATAAGAAAACCATGTTTCTGGCAGTGTTTTATCTCTAACGCGCAATGTCCGATAAAACATGAAGATTTCAAAGGAGATCTGGCCCAACAAGGTAGATTTTTGTGGACATTGCAGAGAACATTGGCTTTTTACTATAAATCATAGTTGATGTTATCATTGATGTTGATGTTTTATTTGACCTGACTGAAGTTATATTGATGTTGTTTGGAACGTCCAAAAAAACATAGACTGCCAAGTCAGCAAATAGGCCCATTTTATTTATGGATAAATTTGTAAAAATTACTATGGGCAATGATAAAATGCTGACCATATGTAAAAAATTTAGGGAAAGGGCAGCCACATGGCATGCTTTGCAAAAAAAGGATAATGGATGGATGTGCACCATGGATGAAAAGAGATGGTTTTTATACAAGTGGGGTGGTAGGAAGTGAAACAATCCATGTGGGATATATAAAGCAAGAGTTGTGTTCAATGTAAAATGTCTGAAACAACATTGAAATGTCTCAAACAACATTTGCATGTTTGAAACAACGTCTAGACGTCTAAAACAATGTCAAAACTTACAATGGTCAAGTTCCCATATTCTAGTTCTTCCATATCTTTTGTCTCACCATGGACGGACAATAAAAATAAACAGAACCTCTCTATCCTTCATTTTCACTAACTTTTAATGAATGAATTTCTTCATTTTGCCATCAAAAATTCTCTGGATAGTAGATGGTAAGTTTTATTAAATTTTTGCTGAATTCTTGTCATTTTGATTGTTTATTTATTTATCTTTTTTATTTATTTTTTAAATAATTTTTTTCTACTGACCTTGTCCTATGGGTATAATATATAACAAATTAATGTCTCAAAAAATGTCTAAGTAGATGTCAAAATTGGCATTTCAAAAAACAACATTAAAATTTTTTAAACAACATGAAAGTATGCTGACAAGGCATGCCATGTCAGATATTGGCGGATCCATGTCACTTTTTCCTTGGTCCACGTCCTGAACAAACCGGATGAAAAAAAACTCCTACGTAGCACTGCCCGCCCACGTAGTGCTTACGTAGAGCTAAGTTGTCCGCCAAATGGCACACTTTGAGGACCTTCAAAGAGAATGTCATGAGTGATGTCAAAAAAAAAAACAAGGCCAAATTGGGCATGTTGTTGGAGATTCAGGATGTTTTTTGCCTGTCAACTATGACGTGATTTTAGATGACATCTACGTTGACAACGTCCATATGCCATATTTAACTAAATCTGGACTATTCATCAAATCTGGACTATGCAAAATCTATGACAGTCCTAGATTTTTATCGGGATATCTCCCGCTGTCATAGATTTTGCATAGTCCAAATTTGATGAATAGTAAAGATTTAGTTAAATATGGCATCCATGTCAAAATGAACATTGTGTCACGTTTTTTCAGACGTTAAAAAAAACTTCGTTTTCTTATAATGGTAGGCTGGTAGCATACATATTGGATGGAAACAATGTCTAGAATTGTATCTTTGACAGTGCAACATTTATATAGGGTGATGCGACACTGCAATCAAATCAATTCATATCTGACTTTCGAGCAAATAGTGAGTGCAATGCTTGCCGTATGTGTTTGGACTAATCCACTTCTGTACAATTTTCTTCCTGTTGGAACTTACACAAGTCTCTTCTATCCACTACTTTGTAACGAGGTCTTTAATCTTGCCAAGCAGTCTTGGCTTCTTTCTACATCTTACAAGTGCAAAAGGTGAACCTTGCAATCGTATACTACTTCGACGGGTTATAACCACCCTCAAATTGGATGGGTGAACTTTCAAAATCCGTGACAAAGCTTTGGTGTTTGTAACCCAAGCAGATATAGCCGCATTTAGAAGAACAGCCTTCCTAGTGAGCATATCTGCCAATTGAACACCCTTCATAGCATCCAACTCCAACTGATAGTTTTTTAGGAATTCTAATTGAGCTTTGGCATCCTGCCTACAAGGATAATACTCAAGAAGAAATGGAGAAATATGTTCATCCTCCAAAAAAAGCTCCATAATTTTTAGCCTAGAAGATGCCTCCGGACAACCTTGCATCTTCATTGTAAAAAATTCCACAATTTTGGACAAAACCTTTGCAAGCTGTCGTGAAGACATCTCCCTTTCGACCTCCAATTCATCCTGCACAGCAAGCAAACTCGTTGCTGCTTCTCTCTCCCTTAACAACTGTCTACATTTACGTTGCCTCTCTGCTTCTCCGTCTCTTAGACCCTCCCTCACCACATTGTGATCTTCCACCCTTCCACGAGGTTCCTTCCTCTTGAATCCAACATGTCTCTCTCCAAGTCTTCTATTTGCTATTAACTGAAACTGGAAGTTACCGCAAACCTTTACAAGACAACCATAAACTCAAACAATGAAAGCCGTTGAAGCATCAAAGCACTAGCTGAGGCGCCTGAGTTCACGGGTCCATGGCCCAAGTCTCAGGTCCTTTGTCAAAGTACTTTGAAAAAATGTTGGAATACGAGGCGTACCAAATGTCATATTGTTTGTACTGTTTGCACTTCTTTGTATATCGGGCCATAGAGGCGACCGTAGCATGCAATCACCCCAAAATCTTATCCATTTTAAATTTAGAATCCTAAAGTAGAAGTTTGGAGGTTTCCAAAGTATAAAATACGTAGAAATCGGAGTTGAAACAAAGAAGTTACAAGCGGATGAAGTTTTACTTGAGAATTGGATGAACCACACCTAGAATCATCCAAAAGGGATAAATCCAAAACCAGGGTCATTTAGAAGATAAAAGTAGAAGTAAAGTCAATTTGAAAATATAGATCAACAATAGTTAACGGATGAAGTTTAAAACTCCGATTACCAACTAAACTTCATCCACCAGTAACTTTGGGTAGTAAAAGTTAATTTAGAAATAGAATAATAAATTGGAAAGGTCAAAGTAACCTAGTCAAGTATAAGTATAAAACCAACCGAGGTCAGTAAAAATCCGATGAACTCTTATTGGTGGGATAATTTAGGATTAACCAAGTAAATTAGGATAAAACTTTATCAAATAAAAATTTAGGAATGGAAGTAAATAGAGGTAACTTAGGGGATCCTTGAACCAACTAAACCTCAGAAATACCTAATTTACCTAACTAAAACAAAAGGATGAAATTTGGAACAAAGATTGGATGAGGTCGAGAACATTCTAACCATCTGAGTCCAAATCAAGTATAAAATCAGACCTCCAGTAAAAATCTTGAGTCAATTCAATAACAGGAACTGCTCAAAAATGATGGATGAAGTTTGAGGTACTAATTAGCAATCAAAGATTTGCTAGGAGTATTAGGTTTCAACAAATTTTAAATTTTTAAAAATGAAATGAAGCCTTCTACAACCTAAGGCTATGAAATTTAGATTGTAGCTACGTATACTCTAAGACCCTTGTGGCTCGATTAGTAAGGTCACCCCGGTTGTTGTTCACAGTAGATTAGAACTTTGGGAATCTTTTGCAAAGTAGTTTAGATGTTTAGACATTAGAAAAGATCCATTGTTTTGAAAGGAACAATGGACCTACGCTTAAGCATCCACTTAGGATATAATTTTGCACAAAAACCTAGAACCTGGTTGTGTACGTCTATTTACCAAGGATGGATAAATAAATGCCCAAAGATTCCCGGACTCCCAACCTTTGGATTCCCTAGCCTTTGAGCTTCTAGCCTACTTTTGGATATCTGGCCGCCACGTGGTGTCGTGCCAATGGTTGGGACCTCAAGTCGACCTCCTTGTCCTATGACATGTCTGGTCTTCTCGTTTTGTGATGAATTCTGGTCTTCTTGTTTTGGAATTGTATTTGGGACTTTCCGTTTTGTGATGTGTTTTGGCCTCCCTCGTTTTGTGATCATATTTTGGTCTTCCTTTATGGCCATTGTTTTCAGGTTTTTTGGATTTTTAAATAACTAATTAGTTAAAATAAAGCAACACTACGTTATCAAAAAATAAAAATGCTTCCTATCCTAATTTTTTGTAGTCTTTGGAAGGAGTTTTTTCAAGAAATCAACATACCATTGTTAATCTAAACTAATTTTACCATTCTTAGGTTTTTTAGAATGATAACTAATTCAACTAATGTTTTGGATTTTTTGGGTATTTTCTCTAAAACAACTATCTAAATGAAGCAACGCAAGTCTAACTAATGGACTTTTTTGAGATTTTCTATAAACTAGCTAATTCTTCCAAAGATTAAACTAACAAACTAAACTATCAAACTAAACTATCAGAGTTAAAACTAAGAATCCATAACTCTAGCAAATTAGCACAAAACAACTTGAGCAAATTTAGGCAAAAAGAAAGGAAGCCACTTGGTGTTGTTTTGGGCTTAACCCCTAAGTGCCCAAGGCACCCAAATCTGGTGTTTGCAAAACTTTGATATTAAATAAAACCTAATGAAGTTGCCATTTTTAGTAGCTTATACTTTCAGAAAGTTCTTCTTGGAGTCTAATTATAGCATCAAAAATCTGATCTTGAAAATAAATGATAGTGATTTTTCTATTCAAGTTTTTGTACAAGGGTACCCATTGCAATCTTGACTTCCCGTAGCGTTGAGAGCTTTTGGAAATGAGCCTCAAATACACTAGATCTTGGAGAAAAAATCACATTCAAAATTCATTTGAAAAAATTGTAGAGTAGATTTTAAGAAGCTATAAATTGATCGGGGTTATACAAGTTAGGCCCTTTAACCTCATATTTTTTTGGTCACCAACTTTTTAGATTTGACTTGTGTAAAGAAGACTAAAAGATTTTTGCACTTTTAGCACCCTCATGCTCAAACATTATAATCTTTCACTCCATATACGATATTGTTGTGTTTTCTTTTTCTATGAGATCTCTAACATGTCGAGTTTGAATTTGTACGATTACAATTCAAAAAAAATTGATACAACTTATCAAAATGTTGGCATTTTGTTCAATTTAGAGCAAATTCCAAGAAGCCCCAAATAGGCATTGGGCATATTTTAGGGGTTAAATAGCTCGACAAGCCAAGGTTGTTTTCCCAATTACCCCTTTTCCTTTCAAGGTTCTTCAAGGTAATTAGTTTAAAATCAAAGCTTTGCTGTGCAGGAACAACTCTAGGCTAAACTTGTATAAGGGTAATGCAAGAAACACTTGTATTATTTCCTGTCACACATTGCGTGCTAATTAGATTTTTGGCTATAACTTTTGCATTTTGACTTCAAATGATTCCAACTTTAGGGACAAGGTACTTATGAGTTATGACTATTATATGCCTTGTCTGACTTTTTGAAATTTTTGAAATTTTTTTTACTTTTTAATAATAGCCCTTGATATTAAGTCACATTTGCCAATTTTGGGGTTTTAAATACTATTTAGTATCCAAAAAAACGAATTCGGGGTTGAAATTTGGATTCTTCTTGTAGACTTATAGCTACAATCCAAAGCAATTCAAAAAATATATATTCTTTTGTGGTACAGAAGTTTACAAAGTGAGCTTCATTTAGCTTGCATATTGAAACATGGGGCAAGCATCCTAGGATGGACAATTAGAAACATCACACCATTCCTTTTTCAGCATCACCATCCTTTGAGTTACCATCGGAATTGGCTACCAATAGATTTTTATAATATTATTTTTGTAGATATTTTCATCATCACTGTAATTGTCATACTAACTATCAATAATTTAACAAACTTTAAAATTTGACTTAAAATAGGACAATTGATGTTGGATTCAAGGAAAATCACACTATTATCTACTATATCAAGGAAGGCATTAGGAATAGAAATTACATATTTTTTTAGAGGGAGATTCAATGGAATTGCAACAATGGGACACTAATATACATTGTGATTGTGGAATAAAGTGTCCACTATATACACTAATTTATAAGGTTTTCCAAAGTTCCAGGACCGTGGAGTTTTCAAAGCACAAGAAGAAAGGAAATGAAATATTAATGGATTCTAAAATTTGTTTCAATTGGATAATAGGTGGCTTTCGGAACTAACGGATCATGAAGAGAGAATATAGCAGCGTGCACTTTAACTACTATTTTTTTTCCTGCAAAGTGTCACAACATGAAATCGAAACCATGACTTCAGGAGGCTGTTGAGTTCCTTTCCTATCAATTTCTTTGGTTGCGAGACTAGCAGCCATACAATGAAGAATCTCTTGCATGGCTCGGATTTGATCTCTTAGAGTTGCCCAATGGATATAATTCGTCCTCTCAACTTGTTTTCCTCCGCGGCACTTAGACTGAGCTGAAGAATGATCATTGTATTTTCTCTTAGACTGTGCTTCAAATTCATCGGCGATGGAGGAGTCAGGTGTATTAGGCTGCAAAGGGTTACAACCATGTATTACAAATTTCTTCCAAACTCTCCCTGTGTCCCTTACCGAGTTTGAAAGCTACTGTCCATTCCACCAGACTCTTATAACTGATTTTTTCCTGAGAGAATGATCTCTCAAATGTAGTTTGTGAAAGCTATTTCAGAGAGAGGATTGTCCCTTTTCCTTCCAAAAGCGTATCCCAAGCTTTTACCTACACTTTCTCTTCCATTCCACCTTCTGAACCTCAAACCCTAATATCCAAGTTTGTTTCGTCAGTATCCAGTTTCAATCACGTGTTTGAGACCCCAAAAATTTGACTGGCAAGAGACAGGGCCAAGAGGATGGCACATCACAACAACATCACGTGAGAGGGGAGCTTAGTTCATAGGACTCTGGGGTAGAAGATTTTGGAACTCAAGCTCACATGGTAAACCACACATCCTTGAGGATTAGTTTTGATTCTTGTTCAGTGCAGTTCTAAATTGCAACATTTCATCAATGAAGCGTTGTTCACTAACTTGTGCTTCTGTGATTGATGTCTCCATGCAGGCTTGCATTAAATTTTGAGTGTCCACCTAAAAAACCTTAGAGTGATTTGATAATCAGTTGGCCTTTTCTAAAAGTTCTAAGATTTCCATCAATAGTTCATTATGATTTAGGGTACTGTAGGACACGGTCGAGTCTTCTGGGAGATAGAATTACCTTCCAATTA
Organism: Neckera pumila; assembly: GCA_963969595.1. NCBI lineage: Eukaryota > Viridiplantae > Streptophyta > Bryopsida > Hypnales > Neckeraceae > Neckera > Neckera pumila. The sequence continues at coordinate 17,156,061 of OZ018409.1, forward strand.
GGTGTTATGTTTTTTAATTTTTTTGGCTTGTTACCCCCGGTTTCTATGTGTATGGTAGTCTTCCGACATGGCACCGTGTATAGATCCTTGTAGAATCGGCCAGGGGACTAGATTGAGGCTAGCAGAGCAAATTTCTGAGCAAATTTCACTACAAGACCATAGAGCCAAAGCAGCAGAGAGGTCTAGAAAGTACTGAGAGAGGAAGAGAGCTTTGTTAGAAAACAATGTATAGACTGTTGTAGACACTACATTCACTTCAGTCAACATGGATTGAGCTACTAACAAAGCTGCAAATGAGTGGGCACTTAGATGGTTCGATGAAACTAGCAGTAGGGAGGTGGAATTTTAAAAGGCACTAATACCAAAAATTCTGAAGCATCCTATCTGGAAACTGGTACTTCCTTCTTATGCTGAGATGGAGGTAGCCCACAACGCTGTAAGCAATCTTTCACGAGGGTGGCAGCAAATAAAAGGCTGCCACACCAAAGACAACCAACATGCTCGGAATGTAATCATTCCAATGGTCCTTGGTACAAGCATTGTCAGTACTAGGCAAACAAGCCTTGTTACAAGAATTCATCGGAGGAACATGAAATCGGGACTTGTGAAGAGGATTGCTTTGGAGGCTAGAACTGACTTCACTCTTTGGGCAAATTGTGGTCGGGCAAGGAGAGTTGATGCATTGGCTTCCCATGTTATGACACTGGTGGCCAGTACTAGACCGGTAACACACGCATCAGTTCTAACAAAAAAGATGTCGTCAGAAAGCGAATTGAAGCAAGGGAGTGGATCAATCATCCCACACATCACCTTCAAGAGTCGCAAGTTAGTTGCAACAAACACTATTTGGGTAGATCAACCAAAGAATCTCACCATTCATTCTCTTTTTCATGTTACATGGCATATTGGGCTATTGCACGTTGGATGGGTGCATTTTGTTGACTACTTTGGACCTTTGATTTAGAGATTTTTCTTCCATTCAATTCTTCATTTCAGTAGAAAAAGGTGAGATAAGGTTTAGGATTGCTTATCTTGGCATTTTTGCAACCTCTAGGAGACTACGTATCGTGTAACAGACCTTTGGTTGAGGGTTGTACTCTTACAGTGTCAGATTCTCTTTCACCAAACTAAGGGATATGTGAACTTTTATGTCTTGTATTTTCTGTTTTCTCTTGTTCTTTTGCATTGTTGTTCCTTAAAACCTTGTTGTTTATGTTCATAAATGCTTGCAGTTTTGTTCCTGGTCATGTAATCAAAGTTCCTATTTGAACAGTATGTTGAATTTCATGATTTCCTTGTTCCTAGAAGCTAGTCCAGCTACATTCCGTCTAAAATTTTATTAAGGATTCAAATTTTTTTTTAAGGATTCAAATTTTTTTGGGATAGGAGCTCCTTCTGTCAAACTTTAAAAAACCAAGAACCACTTTTTTCCTATCCTTTAGACTGTAGAGTGGATCCTTTAAAGGATTCAAAAAGCTTTGAGCCCATAACTCCTTTCGTTGCATTTCAAAGTAACAGGAACTCATTTCTTCCTATCCTTTAGCAAGTGAAGTTGATCCTTTTAATGAGTCCAAGGTTTTATAGGGAGGAAACCCTTCTGTTGAGCTTCAAAGTCTTTTACAATGCTCACTTTGAACTTGTATGAAATCCTTCTCTTTCCTACACAGCATTTAACTACTATGAGATTATTTAGTTATCTTCAATCTTTTATAAGCTCAACTGCATCCTTATTTCTATTGAGACATTATTGTTTTGGGTTCAATTTCTGCAGCTCTTTCTGTACACTTGATTTAAGAGTGAGCATCCTACTGTGGAGATTGGAGTTTGTTCATTTGAAGCACTGAAGCCATAGCTCGTGAGAAGAATGAAGGAGTTCAATACTTATTGCTGCAGTGACCATGGACCTGAAGGATGGCTTGAACTCTATGCGTCGCGGCAGTGTGCAAGGAAATTGTGAGTGTCCATGCCAATTGTGTCGACCTGTGCCACACTCTTATACACTTAAGATTTGGTGCTAATAACAAGGGCTACAGTAGTAGAATAGCTGTATAGGGACACATAGTTGTTCTTTAACTAGTTGTGGTGAACATTTTTTTTCTAGTGACTCTAATTTAAGGTTCACCTCTTACTTGTCAATTCTTAAGCTAATGTTATCTATGTACAATAACATGGCAGTAGAAAGACCATTCCTTCTTAGGAAGCCCTATAATGTCTAGCAAAGGACCATGGGTTATCAATAACAGAGAAATTAACAGATTTCTATTGAAATCAACAAAACAATGACCGGGACAACGCATCCAAATCAACTTAATTCTGTTAAAATTCCTGCATTTTCTACTAGTGAGGATGTACCATATGACAAAGTCTATCTATATATATATCTTTAGATTGGCAACAAGATCCTCTAGCATCAACGCTGACTAACACTAGAAGAAAATTGCATTGCTCTCTAGAAACTCTCCACAAACTTTCAACAAAATCTAAATGATGTTTTTTGTTAGAAACACACTAGAAGAAAACTAGAAGAAAATTGCGTCAATTTCAACAAAATCAACTTGACATGTTTGTTGTATCCAATGCAAAATATGCATTGAAAGAAGTTGAAAAACACAGAGATTGCATTGGACTCAACAAACACATTAAGTTGGTTTTGTTGAAATTGAGGCAGTTTTCTTTTAATTGACGCAGTTTTCTTTTAATTTTCTTCTAGTGTGTTTCTAACAAAAAACATTAGCTACATTTCGTTGAGAGCTTGTTGAGAGCTTATAGAGAGCAATGTAGTTCTCTTCTAGTGTAATAGCCACTTTTAACCATGCAAAAGGAGACATAAATAGAACCTCTATACCACAATTGGTTCATAGAATTTTATTGGCCAGCCAAGATATTAGAAGCATTTGCTACTCCAACATAATAAACCTATGCCTATAGATCTTTCTATAAGGAGCATATGACACACATTCATCCAAAATATTTTTGAGCAGCTATTTTTTGTAAGTTCATTGGGATGGTATGTAAGATCCATGGCATCCTCATCAATGTCAACAAATTTGATATTTTGCAACTAGAATTTCAAATATTCATCAAGTTCCAATATCAAAGCGCTCATTGGCATTGGGTGTTGGAAGCCATGGCTATTACTTACTTTTAATGGGGAGCACATCATTACTTTAGTAGCGAGTTTACATTACCCGCCATATTCATGTGACAAAATGGCTAGAATACCAACGCACCAACAATCCAAAATTGTTTGAGCGAGTCAAGGATGACAAGAAAATATGTGACAAAGCACTTTCAAAGCGGATTTGTCAATAAGATCAAGACTAGAACAAAAGATCCAAGTATCATTGACAGGGACGTCAATGGGCTAAGTAGGAAACTACGTAGTTAAAACTTTTATGTCAAAAAAACCGTATTTGGTTTGTCTAAGGACAAAAAGGGGTATTTTGTACCTAAAATGATGTATAGATAGAAAAATAATATAAATAGTAGTCAATTATGACTTAAAAGGGTTAGAAATATTACCAAACATCATAATAAGATGACTTGTATTTAGATCTACCAAGAATGTCTTATGATATCTTATGATGTCTTATGATATCTTATAGTTAGATCTACCAAAGATGTATTGATTTTGCATTGTTTCCAGCTTAAAATATTTTGAATTTTTTTTTTGACTTGGAACAACCAAAATACTTATAAGATTTACAAACCACCAATATGTTTCTACTGCATTGACTTTCATTGACTTCTCCATTTATAAGGTGGAACTGTGGAAGCATCTTTATCCTTATTCTCCAAATGTAATGGGTCACAATTTCACATCTATATTTGGCATACCTTCTAACTTCTTGTTTTCTACTTGAATTCTCCAAATGTGTTTCATATGGTGCATTGTTTAATAACTAACTGTTTAGATTTTTGTGAACCTATCTTTGATAGAGAAGGATGGAGGACTTGGAGAATATTTGGAGACCTCCTGGAGAATATATAGAGACCTCATAGTTTTGGGTGAAATTTAATTCAGACGCATTGGTCGGCCTTTTGCCAAGTGCAAAGAACAGCATATCTCTCAAATTAGCCGGGAATGAAGCCATAGATCTCTAGAACAATTGGTGCAAGAAGGGTCTTGACTTTCGTGATGAACTTGCGTCACGGGACAATCTGAGGGATTACATTTTTAGCCTTATAGGGCAGCAACGTGGATTAATGGCCCATGTGCTGGATTTCTTAATTATCCAAGGCTTGAAAAAAAGTTGGGCCGGTAGTATGGAGCAAAAGCAGAAGGCATGGGACCTATTGCTCTCACGCAAGTTTTACGACTCTCTCTTGCAAATAAAGAGTCTCATAATAATTGAGAAAGCTTTGAGGGATGAGATACCTGGTGGAGAATCTATGAGATTGCTTTTAAAAAAGCTGTTGCCAACAGAGGATGTGGGTCTCAAGGATCTTTGTAGTTGTGATCAAGAAGCTGCTGATTTAGCAGTCAAATGGGGACAGATTCTCAAGGATGATGATTGGTTGAGTTTGACCTCAAAGTTGCACAAGCGGTTTCTGTTTTGTGAGGTGTATTGCACTATTGACTCAACTTCTGCTAGCATTGAGAATGATGGTTTACATGCATTCATTGATTGAATGATCAAAAGATTTAACCCTAGTTAGCTGAAGTTGTCCAAGGCCCGGAACGCTAGTGAGACCATAGTTTATGGCGGTCTAAGCATATGTCTAAGTTGATTGCCTTAACTAGACTACCTTACTGCCAAGGCATTGATCCACAGAAAGACTCACCTCCTCCAACCGCCTTCTTCTCATCTTTAGCAGCCTCCTTAGACTTCTTACGTGCCTCCTCATCAGACGCCTTCTTCTCCCTATACAGACGCACCACTATATTGTTGACCGCCTTATAGAATGGCAATTTTTCAAGATTGTCCATCCTAACATGACGTTGGCTTTTCATGTCGGGATGTCCGTTGGCGACGGTCCGGACACGTCTAGACGCGTCGATATCTAAAAAAAAAATTTTTTTTTTTTGGAACGGCTTGTCCGTCGACCTGGATGGATTGACTATTGACAAGGACGGCCCAGCCGTCGACGGGACGAATGGACCGTCCAAAATATATATATATATATATATGTATATTTTTTTTGGATACGGACGAAGGTTGGGGTTGGATCTTGACATTTTGTCAAAGTCACGTCCATCCAAATGTGATGTGACGGTGACAACCGTGGCAATTTTGGCAAAAAGATGAAGCAATCTTCATCCTTCCCGCTTTCCATGAACTTTCTCACAGCCTTTTTTGCTTCCTCTTTCTCAATCCCCATCCAAAAATATGTCAAAGTAGGCCTCCTCTTATTCGCACTTCCCAAGATGGTCGTGTGCCCAACTGCTCGCCTCCAACAGCAATGGCTGTTTTGCAACACCTTTCCACAAATAGTCCCGCAACACTAGGAGGCTCTCCATTGTTGATTGCTGATTCCAGAGCATCCTAAGCACGCTCATGAAGAAAGTGCTCGCATTTTTTTATTTCAGCAAGGAAGCGTGCAACCTCCCGCTTGAACTCCTCACCTCCTGCGCTAGTTATCCTAACTTGGAAGGTATAACTTGCACTTAACATAATTAACTCCAAACGCTTCAAAGCATCCGGATGATTCTCCAGAACTTGCCACACTACAAAAAAATGGCCACATTTATGACTGCGGAATACGACTACGCAGCAGTCGTTTTGAAGTCAAATAAGCACATATGACTAGAAAACGACTTCGAGGCCCTGCAGTCGTTTTCGTACAGTTGTTTATATACGACTTCAATTTTTATTATCACCAACAATGAAGTAGAATTGGATGACTAATGGCTTTCATTCAAGTGATAAAGAAAGTTTGAATTGGATCATGAAGGCTCTTTAGCTGACATGTGGAAAGTGTTTCCCACTTTTGTCGGACATGGATAGTCATTTCAAAATCATTTTGAAGTTATGGAAGACCCCTTACAAATCTAACGTGGACAGCCACATTGGAAGTCATTTTGAAGTCATTTTGAAGTCACGAAGACCCCTTATACATCTAACGTGGACAGCCACGTTGGAAGTCATTTTCAAGTCATTTCAGAGTCATTTAGAAGTTGTAATGGAATTTCTGCACCAATTTGGTGGATTGCCACGTGGCCACTAGAGGAAATTTCAGGCCTCTGGAGGCTGCTCCACGGCCCTCCGATGTACCCTAAAATTTGTTTTTTTTTGCTGAAAAAATTGTTTTTCCCCTATTTCCGCCCTGCTGAAACTGCAGAAGCAGTGGCACAGGAACCAAAAAATTTGAATAAAAAATTATTAAAAAAAAAAAAAAAAAAAAATCGCGAAAGCTGATTGCTCACCGCAGCAGTCAGCTTGGTGTGACAGACCAAGCTTTTAATAGCTTGGTTTGTCACATTCTAGCAGCCCTCTAAAAGGTTCAGTTTTTCTCTAATGACATTAGTCATCTGAAGTAACGTGGATATAGGATTCAATACATTCCTCAAAGACATAGAAAGTAATTTTTTTTGTCATTTTCAAGTTGCAACGATGTGGGCATGAAGAAGTATAATGATAATTGCATGGGGAGTTGTCATTCTACAATCACATATGAATACATTCAAAATTCTATAACAATACACCTTACACAATACACCATGCACAATATACAATACACCATACTTGACATATGTGCCACATGGCTTCCAAAGTCACTTAGTGTGTGAATTTGGAGAGATGAAATGACAAGCACTTTATACAAGTGGGGAGGTAGGAGGCAAGACAAACCATGTGGGACATGTAAAACGCAGGAATTGTGTTACAAGTGATATTTCAGACCTCATTTAGGCCTAGTAAATTAATTTTTTTCAAAAAATTTGAACTAGAGGTAGTTGGGAAATCAATCTCACTTTCATCTCAAAAAATTCATTTTAAATTTTGAGACTCAAATCAAAAGTTATGAACAACTTTGCGAAAGGGATTGGAAAAGATGTTTTCTTTGACGTTTTCTAACATCCTATGAATTTTGTCCATCCTTGTCATATATGGCATATATGAAAATATGCTATAGATGTAGGTAAAGTAGGATGAAAGGTAAGCACAATGTTTGAAAATTGCATAATGCATCATAATGCACAAGGCGCCAAAGCATTATTAGAGTAAGTGTGCAGTAGTCTGAGATATTTTCAACTCATTATGCAGTCGTAGGAAGTCATTTTGCAGTGGTACCAAAGAAGCCAGGAAGCAGTGTTGAAGTTGATGTTCAATAGTCTATGGCTTTAGCATAGTCATGTCGGAAGTCATTTGGAAGTCATTAGTCTAGTCATTTGGAAGTCATCAGTTGGAATCAGAGGCAATGTAGTCATTAACACAAGGCAGAAGTTCAATATTTTGTTTGTTGCTGGCAGCATCAGAGTACTGCAAGAAATGTGTGTGGAGACCCGTACTAATTCAAATGTTAGTAACTTGAACCTTTTAGAAGTTATTCAATGACAAAGGCCCCATTTGGCTAAAATTATTGCTTCCATATTCAAGAAAGAATTTTGGAATTGTAGAAGGGAAAAATAATTTGAATTAAATAAACAATAAAAAGAGGATAAAAATACATATAAGAAAAAATAGAAAAATATAATTTTTGTTTAAATTTAAAAAAATTAGAAGTAATGGAACGGTCAAACAAATCTAGAATGAGAAGAGAATTAAAAGAGACATGAAAGAGAAAAAAGACAAAGAAGCGAAAAAAAAAATGAAATTCAAGAAAATCAGAGAAATTAAAGATGGTTTGAAGATATAAAGCAAATTAGTCAATTACGGAAATTCAGAAGGGAAAAATTATTAATAAATAAATTTAATAAAAAAAGGATAAAAAATATAGATAAAAGAGAGTAGAAGACATAATTTTTTAAAAGAAAAGGATGAAAAAAATTTACAAGTAATGAAACTGTCAAACAGATACAGAAAAAATATAGAAAAAAAGAACATATGAAAGATATAAAAGAAAAAGATGAAATAAAGATAAAGAAAACATAAAATGACCAAAGTAGTTATTATTTATTCAGTCACACAGAAGTCATTATGCAGTCACCTTAGAAAAACGTGCAGTCACAATGTATGACTGCATTGTATTTTTTCATGACTTAGGTCCCTGCCATTCATTTCACTGTATCTACATTGGATGGTGAAGAACACTATGAACGAAATTCAATGGATGAAGGTTGAACCTCCTGAACTCCTCATCCAGAAGTCGCGCCCGTGACTGCAAGAGGACTCAAATGCCGTGGAGCCCATCCCTGCCAGTGCAATTAGGGAGCCGAAGTCACCGAGCAGTCGATTTTTGGTGAAGTCATTTTCTGCAGTTACAAATAGGGCCATTTTCTTGTAGTGCCACTGATCAAGTACATAGACCAAAGTGTCCCCTATGTTCTTTAGGAGTTCTTCAAGTTGACTAAAATCAGAGATGTTTCCAAGCTCCTGAATGCTCTTTTTGATATCTGCAAAGGCCCAAATGAATGGATCGAGTAGCCTCTTGACGAAGTCGTTGACGGTGATTTGGCAATCAATTATGGGAATGATTTGCACTTGCCGTGGTAGAGGCCATGAGGCAAACTATTCAGCCAGATCCCATATTAGCACTTGAGAGAACGATATGACTCTTGCTGCTTCCCATTGGCCCATGGACAAGCATAGTCATAGTGTTTAATGGATATCCAACACCCCCATCAAGTAATTTACAATTGATCATGTCATAAACTTTCTGCCTAACAGGCCCAAGCGCTGATTGGCCCATCACCATAACTCCAGTACTAAAAACCGTTGTAAATCAATGGTCGAGGTCTCTGTTACTCAAGATCAAGAAACGTGTGATGAAACCTTTGGTTGAGACTCCAAATCTCACAACAATTTTGTGATGGATCCCACAATGTGGTTGGAGTCCATAGGAAAGATGTCTAAACCATAGTGCGCATATCGCACGTCTCCATGACCGTGAGCAATCATGCTCGTAACAGCAACGGGCAACTTCATAAAAGAATCACTAGCCTTGCTCTTGTGAGAGAAATGTGGAGAAGTCATCTTCAAGTGATTCATTTTGTCATGTATGATGGTTAGAACCTTCTGAGGGTACTTCTTAGACAAAGTACAATTTGCATAGTACAACTCTCTATATGCTCTTTGAGCAGCAAAGTGAGCTTTCAATTTGTTGGTCCACACTTGTTGTGCCCGTGAACATAGAGTGCAAGCACCCCTCGATTGCTTAAGTTGGTCACAAATACCACAACAAGCAAAACTATCCCCAAGAGCTTTTGGATCATATTCTGGAAAAGAAACACGCTAGATTCTGTTCAATCCACTTGCAAAAATGTGTTGTAGTTGAAAGGATGAATTGACGATGTTGATCTCAGGCAACTTGTCTCTCCATCAGAAAGCAGATCATAGAACCATGGATGTAGATTGAAGGGTCCTTGACTTGTGCGGCATTTGGTCGGCAGAGTTCTCCAAAAGAGTTCGGAGAGTAGCTATAGCCTGCACAATGTGCATTCTTGACTTTTTGAAGCCAAAATTGCCAATCATGCTCCTCTGGTTGCTTATTGTTTTTAGCCATCTCCTTGTACCTATAAAAGACAGCTCTCGAGATTCCATGGAAGGTCCACTAGGCAGTAGGACAAATCTCTCAACGTGCTAAAGTGATCATCTCTCTTCTACTTTCATCATAATGGATTTGCTTGTGCATGTCAAATAGGCGTGATTTACGCCAGAAAACTCCACCGTCTATGTGAAGTAGGGACTGAATGGCTTGAATTTGATTATGAGGAAATGCTTGTAAGCAATTCAAGCGGCAACAAATCATTGCAAACACCCCTATGATTGCTTGTAGTTTTGGCCGTGTCTTAGATCCTTAATAAGGAAAGATAGCAATGTTTTAACCCCTTTAGAATGTTAGAAGCTATATGATTTATAGGACATACATACTCAACTACTTGGCATTAAAGGGTTCAATTAAAATCTTTTTAGAAGAAAGAAATTAATATTAAGTTGATCATGATGTGGCAACTTCTGAACTATTGCATCACTATAAATGACTGCAACTTGAAATAAATGGATTTGGACAATTGATTACCAAGTTAGTTCTATTGGATAGTCTTGCTATTAATGAAAAGGGACAAGGTCAAACTTCTGAGGTTTTTTATTTTTATAAAGGTAGTTCATTGAATGTTCCTCACAGACATCGAGAGATATGTAGATTTTTTGGTATCCAAAATCATAGGCCAATTTGGGCTGCTGACATCCTAAAGGAGTTAAGCTACAAAATTTTCAAGTCTTATACTTATATTAGATTTGGATACATTTGGTCACATAAAAATATGATTTCTTGAACTCTAACCCCCTAAAGTTTCTTGACTATTCTCTACAAAAAAAGAAATCTAAAACATCAATTGTCTAGCACATTGAAAATATTCCTTAAAATAATAAAAAAAATCAAACTTTCAATCATACAATTTTTAACTAGATTACTACATTCTCAGAAAACATTTAGACCATTTGATCATGTAGATTGCAAGATTATAACATTTGAAGATAGAAGTAAATAAGTTTTTGGCCTTGTCCAGTAAGTTCAGAATAGTTTCACTCACCTAAGTTTGGGAACTTAGACCATTGAATAGGTAGTTATGTTAGTTACTTTCATGCCAACTTTCAAAGATAATGAACGTACACAAAAATTCTTGCACTACAAGGGTGTCCAAAAAAAAGCAACTAAATGATTGAGCAAGATTTCAACTTTCCTAAAAAACTTGTTTTCTCCAAGAATCAAAATCCCAACAGTCAACACAAAGCTTTACTTCTCTTAATCAATGAACTTACTTCTCCTAATCAAATAAAATATAAAAAATAAAAAATAAAAAAATCTCATAAATTTACACTACAACTCTTGCTAATGGTTCTTAACAAGTCTAAGTTTTTTTAAAAGGTCAGTGACGGTATCTTCACTTCCGCTATAGTCTGATGTCGTATAAGCTTATATCTTCGCTATGGACTGCAGCATCTTGCTCCCAGTCCTTTGGCTCTACTACCTCAGGGGGCTGTTCTACCCATCTGTTCCTGTCTGTAACTGCTGGACTTGGTCCATCACGTCTCTCAGGTGAAAGGGCAATTGGTGGCTGGAATGCCATGGGTTGCTCTCGTGGGTAATCTGTAACATCATCATCAGTCCCGATGAAAAGCATAATAGTTGGAGGATGCCACTCCAGACCGAGATTGGAAAGCCGACGCTGCTGGTATATGGTTTGGTAAGGATCACCGTAAGGAATCATGCCTGCAACATCAGATTCGCAACATCAGAGAAAGCACAAAATGAAAGAACCTGCTACTTGAAGTTCGGTTTTCATGTTGCTCATAAACAAGCAGATGATACAAGTCAAGTTTGGAAATTGAAAACCAAACGTTCACTTCCATATCACGGCAGATTTTCACCGAGGCCCACTCACCAGCATCACACAGGAGATCGCGCAGGTTACGAAGATGGGGTGGCTGCTGAGTTTCCTGCAACAAAACGCAATAGATTCGATGGTCACGTCCAGAACAAAGCCCATCTACTCGCATGGCATCATTATATCCTAAGACAACCAGCATCCGCATCTGAGAAGGATAAAAATACAAGTCCTCTGAGATCCAACCCCAACTTCCAAAAGCTTGCCGTCCTCGAATCAAACTAACAACAAATTAAAGATTCTTTCAACCGAATTCTTACCACATCCAAGACATTGCCATGGAGGTCGCGCTGCAGAGGGCGGAAATCACCAAGGAAAAACTATCATAGCACACAGAATGACACAAATCTCTTAGTAAACTTCTCGCACAATACTCTAAGCCATAAAACCTTAAGGTGGACATTGAAGTCTCCTTAAGAACATAACTAACTCTCGAAATACTCCAATTGCTGTATAGCTGACAATTAAAGAATACAGCAATTAAACAGAACTCTATTCCCAGTTACAACCAAGGAAATAGACCGAGTATCCAAAAGACTGCTGAAGATTACATCACTACAGCTCATGCATGATAGGGGAGAAAATAAAGACCACACAATAATCCAACTGTTCCCAGTTCTAAAAATCGTGTGCACGAAAGCACAAAGCAGCTTCTGAGCAGCCACTACAGAACCAATACTTCAAACGGAAACACAATAAGGTGGCTTGGCACAGAAAAGTTTGATAAAATCAACAGCTCAAGGTGTGTCACCTGATCATATTTCACGTCCTTCTCAGACATCTTTGATCCTGTGCCAAAAATGTAAATCTGGCCAACTTCATCAGACACCACCAGAGATGTGCCGTCCCTGCAATTTGAAGCCACACGAGAGTTACAATGAAATACTCGGCTCCAGATAAACAGATGAGCATCCATATAAGAAAATTCACGTTATAAAACTGTTCAGCTCGTAAAGCCAAAATTAAGGATCTTCGAGTACTGCCACTAGAGACAACCACCTTTCAATAGTCGTCTGTCCTGTACTGCTCTATAGAAACCAGATTCACTTTCCAAAAAGGCTAATTTCGAGCTTTATATTCTGAAGATAATGATTACGAATACTAAAGGTACGCCAGAAAATTCTAAAGCTCTTCTCAAATTGCATGAAATTAGCCAAGCCAAAAGTGATCCAAGTGTCAGAAAAATTCAAAGATTAGAAAAGAACCATACCTTAGTCAAGAAACTAGGTAACTCGACGACAGCTTCTCACTACTCCAGGCAAGTGCGTTTTCCTTTGTTTGATAGAGTTTATTTATACATGCACCCCAAAGCACTTTCAAACAAGACAGGGAAAAATACAGAACGTCTATGCAAAAGCAAATAGCGTTGAGCTTACGGAGAAAAGTTGCCGTCCACGAGATTATATTCCTCAGTTTCGTAAACCTTAACGGGGCATCCTTCCCATATCTGCACAATCATCAGCGGAGCTTAAGTACAAGGATTCTCAAAGACGAAAAGAGTGATTCCAACTCTGGAGAAATAGTAGAGAGACACTCACGTCCCAGATAATAACTCGTCCGTCATAGCCAGCGCTCATGGCAATTCTCGGGTCGATGGGATGGACGTCTAGAACATAAGTCTGCACAACCCAACAAAAGTCCAAATTTTAGCTTCAAATATAGGATAGTGACTCAAACCAAACCAAATCAATTCTGAGGGTCGAAGTAATCCCTTGGATGCAAGCGAAAGTACACCAGACATGATTATAGTCTAGAAGAAATAACTGGTGACTCACCTGTTTATCGTGTCCAGTAAGTGAATGAACCAGACTACCATCTGAAGCATTCCAGACGCAGATCCTGTGATCTGACCGATTGGAAAATGAAGCACTACATAAGCAGGTGGTACAAGGCAATAAGATACAGCAAATAACGAAGTCCCATGCATGCATCTTGTTGCAGTAGTAGATTACTGAGTTTATATGCAGTGTGGGACTCAGCATGATGTTCAACTACCAGTCTTGGAACAAGTCTCGAAATATTATTCACCAAATTGTACAACAGCTATCCAATTGTCTTAGAAGCGATAATTAAGAAAAAACTCATCGTGGGAATATAAGTAAAGTAACACCAAACAGTGAAAGCTTCTGATTATACCATAATTAGGAGACTGAAAATTCTGAACTCATGCATTCATCTCAAGTATTGTGCAAGGAACTCTAAAATATAGAACAGAACTGGAAATCTCTGCTACGAAACATAAATTAAGTCTCTTGATCTAACTACTCAGAAAAGCACGTACCCATAATGGCTGCAAGAACAAAGCGATTGTTCAGGCTCCACACTATCATGTTCACTTCTCGAGGAGCGGGTAGAAGCCGTCTGGGTCCATTCCCTCGAGGCGGCTGGGGGTGGCTGGAGGAGGTGGAACTCGTAGGTGATAGGCCTTTTGCCATCTTCCGACTTTCACCTGCCAAGGACAAGAGATAGTACGTGATAAGAGGGAAAAAGAACCGATGTAAAACCAGAAAATTTACACGGTGGGACAGTGCTAAGGAAAACAAAAGTTCACACATACTTCTCGACCATAGGATCAGACATTATCTTCATAAGTACACCTGATCAAATTAGAATTTATAAACCGGAAAAGGAAGCACAAAAATATCTTTTAAGCTTTTCAACATTGGCAATATTGTTTTTATTCTTGTTTAAATTAACCCGCAGTTGAACTTACTTACATATGATTTGGAAAAATGGGGCATCCAGATAATGGCGCCATCACTTGAACATGTGACGATGCTGTCATGGGAAAACCTGCACATTCGACACAGGAACGATGATGAAACTTTCATGCATTCAAAGTCTGGAAGTTGCAACTTGAGCGTTGAGGTTTCCTTGCTAAGAACAGAGTACACTCAATATAGCTCAATCAAAGAACCAAATGCGTTTTACAATAGCTTATAGTTGTACTAAGATTCATAATAATTAATTCGTTCACCACAAAAGTAACTAAAGCACTGAAATATAAATCAGACTGACCAAGAATTTCGGAATCGTGTTGCATGCTCTTCTTTGGCACTGTCCCCAAGCAATGGCTTCCGTGGAGCTGCACATCCACTGCATTCACGTATCCTAGCAGCAAATAGCTCAGATTTCAGCGTAAAAATACCTTGTTTATCAGAGAGGGACCTTAAGGCTAAGAATTCAAGATGTGGACACTGCGAATCGCACAGAACTGCACAATAGCACAAATGGTACCCATCATTCAACAAAACAAGCATAAGATTAGCAAAACTGAACTGATGTCACAAGGCACCTAGACAACTTCTTTAGCAAGTCTGAAGGAAAATAGCTAGGACAAACAATTTGGGCGAAATTTTTCAAAATAACTATGCCTAGCCGAAAAAATAGATAAGAAAACAGATAAAGGAAAAGCCCCTCGCGTTTGTAGACTTCATACGCTGTGGAAGCCAAGATACTTAGCAACTCTTAAGTTATACTGTCTCTGAAAGTAAATTGCTTTACCAACACAGAAAGCAAATTATTCAGTATGTCAAAATACTGTGTCCATGTAAATGGTTTACTAATTGTAAACATGAGCCCTCAGAGTAAAGCGGCTGCAAGCTACAACAGTGATAGAATGCATTACCTGAACTGAACATAGTTGACATCATTCTCATGACCTTTCAGACTGTCCATCTCATAGTTTGGTCGTCCAGTGACATCGTCATTCCACTTGCAAGCATCCCAAACCTGGGCCATACAAAGAGCAAGCATATTCCTGTTAAAATTGTCATAATCCACAGGAACAATGGCTTTCACTCTATTAGAATAGATTCCAACATGCAACATCCACTGCGCATTTCAGAAGACCATTACAACATTAGTACTATATTGAATACATAATCTTGGCACAACCAACTTTCGTAGACCTGGCAAACTCTCATTGTTAAGGGGAGCCAAGCTGATAGTGACACATGCCTTGGCGCTTTGAAATTCAAAATTCACTCTCGACTGTCCCTCCACAGCTTGGATTTCTTGATGCTCTAGGATTTGAATGCTTATCTCCTGAAGGGACGATAACCCAAACTGATAACGATTCCAATTTTCAGAATTGAATGCAAGGAACATACCCTTGCAATTTTGTCAGAGCTCCCTGTAACAAAAATGCTGCCATTGGCATTGAAAGCACAGCAAAGAATTTGGTTGCATCCAGGGACCCTTGTTGGTTTGGCAGGTGCAACATGCTGTGGAGCTGAAATATTTACAAGTACGGACCAATTCTCGAGTCAGTCACATTCAGCACTCCAAGTGAAACACAATACCATACTACGGTCATAGCTTGCCAAAGAAGCCACAAAGACGACCTTCATGCAAGAACACTAGAATCGTCAAAATCTATGAAGTTGAACATGTACAGATAAACTTAAAAACTTAGAAGCCTTACAATATCAAACTCCCAGTTCGAAATCACATAATGACATTCGTAATTTTAAAGTGATAGGACGCTAATTATAAGTTGCAGGCACACTGACCGACGGGAGTGCTCAGCACAAACCTGGGTTCAAATCTTTAGGGTTGGGCATATAAACTCTGGAATGCAGAGTTGAATCAGAAGCATCCCATATCCGACACGTCCCATCATCAGAGGACCTATCAAAGCAAATAGATCCATCAAAAAAGCCACTACATTTTGCTACATTAACACATTACAAATAACCAGATGAACAAATAAGGTTGAAAGGGTATAAATCAAACACCCTTCCACCAGACTTAAGTGGATAAATGCCAAATAGAAATGAAAGGAACTAGTTTTGCTAGCTTGAGCCAGAGCACCTTCCCCAAATCTACCAGATTGATCTAGGGCAACGTGTAGAATCTTACGAGAGGAGGAGATGCGCACAGCCTTGCCGAGGACTGAAGGCTATTGTAGTAACTGAAGCAGTGTGACGACGTAGGACAGAAACTGGATTACCAGAAGGCAAAAACCACTGCAAGCAAAAAAAGTATGACTCAAGCATGGCTTGAACAATTTGGATCCTCGCAAGACAAATACGTAGTAGTGCATAGTAATTTGGTCATAGCACTGCCTACTGCACATCCTCTACAGAGCATCAGCTAACCCAACTACGAAACCGTACCAAAACAATATATCATGAAAGATCTTCAGATGATGAAATCAATGCCTTACACGAAACATTTTAACGAAAAACAGTTTACAAAAATTGCAAGGGCAAGCGCTCAACATCGTGTTTTCCAGAAGTTTGAAACTGCCAGGACTTACAACTCGAATAACAAAGTCATTTGAAGCTGAAGCAACATATTTGTTACGATTGCTCACGGCCAGGTCGGTTATGTCACCCTGTACAACGAAAGAAATTGAATTACCGTGTCAGAATGGATCACAAAGGGAGACTACAAGCAGTAGCAAAGAGGAAAAAGTGATCTTCGGAGCAAAAGTAACTTTAGAAAATGGTCTAAAGAGCTCATGCCACAAAAGAAAATGGAATGGAAAGAGTTGAATACCTCGTGGCCCCGACAGCTGCGAAGACAAAGCCCAGTTTCTGCCGACCAGAGCTTCACAAGTCGATCGTCGGAACCAGTTATTACATAACGCCCTGTGCCATCAAAAATAGCTGCAACCAGACATCCATGGAAAACACGTCAACGACATCTAGCACTTCAACACTTCGCTTACACCCAGAGATTGTCAGCCCTCCATACTTTAATGAAAAACAAAAAACTGAAACTGAAGTCACCTACTAATATAGCCTTCAGGAAGACCAAGCATCAACCTAAAAGGATTGACGCCTAGTCGTCAAATACAGCCAGGAAATTCAAAACTTCAGATAATGTCCTAACTTGCTGATGCTAACACAGCATATAGCTCCAACATACCAGAGCTAACACTGAAACTGAAGCATATCTGCAGATTGACATGGAAGCCACCAGAATCATGACCAATAGAATGAAGTCACGTACCGCAGTACACAGCATTGCGGTGTCCCCTCGATTTTTTAATTATCTGAATTCGGTCAAACAATACGGCAGGCCTCGACATTGTTCTGCCCAGGAAAGGTCTCTGCGCTGAAATGACCAGAGTAATCAGGCCGTTCCTTGGTAAATACAGCCATTAACAAGAGCTGTATCACTGCAACCCACCGCCCTCGTACTCAGTCGGCTCAACTTGCGAGGGGCAAGTAGAAATGGTTTTACAAAAAATCTACCCGAACACCACAAATTTTCAAAGCTTTCAACCTAGTTTCTCGTCCTAGCATGGGGATTGAAATCCGTGATCATGCTTAAAGATAGAATGATAATCGACTGCCTCAGAAGCCAACATACAAAAGAAGATATCACTTCCAAGAGATACAGGGAGGAATTGATGTAAAAGTGCTTGTGGTGCCGTCCAATTGCACAACCCAGCAGAGAGTCACACAATGCGAGAATATTAAAAACGCTGCAAAGAACACCATTCCATTCCAGGATACTCACAGCAATACACGCACCTGATTGGCTAATTCGATTCGGTTGCAGCTCCCCAGCATGAAAGAAACCAGCTCGGATAGTAACAATCGGGAGATGCGCTCACCTCTGCAGTCAACCCCAATAAAAACCTATTATGGCTTCACAGCAAATTGCATACTTCGGTCCCATTGACAACAGGCCGTTCACTTCCCCTCATCACTGCCTCCAATTCCGAGGGAAAGGCAAGAAGTGCATTAAGGGATCTGACCCATTCCCAACCATTACCCATTTTCGTGCACAGACAATGTATTTATGAAAAGCGGTGACTCATAATGAACAAATATAGGGGTAGTTGTGATTAAAGTGACACCGAACCATGAACACAATTCTTAATAGTGATTTTTTTAATGGATGTGGATGATACTTGAAAAAGTAATTATGTATGGACAAATATGGCCATTTCTGGCGGCTGGTTATGTAAATGACGATGATTAGTGTTAATGCTGTTGTAGTTGGTAAATGAGCTGTCATTTGCTGATTAGCATGGAGGACTGAACAAAGTTTCCAAATGTTGTGATCAACAATACAATGCAATACAGTCCACATTCACAACTCACACTTGCAACATTCACAACTCACTTGTAGAAGCCAGAGATCCCATTAGAAGTCATAGTTAGCTTTCAAGACATTGAGATTGCTTGTGCATATTCAACCTAGAGTCCATGGCAGCATTGGGTGATTGTGTGACCTCTGAAACTAATGACCAACTATTCAACAGTGAGAGTAGTAAAGAGGAACATGGAGCTCATGAAGGAAAGAGTGATGGTAGTGCTAGTGAAGCTCATTCTCCTGTGGGTACTAAAGCAGACAAGTATGAGGCAGTGGAGATTCTACAATCACAAAACAAGAGCAGTAGGATCAGCAAGGGTGGTAGAGAAGCTGGGGGAGCTGCAGGCCACAATGTTGCTTGTTACACTAGGTTGGAAAAAGGCCAGCGGAGCAAGAAGCAATGTAGGAGCAGCAAGCAACTGGACC
Organism: Neckera pumila; assembly: GCA_963969595.1. Lineage (NCBI taxonomy): Eukaryota > Viridiplantae > Streptophyta > Bryopsida > Hypnales > Neckeraceae > Neckera > Neckera pumila. The sequence continues at coordinate 17,175,031 of OZ018409.1, forward strand.
GCAGCAGACTGGGCAAGGAGAATGGGGTGCTGCTCTATAGCAAGCCCACAATGGAGGAGTGCATGGAGAAGGAGCCAACACCTGGACCTGCAGAGATGGCAGCAGCAACAGAGGAGGTCAGCAACCAACAACCAAGCCCACAGAAGAGCAGCCATGAGAAGGTAAAAAAAAATTCTAATTGAAGTGATGAGCAAATGCAATCAGCCATAGCAAAGAATGAAGAGGGCGGAAGCATGAGGAGAGCAGCTGCTAACCATGATGTTCCTTACTCTACTTTTAGAGATTGGTTATATGGTGAGCGGCATAGCAGGAAAAGGGGAATTCAAGGTGTTTTAACTATGGAAGAAGAGCAAGAGATTGTGAATTACATTCTAGCTATGTGTGATAGGGGCCTAGGTCTGAGTCCCTTAGATCTGAAATTGAAAGTGTATGAAATAACAAAGAATTGAAGCATAGGATTCAAAAACAGAGTTCCTAGTGATGGCTGGTTGAGGTGGTTCAAACACCGTCATCCAGAGCTCAGGTTGAGGGCAGTTGAAGCCCTCTCATCTTCAAGGGCAAAGGGGCTATGCAAAGAGAATGTCCAAAGCTTCTATAGAAATTGAGTGAAAGATATACCTCATATAACTATCCTCCTGAGAGAATCTGGAACTGTGACGAAACGGGTGTGCAAGCTGGAAGGAATGGTGGTGAAGTTGTCTTTGCTTGGAGAGGTGCTCATCAGGTCCATTTGACTGTTCTAGATCAGCGGGAATGGCTGTCAACTTTGGTCTGCATCAACGCAGCAGGGTCGGCTGTGCCATCTTTCTACATTTTCAAAGGAAAAAAACGTATGTATGACTACCTCATGCATTGTGAGCCAAGGGCAACCATGGCTATGCAGTCTAAGGCCTGGATGACTGCTTCACTATTCTTAGCCTGGTTAAATCACTTCATCAAGAGTGTGGCAAAATTAGGTGGCATTTCTTCTAGTAAGAGACATCTATTGATCTTGGATGGACACACTAGCCATGTTTCTTTTGAAGTGGCTAAGGTAGCACATGATGTTGGGCTGGACATTCTAACCATCCCATCTCACACATCCCATGAAATGGAACCTCTAGTGTATGTTTGTTTGGACCATTCAAGACCTATTTCAGGCAATATTAGGATTATTGGGTACCTAGACACCTAGGTCAAGCAACAAAGAAGGAAACTCTTGCACAGTGGGTATCCAAGAGCCTGGCCCGAGCTCTCACAGTGAACAACATTAAAGCAGGATTTAGTTCTACAGGAATTTATCCATTGGACAGGATAGCAATGAACAAGCACCTACAGCCAAGTGAGACATACAAGGAGTATGTCCACACAAGTACAGAAGAAGAAAACGGTGGAGAAATTTCACATTCAGTAGAATAAGAAAGGGAGACACAGGTAGACATACATTCAAGTGCTGCAGCCGTTTCTGCATTGGAAAATGATGACATTGCAGCTGAATTGGAGGAAGCACCAAGTCCAAACACGGAGCACTACTTCATTGACAAGAGTCCCTTTGATTTGGAAGTGGAGGAAGAAGGTGGGGAGTCAAGCCCAATAGTATTGTGCAATCCATCACGAGCTTCCTAACTGTGCCCACCATCACAGACATGCCAAATAAGAGGAAATGGACTGTAGATCCTGCTGTGGATTTCTCGAAATCAATATTGATTACTTCTAAGGAGTACGTAAGCAGTGTATAGCAGAAACAACAGCAAAATGAGGAGCAGGCAAAGGAGAAAGAAAGAGCAAAACAGGAATGAGAACAAACAAAACAAAGAAAGTTGGCAAAACAAGAAATAAGGAAATTAGACAGAGAAACTTACCGACGGCAAGTAGCAGACGATTGCGCCCAGAAAACGGACCAACGGCAAGCAAAAGTACAGGAGCGGCACTTGAAAGCTGAGGAAGCCGAGGCGGTGGCAAGGACGAAGCTGGTGGAGCAGGTCGAAGCAGCGCAGACGGCAGCGGCTCAATTGGAGGAGAGACGCCGTAGCAAAGCCTGGGAGCGCGAGGCGGCAAAGGAGTCACGGCAGACTGCTGACAACAAATGGGAGCAGCTGCGGTCGGAGCTCCGAGCGCTTCGGGATCGACGTGGTCGGGCTGCTGCGGAGGACAACTAAGCTGCTGCGAAGGACAACCGGGCTTCTCCGACTTTGCAGGCAACCTCCGAAGGACTTAACAGCAATGAGGTTGGGGGCTCCACCAGCCGACGCATGCAGAGGAGCGGCTCTAGGAGCGGTTTCAAAGTTGGGCCGATGAGTGGCTTTGCAGCAGCACCGAGTCGGGATGGGCAATGCGGCAACTTCCAAACGGCTCACTTCTCCTACTTTCCAACTCAGTTCACTGCAACGCCAAGCATTGGCCATGCATCGCAAGAAGCAGCGATTGGAGTAGGAGTGCGGAGGGGGAACACAACCGTGAAGCACTTCTTCCATCGCAGTATCCGTTTCATTTTTATGTCACCCCTTTACAATTGATGCACCAATCACACATGATTCCAAACTACTCCTTCCAATCTTTTCCTGTAGCATACCTTGTACAAGCTCCATGGTCACTTGGAAAGAATGGTAGAGAGAAAGCTTGAGGTAGCCGTTGCAAGATGACTGCATTAGGGTTTCCTACAAAGTTTCCACAGGAAGAGTCGTTGGAGATGAGCGGGAACAGGAAGTTGTGGGTTTGAAATCCCATAGTGAAGAACTTTGTTTTTGAAATTCGGATGTATGAATTCCACTTAACTGATGTACATATTTTCATCTACTGTTGTGACGGTTTCTTGTTTACATTGAAAGCAGATTTAGATGCTCCAGTTGTCAATTATATGAATACAATATGGTTCATATTGTAACCAGGGTATGGTTGGAAATAGGTTCACCTATATATCAAGAATAGGTTCACTGCAATCTTCCACTAAAAAATTCTTAACAATTTTCTTTTTTAGGAAAACAAAGGAAAAAAACTTACAACCCTTCTAAAATCTTTTTCCCTACACATGGAATTTTTCCACTTGCCATACGCATATTGCAACTATGCTAAATTGCTTAAATGGTCGACAATGGGTCAAATCCCTTATACATTCAAGGTTCAACGACAAAAGGTTTGGTTATGATTTCATCCTAATCCTAAACCACAGAAGCATGAAAAGCCTCTGCCACATAATTCACCCAATTAAGGGTTTATAATTCAATTTCGGGCCAAAACTTCTGGAATTATTTGCATCCAGGTATGCATCAATATGGATTGCACGTGAGACTAGTATGACCCTGACATTGCAAACCCGGTGTATAGAATCATGGAGCGCACTAAATTGCCTGTAGTGTAAAGTACGCTCGGAGATAATTCTTGTGCGGAATCCTGTCTGATGTGTGTGCTTCGACTGACGGGTAAAACTACATGGGACACAAAAGCAAGAATAGCTGGAGATTTCTAACCACGGCTTAGGTAACCTACACAAAATAGTGAAATTAGGTTGCCCCACACTAAATTTTCAACAATCCACACTATAGAAATGTTCACTATTTTTGTACAATGATGCATTCAATTGAGAGCCATGTGTATGGCATAGATTTGTGTACCAGTTCAAGGCTTAGTTCAAAGAGTGACATGCGCCTCCATGTGGAACAAGCATTGATCTATGAGGTAAGTTATCTCAGGTAAGGCAACCTAATTGACAAGGCAACCTAATTTCACTATTTTGTGTAGTTTACTTTAGCAAAATCGATGAGAAATTTGCCGCGTGGTGCAATCCCAACCCATCGTGACTTTCATCAAAAATCTCTCCTTTCATGGTTGACGAGACTCTTGAAGCATGCCCATCTCAAGCTCAAAGCTGCCATTGGATAGACCGCTCAAACCAATTTCAGCTCTCCAAGAGCAGCAAACCTAATTGCACATAGTTCGCAACACCTTGCGGATCCGGAGCTACATTAACCCCCCACGCATGCAAGAGGAAAATGATCGCAACATCAGATTGACACATATATGAGACCAACCAGATTGCAGAACGAGAGCAGCTGGAGATTTTCAACCATGGCTTAAGTAACATAATTCACTTTACCAAAATTCTATCGAAATTTGCCGAGCGATGCAGCTCCAACCCAGCGTACAAATCAGTATTCCCCCTGTCGTGGTCGACGAGCCTCTTGAAATGATTCCAAGAGTATGCTTGTCCCAAGTTCAAAGCTTCCATTGGATTGAATAAACGGCACTCAGCCTAGAAGTGAACCTACTTGCCCACCAGAGTTGTCATATCGGACCGAATCGGACGAATCGGACGGAATCAGGGTTAACTGGCTGCAAACTTTGGAGGCCAATAACTTTTGCAAAAATTATCCAAATTGGACATATGAGATGTTTTTTGGCATCTACAGTTTCTGTAGATCTACAAAATAGTAAAGTGCCCATCTTTGGCATGTGTTCAAATTGCACTATCTTTGCACAAGTGCAGAGAATCCAAAGATGCATATGGTTGAAAAGGAGCACCTTCAAGTGAGGAAAAACAAACATTTTTACTTTTATTTTTTGAATATTTTTACTATTTTCTAAAAATCAAACATCAAAGTATCCATTTTCTTGGCATTTTTCATTGCTCTTTTTTGTTCAGATCGATATCTTTTAGAGATAAATATATTTTATTTCATTTTAAAAATTTGATTCAATAATTACAATAGTCACTAAAACAGGTTGTTTTGAGGCAAAAACGGCAAGTATTTCTTGCAACAATCCTAGAATTTTATGTATTTAACCCCTAAAGGACCAAACACCATTTTTGGCAACATAGCAATTTTGGGCAGCTCACTACAAATGGAAATTTTAATTTTTTTCTTTGAAATTTTCACACAAGATGTGACCAAGGAGTAGCTTCAAGGCCCAATAATTTTCATAACTTTTGACTTTTTGAATAAAAAATTACTGCATGATATGTAATTTTCCACGTTTAGTAGGCAGCCCGAGCAACTCAAAAAAATTCTTTAAAAAATACTTTTTTGAAAAATTAAAATTTTAAATTGGTTTTATAGATTTATATATACTTGGAAAGCTTTGAATCATTCCATTTGGATTAACAAGTCAAAAGTTATGAGGATTCTTAGTTGGAAGGTAGTTATGGAATTTCTACTCTAAAATAAACTTTGAAGTCTTTTATCTAGCTTAATTTTCAATATTTTTGAACAAAACAAAAAACATGGGGGGTATATTGTTTATTACAACATTAAAACCACTAGGATTGGTATTTTTCAATTTCATAATTAAATTTTTGACAATTTAGTATTTTGAGTCATTCTCTACCTCTTCCTATTTACTAGTTTTTCCTATATGTTGTACAATTCCAAATGATCTGAAAATTTTCAAGCATGTAGCCAACTTGCCTTGAAGAATGAATCCAAAGAGTAACCAACATTTTGGACATTTTTTCATAAAAATGTGACCTTGTGAAAGGCAGCTGTCCGGATTTTTGTTGTGATTAGAAAAGGATTTTTGTCAATTCAAACGCTATTATCTTGCAATCTACATGGTGAAAAATTCTGAAATTTTTTCCACATCTTCTTAAACTAGTGTACTAGAAGACCCTATGGTTCTATGTGTTCAAAAACGTTTTTTTTCTAATATTTGGTACTTGTATAAGAAATGGCAGTTTTGGTGCGATTTTGGTGAAAACATAGTCAAAAACCTTTAGGGGTTAAAATAAAGTATAAAATATGAATTAGGTGTTTGAAATATAAAACTTCACCTCCAAGAAGCATTGAAAAAACATTGCTTTGAACTTAGAGCATCACATTTTTGTAATTCGTGAACTTCATTCACTAATTTTTTAAGAATATATGCATTGACATTTTTTACTTTGATATCTTGCAATTGGATCTATCAAGAATATAATTTTTTTCATTGTTTCCAGCTTAACTTCTGAAGGACTAAGGCTTTTGGGGGGTAGAAATTGTGAAAAAATAGCACTTTATTAGGGCAATAAGACAAAATGAAATATTTCTTTTTCAAAATTCAACAATGCAAATTTGTACAAGACTATTACAGAAATATGTGGAAAAGAATTCAAAAGATTTGACCACATATACTGATAGATTATAACATTTGAGATTAGAAAAAAGAATATTTTTTTGACCTTGCTTTATATACCTAGCAGACTTAATTCCTCCTAGAATGAGAAGTTTACACTACATATGCTTCTTTTTTTGACATTTGCATCTTCTATCATAGAAATTATATACCTACCAAATTTCAAAAGCAAAGAAGGAGTTTTGCACATGTTGCCCAAATTGCCTAAAAAGTTCTGCACATACGATTTGGAGAAAAAATTATATTCCCATCAAAGGGATACATATTCAAACCTTGTGTCAAAATTTTGTGAACATCCGACCAAAATTGACTTTGTGCGTAACTACTCAAGATTTCTTGTATACATTGAACAATCACCTAGTCCTTGAAGAATTAAGGTATCTTGAGATTTTTTAGGCTTGTAACAACCAAAATACTTACGGGGTTAATAGATGATCATCAACATGTTTCTACTTCATTGACTTTCATTGACTTTTCTATTTGTAAGGTGGAAACTTCTTCACCCTAATTCTTTAAATACAATGAGCTACAATTTCACATCTATTTTTGGCATGCCTTTTACTTTTTCTTTCCACTAAAATATTAAGAATGTGTTATATACAATGTGTTGATTAATAGTTAATTAAATTTAGATTTTGTGGATCTATTCTTGATAGAGTAGGATGGAGGGCTTGGAGAATATTTGAAAAGCTCAAACTTAAGTCCTTATCCACTTGGCCGTGTTTTAGATCCTTAACAAGCAAGGATGTGTTGAGCTTTGAAGTTTTAAGTCTTTTATTTATATTAGATTTGGACATGTTTGGTTGCATAAGTATATGATTTTTAGAACTTTGATCCCTAAATTTCATTGAGTATGTTCTACAAAAGTGTTCAGAATTACCACTTTTTAGGTCAAATTAAAAATAACTGAAATATAAAAAGATTTCTTAAACTTTCAAGCGTATAAATTTGAACTAGGTTACTATAGAAATTCTTTGAAAAATTTTGTACCATTTGGTTGCATAGATTTCAAGATTATAATGTTTGAAATTAGAAGTCAATAAAGTTTGGACCTTACTCACTAGGTTCAGATTCGTTTGATTAAACTTTGCAGGAAAGGAAGCACTATCTAACTTTGAAAACTTAGACCACTAAATAGGTAGTTACGTTAGTTACTTGCATGCCAATTTCCAAAAATAATGGAAATGTTTAACATACACAAAAGAATCTTGAACTAAGACAATGTCCAAATAAAAGCAACTAGAATATGCAAGATTTCAATTTTTTTAAAGAACTCATTTTTACTAAAAATCAAAATCCCAAAGGTCAATAGAAAGCTTTCTTTTTCTTCACTAAGTACAAAAATGAAAAAACATTAATAAATTTACATTAGAATTCTTGCTAATGGTTCTATAATTGTTTTAAAATTGTCCATTTTAGTATAGAGTGAAAATCAGATGAAAAAGTATTTTTTTCATTTTCCACCAAAGATTTTTTTTCTATACTACAATACTATGAGAAAATGTGAAAAAAATTTCACCATTTGGCTTCATAGATTGTGAGATATAAGCATTCAAAATTAATGAAGAAAACTTTACAATTTGTATGATTGCTTGTCCAATTGCTTGCCCTCTTTATTAGCACATTGTCCAAGTTGTCCCTGAATTTTCAAGCCTTATAATTTTTTCCTCAAGTCCTCCAATTGGAAAAATACAACAAAATTCAGAAAGCTTATAGAAATGTGCATCATTCTTTGATAAGAATTAATTTTTACTTTCTTTTGCTTAAAATTAACTTCATATGAACCTACCCAAGCTTTCAAACAACTCCATCAGTGATTAAAAAACTTATGAATTAAATGCTAGTATTATCAAAGTAAAGCTTCATTAAAGTCTCCATCCAACCTCATTCAAGTTGCATCAAGCCAAGTTTGAATCCCTATCAAACATTCAAGCCTTGTTTAAACCTTACTCCATTACCTCGAGCAAAGGTCTTTTTCAAGTTTATGTGAAGTTTCATTCAAATCTTTATGGGAACATCTCCATATTTACATCAAACACCATATAAAACATGTGCAATCATAATCATCACTACCTAGAATGCAACGTCTATGTTTTATCCTAAAGGCCCAAAGTCCCCTTGGAGGACACTTGGGATTTCGAGCAGGCTTGTGTGACCTGAAATTTTGGCCTAATATTTTGAAACTTTTTTGGAAGATAGGAAATCACATTAGCTTTCTAAGAATATAATTTTTGTTTCAGTTGGTGCTCGGGAGCAAAAGTTATGCCACCCGAAGTCAAAAAAGCAATTTGCTGGGCAAAAGAAAAAAAACTGTAAAAAATTGTATTTAAAAAAAATTCTTTTCAAAGATCATATTTTTGCCTATATTTGAAGCTTTGATTCATCTATTTGGACTTAGAATGAGAAAGTTATAAACAATCTTGTTTTTCTGGCAATCTAGCATCTTTTTCAAAAAACAATTTATAGAATTCATTTTTGAATGCAATTTTCAAATTTTTTGTGTTTTTTTTTTGGAAAAGGTTAAGTATGTTTGTAGGAACAATCCCGCCATTTGGATTATGGTGTTTTAATTCCACCTAAGAGCTATTAATGGTTTAGTATTTCATTCAATTTTGGACCTACTTCTACTTAATAATTTTGTTATATGTGAAAATCAAGTTTTGACATTTTGAATTTTTTATCCCCAACTCTCAATTCAAATGTTCAACACAGTTTTTTTAACCCAATGTTGTTTAGTGCAAAAAAATCTACAAATGGCCGTCAGAGTCATCTAAAATTGCAGGCCACAGTTCAAAAAAAATTATTTTTCCAACTTTAAATGCTAATATCTTCCAATCTGTACAATCAAGCTTCATGAAATTTTTACCACATGATCTACAACAAGTGAAGTACAAGATCCTAAGGTTAGATTCTAAAAAAAATTTTTTTTTTGGTTTCTTGAGTGATCACAATAGAAATGGCAGTTTTCAATGATTTTGGAGCCAAAAATTGCCTTGGGCCTTTAGGGGTTAACCTAAATGTTGATTTTTAAAATACTTTCAATTAAAATTTATAATTTACTCAAACAGTGTCCAAATAATATAATCCATACACTTACTTGCTTAGTCTATTTGTTTTTATTTTGTTAATTTATTTTTTATTATACTGAGATTATCTGGATCTTGTGTTGTTAATTTCTATTCTTGGTACCATCAAAAAGGCCTTTGTTTAGGAGGGGTTTAAGGACTTTGTTTTGTGATATTAAGGCCTTTGTTGTGAAAGTTATCAAATTTCAAATTTTTTATGAATTAAAATTTAGAAAATTACTTTTACTTTTATTCTGACTATGACAACGGCACAAGGCACACTGGGCCATACCTTAAGTTAGGCTTTTTGTTTGTTTTGTTTGTTATAATGAGATCTAAGGTCGCGTTTTTAGTACCATCAGAAAGCTTTTTCCAACGAAGAGGTATGCATGCTTATATGGGCTTTGTTTTGTGGTGTTTGGACCTACGGTGTAAAAGTTATGGATTTCTGAGTTATTTTTTAATCTTCAATTATAGAAAATCACTTTTATTTTTATTTTGATTGTGGCAATAGCACATGCCACACTGACACACTCTAAGCTTAGGGCATACTGAAGTGCGTTAGAATCCATCATCTTTCAGGTCCACGCATCCCAAAAGTGGATGCGCTTTGGTCAACCTTGATTGTAACTTTCAAAATAACTATTTCTAGAATTTGATTTAAACTAAGAAAATGGAACTTGACAAGTTTTATTTCTACTCCATTTCAAAATTTTGAAAAATACCAAAAATTGAAAAATTTATTGCAATTGAAAGCTCCATGTATTAGAATCCAAATATTACAATATAGGGTGTATTTTTCATTCATAATTTCTTTAAAAAATTATTTTATATTTAAATTATAGAATTATATTTTTTGTTCCATCTTTCATTTATGGTTAAATTACAGATTATTCTAATATATTATAATTTGATATCAACCTTTAGCCTTAAAAAATCACAATAATTTTATCAAAATTATTGAAAAAAAAAACATAAATAGAAAATGCATTTTTCCACTAGCAAAAAATATCAAAAAATTTATACATCTGTTGGATGATGATACATCCATCACTGCATGACCTTCATCTAGGTGCCTTCGGATTGTGACAGGCCAGCGGAGCGGGAGTTTGAATCTGGGAAGGCAAATCGACAGAGCCGACCCTTGTTTCTTGATCCGTAGTTCCCGCCCAATGGATGGCATTAATCCTAGCACTGTGGTACACAATAGCTCTCTCTGTACCTCGCGTGTGTGTGTCATGCTGAGCTAGTTTTTAGTGATGCACTTGCTTAGTCGCCTTTTTGGCAGTGTAGTGTACTTTGGCCCCTAGCTTTGGAACAGAGGGTATGTATGGCAGAGGTATTACGTATAATACTACTGTCGCATTGCTTTTAAGGAATACTTGTGTTGTTACTGTGTATGAGTCTGAGTGTTTGTGTTAGGCTTTCTATGACTGTATATTTGCCAAGGAACAACAGGTTATGGGCCCTTACCGTTTCTAACTGTGCTTTCTCTAAAGCTTTTTGTTTAGTCTAGTTGAAATTGTTCCAAGTACCATGGCCGTGACCTTGGGGGCATTTCCCGGTTCAAGGGTATGAACTTCCAAATGAGAGCCATCCTTCTTGGCTGGGACCTTATGGACATCGTTGATGGATCTGAGGCGAAACCTATAGATACCGAAACCGCTGAAGCTAAAGCAGCTTGACGTAAACGAGATAATCAGGTTGTTAGCCTTCTTTGTCAGGCTATAGACGAGAGCATGCTCAAGCATGTTACCAACTGTCTCACATCAAAACAGATGTGGGATAAACTTAAACTTTTTCACGAACTGAAAGCGTCGGAAAATATCCACACACTCCAGCAAGAGTTTTATAAGTGCTCGATGAATCAAGGAGAGGCTATAGCAGACTTTGTAAGAAAGCTTGATGAGATCGTACAACAGCTAGCATCCCGGAGAGACACAACGTTTAACAAACAAGCCGTCATTTCTAAGATCTTATGTAACCTATCGGGTGGATTTGACAGTCTCATCCCTGCATGGCATATGCAACCAGATGCCGCAAAGACCTTAGATAACATGACCCTTCAACTCTTACAAACAAAAAGCACACTTAAGTCTAGGGTGGATGAGATTACATCAACCGCTGCCTACGTACCTTCAACAAGTGGCAAGAATGTCGAATACACACCCAAGCAGCGAGCAGCTAGAAGGAAGGAGATTAACGATCGCAAGAAAACCAGTAGATGCTGGAAATGCGGCAACATAGGGCATTGGGGGTGTAAGTGCACAGCAAGTGAGGAGGACTAAAAGCAACATCAAGAATCGCAGGCGCAAAGCAGCCACGATCAGCCCAAGAGGAGGAACTCCGGCTATAAAGCATTTGTGGCAATCCTCGATGTCACCCTCCCTGAATCGAACTTCTGGTATGTCGATTCTGGTTGCATTGAGCATATGACCGATAATAAATCCTATTTCTCTATGTATCAAGATATATCTGTGGAGCATTGACCTGTCCAGGGAATCGGAGGTGCGATGTTAACAGTAGCAAGAGTCAAAGACATCAAGATCCAGATCCAGTACGGACAACAGCACACCTTTGGAATTTGTGAAAGGGGTAATCCACGTCCCAAACCTTGGTCGAAACTTGTTTTCATCATACGTTGCAGCATAAAAGAAAATTTACACACTGCATACGGATACTGGGTGCCAAATGTTAGAAGGAAGTAAAGTCGTCATGATTGGGGATATATACAATTGTATGTATAAACTAAACATAGAGAGTATCCACCCTAAGGTAGATACCAAAGCTCTTGGAGCTACATCAGCTACCTCTTTTGGCGTACCCACTCTTATTGCCAGTAGACAGACCCTAGACATCTGGCATCGAAGGTTTGCGCACCTCAACCATAATACGATTCAGAAAATGGCAGCCCAGGGTTCTATCAGTGGTCTTGTCCTTATGAGTAATAGCAAGTCATTTTGCCCTAGCTGTGCGTATGAAAAACACAGTAGGGCATCGTTCCCAATTAATCAACCCCGAGCACGATCAGTCGCACCCGGTGATCTGATACACTCGAACCTTTGCGGTCCGATGAGCACACCATCAACAGGCGGAGCACTATATTTTGTCTTGTTTAAAGACAATTGCTCTAGTTTTAGAGTTATCGAGTATATTAAACACAAAGCAGAGACGCTCATTGCCTTTAAAAGATTTGTTGCCCAACTTAAACGAGATACAAGTCATTCTGTAAAAATCTTTAGAAGCGATTGAGGAATGGAGTACACCAACAAAGCTTTTACCCAGTATCTAGAGGAACAAGCAATCAAGCAGGAACTTACCACAACATATACCCCTCAACAGAATGGAGCATCGAAGAGGGACAATCGTACAATAATGGAGGCTGTCCGAAGTATGTTATACTCTTCAAATGTACACCCCCGCTTCTGGGCCAAAGCTGCCCACACTGCTCTCTACACCTTAAACCGCACGTCAACTAGGACTATAGAGAAGCAAACACCATTCGAGCTATGGTACAGCAAGAAACCATCCGTCTCACATATGAAGGTTTTTGGGACTACCGCCTATATGCACATCCCCAAAGAATTTTGTAAGAAGCTTGCACCCAAGAGTCGGAAAGGGGTGTTCATGGGGTACTCCGCTACAAGTAAAGCCTACAAAATCTAGAACAATGCGCTCCAGTGAATAGACGAGAGTCGTGATGTCTTGTTTGACGAAGACTCTACAGACTCAGGCGCCGAAGAAGATCAAACGCATACATGGTTGGGAGTCAAGGGAGACTTTGTTCCAACACCCATATTGATCAGAAACACCAATCAGCCTATCCATGCACCAGCTATATTACCGGTTCCTCAGTTACTAGTGGCCGCAGCTCAGGCATCAGCAGCAATACTCAACATTGTCAACTCCAGCCTGCCGGGTCTAGAATTTGACAATATGCCCATTGATACCGGTCCAAGCAACTCTGATGATTTTGCAGCAGTTAGCGATCTTCAAATCGATCACCTAGGTCTAATCGACCCACCTGGTAACTTCAACGCTACACCAGGTCTACTTGATAACCGACCACCTTCACTACCTATAAAAAAACTGGGAGATCAAGCAGGACCTGTTGAACAAGTGGGAGCTCATATAGAACCTGCCGCAAAAGACCAGCCCATTTCCCGCCTAAGAAACCGGAATCCTCCCACAAGGCTTGGTGAGTGGATCTATCATGTTAGTCGAAATTCTTATGCTTGTATTGCACATACTGAAATTCCAAACGAACTAGAATCCTATGCGGAAGCAATGGCTTCACCTGAGCGAGACCAATGGCTAGCAGCCATGCGCAAAGAGTACAAATCACAGATCCAGAACAATACTTGGACACTTGAAGAGATCCCAAAGGAATGTAATCTGGTCAAATGCTGCTGGGTATACAAACTTAAATTTGCAGCTGATGGTTCCATTAGTAGATTCAAGGCCAGGCTCGTAGCTAAATGGTTCACTCAGAAGCAAGGGATCGATTACCAAGAGACCTTCGGCCCCGTAGTGAAGTTTGATTCTATCCAAACCATTTTATCCGCAGCCGCAGTGGAGGACCTCAATATCACTCAGTTTGACATTTGTACAGCCAACTCAAATTGCGACGACCGCAAGTCCCCCTCTGGCTACATCCTCATGCTCAATGGCGGTCCAATCTCATGGGGCAGCAGAAAGCAGAACTACACATCATTCAGCACCACGGAGTTGGAATATATAGCTGCCAACCTAGCCACGCAAGAAATCATCTGGATGAGACGATTACTGCACAACATCAGGTCTCCACAATCGCGTCCTACGTCACTTTTTTGCGATAACCAATCCGCCATCCAACTTGTCAAAAATCCAAAGTTCCACCAGCGTACCAAACATATCGACACCAAATACCATCAAAGTCGAGATGCATAGATGGATGGCCACATCACCACTACCTATGTCAACACGGAGGATCAGCTCGCCGATATCCTAACCAAACCTCTTCCCAGAGACCGTTTTGAGCGTCTTCGGACACTCATAGGATCACTCTCTACAGCTGCCCCTAGCCACGCATCGTGCTGAGTGGGAGGACTTGAAGGTCATCACAGTGCTAGCTGAGTATTAATGTTGGATGATGATACATCCAGCATTGGATGACCTTCATCTAGGTACCTTTGGATCGTGACAGGCCAATGGAGTGAGAGTTTGAATCTAGGAAGGCGAATCAACAGAGCTGACCCTTGTTACTTGATCCGTAGTTCCCACCCAATGGATGGCATTAATCCTAGCATTGTAGTACACAATAGCTCTCTCTGTACCTCGCGTGTGTGTCACGCTGAGCTAGTTTTTAGTGATGCACTTGCTTAGTCGCCTTTTTGGCAGTGTAGTGTACTCTGGCCCCTAGCTTTAGAACAGAGGGTATGTATGGCAGAGGTGTTATGCATAATACTACTGTCGCATTGCTTTTAAGGAATACTTGTGTTGTTACTGTGTATGAGTCTGAGTGTTTGTGTTAGGCTTTCTATAACTGTGTATTTGCCAAGAAACAACAACATCTATTAAATAAAAGGATAAATTTGGTTTGATAGTCAAATTTGACTTCAAAGTCTTTGCTGTGGTTGTTTTGGGTGTAAAAAATAAAATAACCAATTGAAATTTTTTCACATTAATCTCTATTGCTACTTGTAACTCTCAAAAAAATTTCAAATTATTTGGATTGTTTTGGCTATTTTTATTTGTTTATGGTCAATTTTTGCAACAAAATGATGACAATTACAATTTTTTACGAAACAACTTGACATTTCCCACAATGATATGTAATTTAGAATCTCAAGTGATAAAAATATAAGATTTTTTTTTAACACAATTTAAAATGCTAAATGTAACTCAGAGAGGAATTTTGACCATTTCACAATGGTTCCCGGTTAACAAAATCAAGGAAAAGTTATTTATGTTAATAACAGTAAATATATGCGCTGGCTTGAGTGTTTTCCGAGCCTGTCCCAAGTCCCAACTCCCAAGACTCGCTCCAGTTCAAGCCTGGCTCATCAATACAAGTCTCGTCCGGCCTAGTCTCTCTATTATTCAAGTCCAAGCCGCCGTTCAGACTCCCCCTTCCACTGTACGTAGTTTCAGCACGTTTCGCCGCCAACCATCATCCTCAGCAACTCCAATTCTTCGCCGAATTCGCACTCATTTCCCTTGGAGCGCAAGCTTGCGAGTCGCCAAGCACGTGACAATCAAAGGTCCTTTGCATTAACTTCCATTACCGATCCCGCCGCAACTTCAGAACCTGCCGCCACATTGCGTTTTCCCAGGTCTTCTCATGTCAGACACAACCCTTGACGCAGCAGATGACGCACTTGCCGAATTTTGTACACATTTCCTATTAAGTTAGGGTCTCACGGCAAGTTCGCAGTTGCCTTCGGCGAGAAGCAGCTCGCAGTGAGAGTCGCGGTTCCATCTTACTAATATTAAAATAAGTAAACAGCAGCCGCAGTCACACTGCAGCACTCCACGGACTTGCTTGCTTGCTTGTTTGAGGATCCTTAACTTAGCTTCCCGCTGGTGGAGAGTTGATTCCATGTGGTGATGTGCCTCGTTGACGCATCACAAATTTGTCACGGTTGTGTGTTGGAGATGCTATCTTACAAGCTGTGATGAACTTTAGACTCGCAATAGAAAGTGAATAGGATCGATCCGCAAATATCAGCTACAGTAGTGAGAGGACTAAAGAAAGGTGGCAGCTCTTTATTGGTTTCCAGACTTGCGGATTTCCAGAGCGACGGCGAGGATTCGCGGAAAGAGGCATGCCGTGTGCGATCCGCTCAAGCAACAGCGTAACAGCCCGGACTTCCGTTACACGTCCGTGACAGCGCCTTTTTCTCGATCGTTGGACAGTATATCAAGGCACGCTCTCCCAGGGGGTGAATTTAGTCACTGTAATCTTGCGCGATCAACTTAGCTTACATCGCAGCGTTTCAGCTTCTGTTTTATTTTGCAGGCCGAAGATCGAGTCGCCGATCTTGTACATACCTAGGGTTTGAGGTTTTGTTGTCAATCTTTAAGGTTGTGATTTTCGTAAAGAGAGGAATCATGGGAGGAGGAGAGTATCGGACCAAGGAGGGCGAAGGTTCCCTGGCAAGGGACTGGTGGAGCCGTGCGTCGTCAAAGTCTGCTGATCAAGAATCGTCACAAGAGTCTTCACAAGATGAGGCAGGGAAGGCGAGTCCTTCGCAAGAAACAGAGGATCTGGCCTGTCTGACTGCTGTGGTGCCTCGCTCTCAGCAACAACCTCCTGATTGGCAGCCAGCCAAGTCTAAACCTATAGACATTCCAAAAAAGAAAACGACGCCTCCGCCGGTGTTCGAAGTTGCACAGGATAAGCGGTACTGGTATCAATAATACCAATTCCTCTGTAGCTCCATGCAGGTTTTTTGCAATTCTACTGCCAGGTGATGATCGGTTATTGATTTGTTACTATTTTTCGTAAATACATTCTGTAGACGAAGAATAAGAGGAGTATCGTAGGTTTTGCAACACACTTGACTGAAGAGTATATATATCTATCATAGAAAGTAGTACATTCGGGCTGTACATGGCGACATCAGCTTCAAGTGGAGAAGACGGTGCTGGATTTTCTTCTGGTTCGTGTGGCTGAGTTATTCAATTAACTGCTGGAGTTTACATTAGCTTTTATGAACAGAGGTACGCGTTTGTCCATAGTGTAAGAATACAAAAGAGATTTTTTAAAACATGAGCTGAGATACACACATGGCAGCCGCATTCTAGTCGGGCTCCAATTTGTAGTAAGAGTAAATTTCGTTATGAAAAGAAATTGTGTCTCCTGAAGGTTAGAGGTACAGTACAGGAAAGGTATTTAGACATGCTGCTCAGAGTACTGGCAGAGCTTTCAATTTCATACATGATATTAGCAAGAGTCTATAAGTATAGTGAATAACCGTAAGAATTGTATTCTACTTATGTATGTAACAAGGATATATTGTACCAGAGTTTATGAGATTTTCTGTAGTGCAGGATGCTGATTTTGAGCTCTGATGTAAGTTATCATCAACTATGCCAACAGCACAAATGAAAAATATTGAAATGCCTGGATCATCATGGTCGAGTGGCACAGAAGTTAGCTCATCTGGTTGTGTTTCTAGTCCCCATCACATTTGCATTTCGTAATCTAGATGAGTGTATGTAAATGTGCTGACACTGAACTTGGGTATATACGGCTCGGATAGCAGAAGTGATATCAATGGTAGACAAGAATAATGAGGACTGTTTGAAATACCAGTCCGTGTTGTGAATCGTTCATGGAGTAGATAACAGGTTGAGAGCTGGGAGGTTTGGGACATTATTGGACATAACCAATTGGCAATTTGGATTGCGTGCAATTTGGGGATGTTGAGATTTCACGTTTGGTCAATTGGAGAGTTCAGAAGAAGTAGCTGGGTTCTAATATAGAACTCTCTCCAATTGGAAAGTGATTCCTCTTTTTAGAAAGCATAGAAAGCAACATATAACTATGACCTCAAAAGAGGCTCTATCTCCTCAAAAGAGGCAGACAACCCTGTCCCTACCCCCACCCCACCCCACCCACACTCAATTAACACACACGCCTTTGATCTCAAATTTAAAACAACTGAACCCCCAATGCCGTCGATCTAAATTTTCCAAATAAATTATTTGCCGTTGATCATCATCACACGGTGAGAGATCTCGGCCATCTACAGAGATCAGGGCTTAGGGTTCGTCTCGGATCCTCAAGTTCCCGCATGTTCGTCTACAGAAATTAGGAAAACTTCTTGCTTGCGGAGTAAGAGCTGCCTTGGGTTGTTGGTGTTGAAGCGTAGGTGTGTATATCTTCTCTTCTTTTCTACTGCTTTGAGATTTTAGGGTGGTTGTGATTGTTTTGCAACTCAAAAAGTGAGGAGGGGGCAACACATTGTCTGTTTAGATGTCTTGCTTTTGAATGATGTCGAGTATACTATTGAATTCAAGGTTGAGTGTACACTGTGTGGTGTCGTTCACTGGCTGTCGTGAGGCCTATGGAAGTCGAATTGATGCAGGAAACGATCGATTCTAGATAACTTTGTAGTCTGCTCTTGTGTAACTATGCCTGCTCAACCTGGCATTTGCTCCAGCGTCATGAATGAAAACGATCTGCAATTGCTACCAGTTGACCTGGAACTTAGGGGAGGGCTCACAGCTTGAAGAAACTTTGAAGTGATTCTTCCTCTTCAAGAGAATCCGCTGTCAACAAGGATGTCTGCAATGGCGTTCTTCAAAATATTTTAGGTCTTCTGGAACAGACACGCAGCCTGGACAAACTGGAAATTCATAAGACTTATGCATGGATCTGGCTTTGCACTGCTACTCAAATGCCCACGTATGGCTTATGAATTTTGGTACTCACTCTTTCCAAATTTATCACTGGTGAGCACTGCTTCTTTGGAATAATCAGATGAGTTGAAAACTATGTTGTACACCCCACCCCCACCCCATGAAAACCACATAAAGGATTCAAAAATGCACATGACTCACTGAAAATTCACGAGTTGCCTTACTTCCATATTGAGACACGTGAATACTTGTCTCTGTCACTATCACTATCACCTCAAAAGAGGCAACACATTTAAGCTCACAAACTCTCTTCCTATTTGTGAACTAGAAAGTGAACCTGTCTCTACTGAGCATGAGTGTCGTCAAACATCCAGTTATGGCTTCCAACATAGCTACCATAACACCGAATAAAACCTGTTTCATATGGCCTGCTCTACAATGACATTAGGAAATATTGTGCAACCTTAAGTTATTTTTGTCCTACTCTCATTATCATTTTGTTGTACTTTTCAAAGTTTGGATCACTTGTTTGGCACCCCACATAGTTGGATTGTTGAGGTCAGATGGTCCTTGTACAACAGCTCTGCGCAGTCGTGCGCTGCTTCCAATCTTTCATGCACACGTGTTTAGAACCAACAGTACGTTTCTACTCTGTGTCTATTGCACGTCACATTGCCTGTCCTGTCACATTGTGGGACTGAAATTATATTGCTTTCATCTCATTCTGTACGTCGTAGCCACATGCAGCCTTTAAATGGACAGGCTGGTGACCGTGGAAATCATCCCTTTGGTTATTGTGTGAAATATTAGCTTAGAAAATGCTGAAGCACTCATTGGAAGTCAAACTATTGGTATTGTACAGTAGAGTAGAAGACCTCCCCTTCTTCACAGTAAATTTTGAGATCAACAGTTGCACTTTTGTCCTACACTGTAAAAGGATTCTTTGTCATCCATTGGACAAAAAACTTCCGCGTTGGCGTTTACGGGTTAACCCTGAAACTATGAAGAGAACACAAAGTGTCCAATGGATGACTTTTTCTGTTGGTCAAAAAATTAGTGGTCTAGTGGTCCAAGAATTGAGTCATATTTGAGTGAGCACCTAACACCGAGGTGGTGTGCTAGGTGATTTAATAAACTATCAACACAAGTTCTTTTTTGTGAGCATGATTGGTTTGTACAAAAGGGTGGAACAAGTCAATCAAAGAAATAAAGAATTGTATTGATCTATGAATAAAAATAATTTTGCCTGTCTAACATGTGAAGTAATGGTATGCTTACATAGAGAAGCCATCCATCGGACTCTATGTATGCATACCAAATAAGCTTACTTCAAATAAGTTTAGACAAGTGAAATCAAGGAAAGCCAGAGATCGCACGACAATGTTTGATCAGAAGAGAGAAATTTTGTATTTCATTAAGAGGTCCTAAGGCAAAGAACCCAGTTCCAAGAGTGTTCTTAAAGTATCCTACAATTTTGTTAAATTCAAGTATTCTACAACTTTTGAACCTTTAGGATGTGCCACTGAAACGTTGTTCTTTACCTGTCCTAGTTTTCAAAGTTATGTGTAGATTTAGGTCACACATTTTGGCATCCAAATCACACAAATTTAACTAAATTTATGCTCCTCAAATCTTTAGTTAGATGATGAGTACATTTTGGTTATGAGGATGTAAACCAAAACATCACAAGAAATTAATATCATGAACTTCTCTCAATGCAAAGCACTAGGAGGATTGGAGTAGTCAGTCATGTTATGAATCTAAGCAAAAGATGTTGGAAGCTCTTCATGGATCCTTTCCATAATCCCCTCTAACATGTGGGAAGTTTTGGGCAAAGGGGCTACTTTTGTACCACTTTAGCCTTCATTTTTTCTACCCTAATTCTCAAGGTAAAACTCTATTAGCCCATCTCACAAAGATGGAAGCATGAATGATGATTTCAGCTTGAAACAAAAAGCATCATTTACCCCCTTAAGTAGTTTAACCTAAAGGATGTTTTTTCAATTGTCCTAGTGAAATAATTATAACTCTCTTGATTGAACAGTGAAAAGGGTGTTGGTCCTTGTTGTTGTTGTTTCTGGGTTTTTGGGAGGAGGAGGTTATTGAAAATGGTTGCTACAATATGATTAATGATTTTATTTTTAGGATTATTTTATTGAACTTGAAACTCTCACTGTATGTTTTTCTAATGTATTAGCATTATTCAAAAAATATGGGACATATATATATATATATATATATACTGTATATATATATATTCATCACCCGTACTTGTATTCATCTTTATTATGTCTTTGAAATTAAATTTTTTTTATATATTTTGGAAATGGGGGTTGTAATTGAAATGGGCTGTGTCACTCTTTTGAGTGAAATGTATAGGGTAAAGCCACTTTGTAAACCATTGCTAGAATTTGTCCCGTACATTTGCAGGGAGAATTCTGAATTGCAATGAGCCGCACTGCTTGATTATGTAGGCAAAACCACGTAATCGGGCATTACAGATTTTTCATCCAAAATGACTAGTTCATCCAAGAAAATCTGTTGCCCACCTGTGGTTTACGATGGATAATGCCCTCAGACTCGGGCATTACCCTACATTGAGTGGCGCACTTGCAAAAGGACTTAACCCCTAAAGGACCATTGTCATTTCGACAGACATTTGGGATTTCGGGCAAGTACCTACGGGCTGAAATTTTGTCGTGATTTTTTTGAAACTTTTTCTGAAGATAGAAAAATTGATAATCTTTGTGGGAATATAATTTTCTTCACAATTGGTGCTCACGAAAAAAAGTTATGACCAAATAAGCTCAAAATAGGGGATGGACATTTTGACTTCTCACAAAAAAAAAAAATTCCATAGAAATTTCATTCAATTAATAATAGGTCTAAATATAGTCTATTTAAAGTGAATTTATACACGAGAGTAGAACTCCTTTTGTACAACACCATGTCTAAATTTCACTTCAAAATTCCAATTTCTCAATTTATGAGAGCGTTTTTAAGGGTGGCCAATTACTTTTGGGAGTCACTGTAGGTAGGAACACCCAAGTGCACCAACGGCCTAAAAGCGCCACTTGATTAGATGTTCTCATTATGTGCATTTCCTACATCAAATGTACCTATTCACCTATTGTTAAAATCCAATTATAGATCATCTACCAAAAAAACTTTGATCCCTCATTATATTTTTATATGGTATCTAAATGATGCATTTGTTAGTGCATTGACATCTCTTTCATTTTCCAATTAGAAAAATATATATTTTGGAGCAATCCAAAAATAGGAACTGTTCATGATAGAAAAAATTGCACTTTTAGGTATTTCAACTTTCATGGGCAAAAAGAATCGAACGTTGTCTCTTCAAACCAATGCTGCCGATGGGGGGAGGGGAGATACGTTGGTAGCTCTCATTCATATTTACGTTGACATATTGGCATCATGGAATTATGATAGTCATGCAGAATTTGTCGTCCACACAATTTAACTAAAAGATAGAAGGCTACAAGACCACATTGCAAGCCTTTAACAATTTTGGTTTCACAAAAAGGAGTGAAGACCAATCTGAAAATTTTAGGTAGTGTAGGTGGGAATTTAGAATTAATAGAATTTCATCCAAAAGTATCCAAACCAAAGTTTATATATCTATATATCTATTTATCCACATATTTATATAGATAAAAATATCTATTTGTCTACTTATACCAACAACAAACTTAAGTAGATATCTATAATAGACTTACTTAGCCAACATTGTGAGGTGCACAAATATGATTCAAAAGCAAAAATTTGATTAGTCAATGCGTGTAGATTTCAAATTAATAAAGGAACATCACTACACAAGATAGTGCAATTAGGTTGCCTTGTCAATTAGGTTGCTTTACCTCAAATAAATTACCTCGTAGATTAACCCCTAAAGGACCAAGGCCTTTTTTTTGCCAAAGAACTCTCAAAGCTGCCATTTCTAGAGCAAAGAGTAAAAAAAACTGAAAATTGTTTTTTTTGCACATCCAACTGTTAGAGTTTATACCTAACTAGTATGACAATGTGTGGAAAAAATTTCAGAATTTTTGACCACACAGATTGCAAGATATCTGCGTTCAAAGTGAAAAAAACAAGATTTTCAGCACATTGCGGGACTAGATTTTTTGACTTTGAACATTTTTAATTTAAATGTTTTGCACTACAGAGTTTTGAGCTTTAAATCTTTATAGTGGAGAATTGAGTTGAGAGTCTAGGAAAAAAAAAGAAATTCAAGGTCAAAAAGTCTAGTCCGCATTTTTTGACTTTGAACAATTTTTAACTGAACTTGTTTGCACTACCAAGTTTTGAGCTTTAAATCTTTCTAGTGGAGATGTTAAGTAGAAGATAGTACAAGACAAAAGGAAAATCTAAAATATTTTTATCTTTTAGATGGAATGAAAATGCACTAATCCCAACGGTGAGATTATTCTAGCAAAAAAATTAAACCATGTGGAACCTTTTTTTTTGAAAAATTACAAAAATTGCATTCCAAAATGAATCCTACAAGTTATATTTTTCAAGAAGAGGCTCTGATTGCCCAAAAAACAAGATTGTCCATAATTTTCTTATGAAAAATCCAAATGAAATGAATCAAAGCTCCCAAATCGGCAAAATATAATCTATAAGGAGAAAAAATTGAAAAAAAAAAAAAAAAATTTGCAAAATTTTTTGTTGCCCGCTCTCCCCTGTTTTGAGCTTATTTGGACATAACTTTTGTTCCCGGGCACCGTTAGAAAAAAAAAATATATATTCCCACAAAGCTTATCAGTTTTTTTATCTTCAAAAAAAATTTCAGAAAATCACGACAAAAATTCAGCCCGTAGGTACCTGTCTGAAATCCATTTGTCCCCCAAATGGACAATGGTCCTTTAGGGGTTAATGCTTGTCCACATGGAGGCGCAGGCAACTCTCTGAACCAAGCCTTGAACAGTTGCACTAATCTATTCCATATACATAGCTTTAGATTGAATGCATCATTTTACAATAGCAATGAATATGTATATAGTAGATACTGTCAAGAAATTAGTGTGAGGCAACCTAATTTCACTATTTTGTGTATTGGGAAGGAACTTCAAAGGAACAATTCATATGCATTTTTCAATGAACAAAAGTGGAGTTAGGAACAAAATATCATTAGATGAGATTTAGAGGTCTTGGAGGGCTCCGAGTTCCCCTGCTGTCTGCTGCTTTTCCAAACTGTTGGAATGCAGTAGCAGTTGGCTGACGTGGCACAGCGACTGCCATGTCATTTTTTGAAAAAAAAAAAAAAAAAAAAATTGTTTTGCTTAAAGTGATATTTTGGTAAAAAAAAAATTCTGGCACCTCCATACCGGCGTTCACTGAATCTGGGCAGATCAGGGAACGGGCCTGAAATGGCCCTCCAAGACCTTCAAATATTATCTAATGGGTTCTTCTACCTTAATACTAAGTTGAAAGAAATGTTATTATATGTAGTCCTTGCCAGCCCCTTCATGTGATTATGAAAAATAACATTAAAATGCTTTAATGAATAATATAAAATATATTTGTTCATTTGGATATAATTAAATACTTGATTGAAAAAAATTAGCTACAAATGCATTCATACATTTCATTTTATGGACTTTCAAAATAGTATGTTTGCAAAAAAATTTAGAATCTTATTTGTTACCAACCTTGAAAAGAAAAAAGTTTCCCCCTAATTACTACATCATGCATTTAATGGACTTAAGAAACCATACTTGAGGTTCATAGGGCTACTCTACACCTGGCATAATTTTCAAATCTTTTCAAATCTTTTCAAATCTTTTCAAATCTTTTACAATCTTTTACAATATTTTAAAGACGCCTTGAGTGGAGGTCAATGTAACTATCCATTTTGCAAGGGTTTAGAGTCCTTTTAGGCTAAAAAGTGAATTTGAAATTAAAAATCATCTACTAGGATTTAAAAAAAAAAAACTGCTATTTTTACAAAAATCTTCATCTTGCACATGTGAGCAAAACTTGCTTCTTGTGTACTATTACTGAGATCAGTAAAGTATTTTTTCTTTAAAAGTAATTGGTTGACCTCAAACCTCAACACAAGTTGGAAAAATATTCCAAATTTTTTGTTTTATTTAAACTAATATATGCCATCATCTAAAAATAGAAAAATCAAAGCATTTATTTTCTTAAATTTAATCCATAACAAATTTGGAGAAAAAAAAAATTTAAGGTCCGAATTTTAGGGAACATACAATTAATAAGTGTTTTACTTAGCATTGAAGCTTTGAAACTATTGAGAAAAATAAGCGAAACAAAAACTCAAAACAAAAAACATCAAAGTATACAAGAGAATAATACATACACTAACATTGAAGAATGGAAGTATATACAAAACTAAGGAGAAAGACGATCAATAGTACTCTCTCTGTATTGGCTAAGAAATAGCATCTACTACTTTGTTGACTAATCTACCATACATTATGGGGAGCGTTCACACTACATTTCTTAACATTCCTCTACGCTTGACATAATATGGATAAAATAATAAAATCATACTGGCTGGTCAATGAAGGCAATAAAATCAATTGAATGCCAAACATATTTGCCAAGTTGTGGACTTGGTCGCTCGGGGGGTGCTGTGCCTTAAAAAAATAAGGATATATGAGCGACCAACCACTATTTTATAGGGGGCTATTACTTTTTTTTTTTTTTTTTTTCACATGCTACAATTATGTAATTTTCTAATTTGGGTTAATAGAGAAGGGGCTTGCATTACTTACAATTCCAATTTTCTATGAATAAATGATATGGTAAATTAGATTGAAAAATTATTCTACTATAATTTTGGCCCAAAATTGAATGGGGTGGTTTGGTTTAGGGAATGTTCTCGACATATATAATGCAGCATGGACCCAAAAAATGTTGAGAAAATTTCAGGCCAACGACAATTTAAGTTACAACGAAATTTGACAGAAGAAAGCTTTTACTCCAAAAAAAACTTTGGTGTCACCCTTTACTTGATATCTCACAAGATTCATTCTCATGTGGGAGCTGTATTAGGACACACATCAAACATAGTTTTCGTACACAATGATGGAGTAAGAAAAATAATGCTCATTGTGTTTACAAACACAGTGAATGGGACCAAAGTTAGCATTGCCAAAGACTATGCGCATGCGCAAATCCGCATAAGTATCGCTGGAGTTGCAAAAAAACGAACTGAGTAGCTCCGGCCACCCCACATCATCCTCTACAGAGTACAATCTGATCTTGTAATTGAGTGCCATCATCCACGCCCCTAAACCCTGCGTTCAACAAATCGAATCTGTCATTACACCACGCAGCACATCTGGATCCAGAACGCAAGAGCAACGCACCCTAAACCCTGAAAGGTAAATCACAAATTAACAAGAGCATGAAGACCACAAGACAACCGCAATACAAAACCCTACGTTGCCCAATTCAGAGACTAGCAATACCTCAAAGCAGCAGGTGCCAAGATGATCGCAGCGACCCCAGGCACCATGTGACGCTGTCACGCAAGAAAAAGACACAGAAAAAACAATTCCCCAAATCCTGAAGTCGTAAAGCCTAAAACCAAAACACAGATCTGCACCAAACCGTGACGGATTTGCAACAAAACGTAACGAGGGCTGCTTGGGGATGCTCCCAACGAACCAACCGTAGCCAAACAACAAAATTGATTGCACAAACCGTAGCCAAACAACAAAATTGATTGCACAAACCCGTAGCCAAACAACGAAATTGATTGCACAAGCTGTAAACCCTACACGCACAACACAGATCCAACGAAATTGATTGCACAAACCATAAACCCTACACGCACAACACAGATCCGCCCCAAACCGTAACGAGGGCTGCTGTGGGACACCTGAAACTGAACGAGCGCACAAACCGTAAACCCCGTATCCAGCAAACTGAGGTCCTTGCACAAACCCTCCACCTCATCCAAAGCAAATTGATTGCACAAACCCTCCACCTCGTCGACAGCAAACTCAGGTCCTTGCACACGCCACGGCCGGATTCTTGCACACGTCGGGAGATTGCACCCAGTCCCGACCAATTGAACAAACCCTAAACCTCTTCCTTGCAAACTCAGACGCAACGGTCGGCTTCAAGTGAACTGACCCCTAAGCCGAGTTGAGCCAGATTGCCCTGACCCCTAAGCCGAAAACCCCATCACTGAGCCAGATTGAACTGACCCCTAAGCGCAGTAAACCATCACTGAGTACCCTAAACGAGATCTGCACAATCTTGTATTCTGTAATATTAAATCATACTCCGTATTAACTTATAGTAGTCAGACCCTAAATTATGTATCCATGTACAATGTATAACACTTAGTTGTAAGAGTAGTTAAGTCACTGTAGGAATCCGAGAGTCTTACATGAACTAAGATGTATATTTCCTATAGTACAATAAGCAATTTCAGACATTTGGCCAAAGAATTTAATATAAAGGGGGCTATTTTAGTACTACTGCATTTTCTAATGGGGCCTATTATTCCATACCCTATAGTACTTTAAAGACATCCAATGCCATATTCTATACCCTATAGTACTCTAAACTCTTTTATAATTTTTAGCCCAAATGAATAAAAAATACCCTATCATTTTTCCGCTCATAGTTTGCTAATCCGCCCGATGACTACACCCCCCGAGCTTGGTCGGCTGGTTTTATACGTCGGTGGTCAACCAACCGGTCCGCGGTTCAAATCCCGTCGGCCTTATTGACTGGTTCAAAAAATTCGCGGCTTAGCATGCTAGTGAAGCAGGAATAACAGTCGACCTGCTGTTCCAATCCTGAGCTGTGATGTAACAAGATGCAGGACATCCCAAAATGGTTAACAAACTCCAGCATTAAACCTAAAAGCGTGGTTCTCACCATGACCCTACCTTTTTCTATCTGAAAATTTCCGTAATCTTAAAAGTTTACGGTTGTTGCCTCATTAAAACCATATTTGAGAAAACCTTGGTTATATTCAAGGATAAAACCACAGATGAAGGAAAAGAGTACAACTCCTTTTATTAATCCATTCTCATAGTAAAACCCAGTGGGAAAAATCCATGGAAAGATATCAAAAGGATCAATAAATTCATAATGAAAATCTATTGAATTTCTTGTTTCAAAATACTAAGTCGTTGCATTTCTATGTCATGGACAAGTCGACAATGAGTTAATAATAGAAGAGCCGTGGTAAAAAGATCAACAAGATTATCTGCTGATATAATTTTCTTAATGTCAAGTACCTTGTCTGTAATCAAATCATTAATATAGGTGAAATATTTTGGATCAATATGCTTTGTGTAATCACCTTTAATAAAACTTGCTTGCATTTGAGTAACACAAGCACTCTTGTCTTCGTATAAAACAGTTGGAGTGTTATCATAAAATAATCCACAATTGGTTCAAATGAACTTGTCAATTGATCTTAATCACATGCATTCTCGAGATGCTTCATATAAAGCAATAATTTCTGTATGATTAGATGATGTTGTAGTGATAGTTTGCTTTATTGATTTCCAAGATATTGCAGCTCCATGTCGCAAAAAAAGATAACCTATCTGAGATTTGGATGTTGCATGATCTGATCTATATCCAACATCAGCATATCCAACCAATGTTGGGTTTACAGATCGAGTATAGTGTAGTCCCAAATCTTTAGTTCCTTTCAAATAACGGAAAAGGTGTTTGATGCCATTCTAATGTCAAAGTGTAGGATGAGCACTATGCCTTGCAAGAACACTAACTGCAAATGCAATATTAGGCCTAGTAGATGTAACTAAGTATAAAAGTACTCCAACCGCAGTGAGGTATGGATAGTTTTCACCCAATGTTTCCTCCTCTTCCTCGCAAGGACGGTAAAAATCTTCCCTTTAAAACTCCGACCTACCATAGGTGATGATAGAGGATATGCATTGAGCATGTTGAATCTTTTTAAGATTTGGTTGATATATGTCGTTTGAGAAAGAAAAATGCTACCATCTTTCAAATGAAGAACTTGTAAACTCACGAACAAGAAACTGAGTAGTTCCAATAATTGCAGATTTGATACATATAAGGTTCAAATCATCAATATAAATAACAATGATGACAAAACCATCTTTGTCTTGTTTGATAAAGAAACATGGAAGCAATGCATCATTAATAAAATGATTCTCAACAAGAATTTGCCGTATGCGTTGATACCACGTGCGTCCAGATTGTTTGAGACCATATAGTGCACGTTGTAATTAACACCACAATATTTGCCTGAAATAATTGCACTTGGATTTACAGATTTAAGGCTAAGTGGAACTTTCATATATATATATATATATTAGTATGAAGTGAGCCATATAGATAAGTGATAAGAACATCCATAAGTGTCATCTCAAAGATGGTGTATACCGCCAATCCAAGAAGATATCAAAAAGTAATAGTATTCATAACTGGTAAATATGTGATATCATAATTGATGCGAAACTTTTGTATGAATTCTTGAGCAACAAGACGAACCTTATAGCGAATAATCTAATTTTTTTCATTTCTTTTGTATAGAAAAACTAGTTTGTATCCAAGAGGTCGTGAATTAAGATTATTTATGATAGGTCCAAAAACTTGTCTCTTGCGCAAAGAAGCATACTCTTCCTCAATAGTAGCTTTCCATTTGAACCAATCAAAGCGATTCATTGCATCTTCAACAGTACGTGGCTTGGGATCATCTTTCTTGCAAGAAAGATTTTCCACAATCTTAGAAGTGAATGGTTCATCTATGTGAATACTAGCTCTATCCCTTATTTGACCAGTACCGCAGTACATCACAGATCATGCTGTGTTTACCTTAGATATTTCTTCTTTGGAAGTAGATGGATGAGCAAAGTTGGCAGTGATTGCTGTAAGTAGAAAATGACTAGCAACATCAAATATTGCCTTGCGTTTGCGTGGTTGCTTATTTGGTCCACGAGTCCGTTTGCCCATAGATTAAAGAGTAAGAATGGTTGTTGTTTCTAGTACTAAAACTCTTCCAAAAAGATTCCGAGTCTCATTCAATAGATTTTAGTGATTTTTGGTGCGTCATTGAATCCATCAGGTGTCTGATCTGCAATCTTTTGCAAAAATAAAATCTTAGCAACTTCGTTTTTGGTCAAAGATGTCCGTGGATCAGGATTTGAAGTAAATGTCTGAGGAGCTTGAAAAATAAGACTAGTAAGAGTTTTTTGAATAGAGGTTGCTCTTTTCAAAGATGGAAACATGTCTTCTTCAAAACGGCAATTGACAAAACATGCACAAAGTAATGTATCAGTAAAAGGAATAATATAACGAATAGTGCGGAGAGAGTCGAATCCAACAGAAATGCCTTCTTGGCGACGAGCACCAATAGTATGACGTTGAGGTTTTGCAACTGGAACCCAAACACAACATCCAAATACTCGCAAATGGGATACGTTTGGAACATGTCCTGAAAGAAGTTCTTGTGAAAAAACAATCTCTACATATAAAGGACAAAGTCAAATTAAAATTGCAGCATATAGAATTGCATGTCCCCATATGTATGCAGAAAAATTTACATGTAAAAGCAAAGGCCTCGTAATAAGTTAGATTTGCTTGATAAAAGACTCTACCAATCTATTTTGAGCATATTCATACGGCACTAAATATGTCAAATCAATCCAATGGCAGTACAATAATCTTCAAAAGATTTGAATCAAAATTCTTGGACATTATCCATCCGAAGCGTTTTGATTGGGTAATCAGAAAAATGAGCCTTGAACCGGATAAGCATCAAAAGTAAGTTGGCGAAGGCCAAATTTCTAGTTGATAGTAAAGAGACATGAGATTGTCTGCCTGATGCATCAACCAAAATCAAAAAATGTTAAAATGGTCCAGACATAGGTGTTATAGGACCACAAATATCACCATGCAGTCTTAAAAGCATAGGTAGTAATTCACTGGGCAACTTCCATATAGATGGTCTGGCAATTAGTTTGCCTTTTACACATGCTTGGCAAAGTGTCATTGAATTTACATCAGCTGGCTGTAAATTATGACCAAGAATAGATGGAAGAATTTTTTGAAATAAAGTAGAGCTTGGATGACCAAGTTTTCCATGCCACAGTGAAATTTTATTATCTTTAGAAGATAAAGCAAAACTAAATACAACTAATGGTCGGATTGAAATTTGATACAAGCCACTTGCCGTAGCAAAGGCTGTTTCCACTATTTTATTGTTTTATACAAAAATCAAAGCCTCTTGCCTACCTAAAGTTTTGGCCAAGAGATGAAAACCACTGGTGCGGATATCTTGATAGCTGATTAGGCTTCAAGGTACAGAGGGAGAAAACATAGCATGCATGCATGTTATGGTGGTGCCCTTAGGCAAAATCACCTTTACAGGTCCCTCTTGGAAACTAAACACATTCGATTCAACCATAGTTATTAAATTTCTGGTTTGCCAAGTTGAAAGATAATCAACATCAAAAAATTGTTTATTTTGCAAGATAGTATTGATGTTGTAAAGCAAAAACAGCATGGCAACAGAGCAAAAGTAAAGTTTCCAAGAAGTGGAAGCAGAAACAATGGCAGCAAGAACAATGGGAATTGTAGCTGTAGGAGTAGTGGCACTTACAGTGAGAATAGTGTCAAAAACAATAGCCTCAGATAGTCCCCATATATATATATATATATATATATATATATATATATATATATATATGTGCTTTGACAGTCCTCGCTCATAATAAATAATTGTTGCCGTCAGCTGTCAGTTGTGGAAAAAAAAGAGGTTGAAGTCTTGGTGGTTCAATAATAGTAGCAGCCACCGCAATAGTCGTAGATGTAGCAACAGAAGAAGTTGAAGTAGTTATGTTGTACAATGAAAATAACTACGAGGAGAAATTAAGGTTTGAAAAAGGAAATTAGGATTTGAATAGGAAGATAAAGATGAAGTTGGAAATAAAAATAAAGATAAAGATGTAATAAAGATAAAAATAAATAAAGATAAATTAAAGATAAAGATGAAAGGTAAAGATAAAGAAAAATAGATGGATAAATATATATGTAAAAATATACAAATTTAAATTATAAATAAAAAGACACCAAAGTATTAAATAATAATAATATAAAAATACTCCGACTTGGGGTTTGGAGAGACAAGCAAAGCAAGCTTGAAGCAAAGAGGCAAAGGGGCGGAAGAGATGGAGGGAAGAAGATACAAAAAGTAATTATAAAAAGAAAGTTGCAAGGAAACAAGAGACGTGAAGAAAAAAAATTGTGAAGGAGTTAGAAAACGGCACAAGACCAGGGAGGAGCTAGGATGCCTGGAGTGATTGCAGCTAGGCAGGGTGGAGCAAGCGGTGGTCGGTGCAGAGGCAGGGAGCGGGAAGGGAAGATGGAGGGGGGATAGAGAGTGGGTAGGGCCTAAGCAATCAAGGCCAAGGAAGTGTCGGGGGAAAGAAGGGAGGCAAAAAAAAAATACGAGGAATTGGACCAGGGAGACAATGGAGAGGAGCCGGCATGCCAAAGAGCACAAGACAGTAAAGAGGTAGGGGGGTCAAAGCTCCCTTTAAACAATATAATTCTAAACTGGAAGAAGGAACTGTAAACAAAATTGTAAGAGCGTGTGTTCAAACAATTGTAAGAGAGCGTGCTGGTAACTTATTAAGAATAACAAATGAAACAAAAACAAAAAACACCAAAGTATACAAGAGAATAATATATACACTAACATTGAAGAATGGAAGTATATACAAAAGGAGAGAGACAATCAATAGTACTCTCTCCGTATTGGCTAAGAAATAGCATCTACTACTTTGTTGATTAATCTATCATGCATTATGGGGAGCGTTTACACTACGTTCCTTAACAGAACATACTATAAGAGTCAAATTCAGCAAACTAAGATGCGTCAAAATTGAATTTCCACATTTAATTTTCAAAGGTCCACATCCTTCATAAGATGATATGTAGAATTATATTACAAGAATGATTTAATTTATGTCAAATTTGACCTTCACATAATTAGAGGCATGGCACAAACCATCATGGTAGTTGTAAAAAAATCTCGCTAAAGTGTTGCTACCAAGCCACACTAGCTATAACAATAATTGGCTGCAAATGAAGAAATAAACAACATTTAGGGCTGCTTTATGGTGGAGAAGAGCACCGGTTGGTCAAGAAGTTTTGGCCACAATATAATTATTTGAGATAACGGCCCGTGGGATGTTTGACAAGATGGAAAGACAATAAAATAATGCCTCAAGAAGTCTTGACCAGTTGTAATGTAGACACCAACAGGCTAAAAAAGTCTTCCAAAAAACTTCACAAATTGAAGTCCACCAGTGAACTTCACCAACAAGATAGTTGATGGATGCATCTTCAAAGGGCTTTTGTCTCCTTCATCTAATGTTTGTTGTCAATAAAATTTATTTTGTTATATTCCACTTGAGATCTAGTTATTGTGGTAAAAAATTTCATGTCAATCCAAGTTGTTTTGAATCTTTGGTAGCAATTCAAAGTTCAAAATCCTGACATTTTTGGATTACTGTGAACTTTGGCGGCTTGTTTCTTCTTCATACATTGTCTGTTTCTTATAAAATTTTATGGAAAAGTTGCAAATACTAGTCTAGTTTGTGTGACTAAAATTTCATATCAATCCAAGAAGTTATGAGTGACTGAGAAGCATTTTAGTAGAAGGAGGTTCAGCCTTGGATGTATTTTTTGCAACTTTTCTTGCTATTTTGTGACATTTCAAATCCATTTGTAGACACAATGAGTCAATTGAATGATATTTTTTCTTTTACCAATGTGTTTGTATGTTGGTTTAGAATCGCTTTTTAGTTTAAAGTTATTTTGTTTGAGTAGGTTCAGAAATTGAATTTCACCTCCAAATGTGTTGCTAGGAAAATTTCAGCATCCTTTTTCAACACAAAACATTATATTCTTGCAATCTATGTGGCCAAATGACACCAAATTTGATTCATGTCATCTACAATACGTACACTACAAGATTGTATATTACATGACATCTAAGATCTCTATAACTTAGTGTATGTATTGTAGATGACATGACATCTAAGATCTCCATAACTTAGTGACATTTTGATTTCTAACATTTCAAAAACAATGATGTTTTTGAATCCAAAAAGGCCTTGGACTTTTACGGTCAACCACAAACCAATACTTTTGAAAGCATGGAAATAAAAAAAGCCAACTGCTTCTTTTAAGCTCATTGTCATTGTCATTGTGAAAAACTATGGCTGTTTTGAGAAAACCATCATGAAAAATTGATGGGGTACACGTATCATTCAACCATTGATGGTTAAATTTTTCCAAAAAATTGAAAGGGATACACGTATCATTCAACCATTGATGGTTAAATTTTTCCAAAAAATTGAAAGGGATACATGTGTCACTTTGTCATTGGTTCAGAAAATGAGATGAATACTTGTGACTAACACCCCCTATCCCATATTTGTATTTGTGTGACATCAATTTGGATTTTTTGTTTTCGTACTTGCTTTATAAGTTCTAAAAACACTAGTTTTCTCGAAGCTTCTTGTTCATATCTTTCATCTAAAGGGGTTATTTGATCATGTTTTTTTGATAAATGTCTTGCTAAATCAACAGGGGATATTTGAAATTTGTTTGCCGTATCTTTATTTCCATATTTGCATTCCATATTTATATTTCTAGATCTATATTTTGTATTTGTATTTCATATTCCATAGCACCCACAACAAAGATTGTTTCTTACGATGCCAATTAATGTGTCAGGTGATGTAGGATCTAGTGTTAGAGTGTATCACGGTGTGCTATTTACTGGACTAGGGTGGTTTCTTTAGCCCGTAGTGTGATTTTAGGGAGTCCCTAGTCATTTAAAAACCCGTTGACTCTTTGTATTCCTTGTACTCTTTGTACTTGTCATCTAGGGTTTGGTTTACTTTGGCTTGAGGCTTCCCTGCATTAGAGAAAATTTCAGTTCACAGGAGGGCCATTCCAAGTTGACATGCCATGCTATTTCATGCATGGCTTGTCAACTTGGAAAGTGCCCTTGGTGAACAATCAGAGTGTATGACTGCTTAGTGGAGAAGTCAATTTTTGCAAATAATAATAATAATAATAATTTTTAATTTTTAATATTTTTAAAGATTTTTAAAGATTTTCTTTTTTATTAATTTTTTTTAAATTTTTTACTCGCAAATTTGGGTTCCTGCGCCACTGTCACAGCAAAAATTAATGTGCGGAAGTAGGGCAAAAAACAAATTTTCAGCCCCAAAAAATACTATTTCAAAGTCCTTTGAAGGGTTGTGGAACAACCCTCTAAAAGTCTGAAATTTTCTCTAATGACTTGACATTCTTGTCAAGTCAAGTCTTGTGAGTGTTTTGAGAGAGAGAGAGCTCTTGTTGTGAGATTTGCTTGGCTATGGTGATTAGCCTTGAGTAAACATTGGAGTTTCTCTTTACACTTGTAGAGATAGCTTGACTTATGAGTATAAAGGCTTATGTATTCACTTGACACTTGAGAGGGTGTTATTGATGCTCTCTTGTGTTGATTTTGATTGATGTTTTGCATGACAGTTGTAGCTACATGATATGTTATATGTGGTAATCTATAATTACACGACAAATGGCAGTAGTTTATTTTTTATTTGACAATCAATGGCATTGGAGAGGGGTGGGAATTTTTTTGGACCTGAATCAACGGCTCTGGATTTTTCCAAAATGGCATAACATTCAGTAGCAATGGGGCACTGCGGCTTCTCCCAAACAAAATGATGTAGAATATTCCACAAAT
The DNA here is from genome assembly GCA_963969595.1 of Neckera pumila. Lineage (NCBI taxonomy): Eukaryota > Viridiplantae > Streptophyta > Bryopsida > Hypnales > Neckeraceae > Neckera > Neckera pumila. The sequence continues at coordinate 17,210,308 of OZ018409.1, forward strand.
AAAATCTCATCTAGGAGATGAAATGGTGTGGAATATTCCAAACCATTAGTAGCTATTGGGACACGCAACTACTCATTGCGACTTGTGTGGGTGGGGTTGAATTTTTTTTAATTTTCTTTCTGAAACATTCTTCGGAGGTTGCTTGGATGAGAGCAAAGGCAACCTCCAAAAAGGCTACTGAATGTTATGGGGTGGGGGGAAGAAATTAAAACAGAAAAACATGTTCTGTCTTTTTGCCTCATTGTCATTGTGGTACTAACCCATCAATTTCCATCAATTCAACCTTCAAAGTTCAGGCTGCATATGCAGCCGAGCAATTAGCATAAATAGAGTGGTCCGATGTTTTTCAACCACAAGGACACGTATCGTCCATTATCAATGTGATCCTAAGAAACTCACCCAGCATATCATCTAGTTTGAGCATTGTGGTGGTATGCACAAAGTTTCTCAACTGGTTTGTAGAGTCCTTGGCTGCATTCACAGCCAGCACCTGAATATTTTGCACCCAAGTGTTCAAATGAGGCTTTATATATCGTTGACAGAAAAGAGACGATACATTCCATTGCTGTTATCATTCAGAATTGAAGGCCTTGGCATGAAGACTATGATCACTTGTGGGTTGGTTTTTGTTTTAGAGTGACCTCTACTTGAGATTTGTTTGGCATTCCAAATCATACTCCAAAATTTGGAGAGACTCTGAACCTGCCTCTCTATATGTGCCATCTTGGCGATATCTTGAGTTGGTGAAACAAGAATGGGTTGGTCTCAACGGGGGGGGTTTAAGCGATATTTGACAAACCTGTCAGAGCATTTAGCCACTGCGCCCGGCTCCCTTCAGATATCCACCTTTGCTGGGAGGGCACGCAGGGTGGCCTGTTGCTAGAAAAAAACAAAAAAATTGATTGGTCTTGATCAAGGGCATAGTCAGAAACAATATTGAAGCTAGGGTGATCAAGCTAGCTATGAGCAAAAGTCAAAACTATTCAGGTGTGATTAATTATCTGTGTAAGAAGGTTATTGTTTGCATGCTTGGAGTTTTATTTATAGACCAGCCAGTTTTACCTTTCTCTTCTATTTTTTCTAACAAGAGAGTGATGATGTACCCAATTTGCCCTTGTCTAGGCGCATGATGACACTAATCCGTTCTGTTGTAATGGCTTTGTACTAAGGTAAACCAGCCCATTGTGGTCAAATGACCCATAGTGGTCACCTAATAACCCCATGACAGTTTTTTTGGCCACAATCAATGTCTAATCTGGCACCAATGGAGTGATTAGTGACCTCATTAGGAACATCTGTTTTTTCAGTGTAAATCATTGTAGGAAGTGACTTTTCATGGCCTTTTTTATTAGAAATTATTGTGACCACTTTAGGTGATTAAGAAGAGCATATTGGATACACTTTTTGTTGGTTATGGGATAATCTACTGACTCTTTTGGACAAATCACTTCAAAAATCCGTAACAAATTCATACTTTGTTTAAAAAATATAAGTTCAATTGCTCTCACTATTTCTCACACTTGTCTTCATGTGGAAAAAAATTAAAAAACTTTCAGCAATGGCATGAGGGTAGACTCGAAAGTTTGACCACAGTGGGCTGGTTTACCTTATCTCTTGTGTAGACAGGTCAGGCTGATTTCCCCCCCCCCACCCCCACCCCCGCGCCCGACAAATTAATCAAAAAGTATGAACCGTTGATCTGGGTTTAAGAAAAGAAAAGAAAAAAACTCCCTCGCCGTCCAATTTCAGAGATCAACTGCCGTTGGATATTTGGGGGTTGCATCGTGGCCATCCAATCTGGGGTTTGGTTTCACGAAGGTTTTCACACGCGAGGTTTTCATACGCAACTTCTGGTTTTCGATTTTGCTGTGGTTCCGTAAGTTTTGCTGCGCTTTCGACTTCGCAGCTCTTGTGCTGCGCCAGGTACTTAAACGCCATTTTTTCCCATTTCTGGATTGAGTTTCTAATTGGTTTGAGTTGTGATGATATGCGTTTTGGCTGCTTTCACAACCTAGGGTTTCAATTGCGAGGTCTGATTGGCAAGGTTGCGAGTGTCTGCGCCCACTCCTTGGCGCGCCTAATTTTTGTGTATGAATTTGCAAATGAAGCTACGTTCTTCAATCAGTTGAAACTCTGAGGAGGTTTCGGGTTCATTTTTTCCCGTTTAGATTAGTCTTAAGTGGTATGAGCAAAACGTTGGTTCAATTTCAGAGTAGGTGAGGTATTCTATTGCTACCAATTGTATGAGCAAAACTTGCATCTTTCCTCTTGGTTCAAAAGAAATTTTGATTTCAAGTTTCAAGTCCATTAGGATTTAAGGTTCATTTGTCCACGTCTCGGAGAAACGCAGATCCTGCATGATCACCAGTTTTGACATTTTTTTTCATAACCAAGATCCACGCAAGGCTTTAGTTGCTAGGGTTGGTTTTGGTTTGGATTGCTATAGGATTTTTAAGCAAATTAGGGTTTTTTGATGTAAGAAATTTGATTGGAATGTTGATTTGGGTATTGCTAGAGGAAGGCATGGATTCATTTTGGCAGTGTCTAGTGATATGGGTGAAGCAAGAGTGTTTATTTCTCCGTTTATATGGAACCCCTAGTTTGAGAAGCAGACTTTAGTTTAGGTTGCATGTTACAGAGACTTGTACTCCGTACTTGTTTTTTTACATTGAACTTTGTATTAGAGCTAAGTGACGATGATTCCATCTGCACTTGAAATTTGAATTTGAAATAATTTAATTGCATGGTTGTACTCAGAATTGGTTGTACTCAGAATTACAAATTGAAATTTTGTGCCCAAATTATGTCAGTTATGGCTTCTTGGAAAGTTGTGAACAATGCACTTCTCACAAGCCATTGCAACTGATCACAGCGATTGATCAATGGCCAGAGTTTCAAAGATGTCAATCAGACTTTTACACCCGACAGTCTTGTTTTCTCAATCCTGATGGAAATCATTTTACAACCAATAGAAAAATGAATATTGTACCCCTTCCAGAATTTTTGTGAAAACTTTACAACCAATGGGAAAATAACACGTGTATCCCTTATGTTATTAATTTGTGGATTTCACGAAAAAGACTTGTTCCTCACTATGCGTACAGTTCGCTACTGAAGCCACAATTAGAATCTTATCAATTGATGATATGATCAAACTATACAAGGAGGAAGATGGTGAACAATGAGCTCATATATATTTTAGTGGATTTTCCCAATCAAAGATATGCAAGTCAATCCGCAGATGCAAACCTTCAATCCCAACAAATGGATTCCTCTTGCAGCTTGCCGTTTCACCATATTAATCCATTTAATCCTATTACTTTGGTAGTAATCAAATTTCCTCCCAAAGTGAAGATTTTGCCACATCCTATGATTCAAGCAAGGAGAACTTTGCATCTCATTCATTCCAAAATAATCCAGGCTTGTTTGGTGTTCAAATTTTTGGTTTTCCCATTTTCAATTCGTCTTGCTGGGGAGTGTCTTGAAGAATCTTGGTTGTCTCCTGGGAGGATTACTGTTGAAATGTGTGCAAAAAAAACATAATTTTGGACCATACAAATTTCAAGATTACCATACTCAAATAGCAGGTTTGGCACTTTGGTGCCAAATACTTAATTAGAGTGTATATAAACTATTGCACTTTAAATTGTAATTTTCAAAAACTCAACAATAAATTCAAAAAAATGAAAAAATTTCAACAACTAACCTATAATATCTTCATTCAACTCACATGGACAACTCGGGAACCTTCCACACATTAACCCCTAAGCGCTCTGACATCCAGTTTCTGGATGATGAACAAAATGAAACTCCTATTTCTTTTTCATTCTATTGGGATGAAAGTCATCCTAATATCTAGAGATACTTTATAAAGTTGTTGTCCTATATAATGGTTGGATTTGGTGTTACTAAAGTAGATATTTTTCTAAATTACAAATGTGCAAGTATGTCAAGTGGTTGACCAAGCCAAAATTGCATTGACTCTAGTTCAAAACTAGATTTGCAAAAATGAGGTCATGGATCTTAACCCCTAAAGGACCAAGCTGCGTTTTTTGGCAACATAGCAATTTTGGGTAGCTTACTACGGATGGAGTTTTTATTTTTTTTCTTTGAGAATTTTACGCAACATGTGTCCAAAGAGTAGCTTTAAGGCCCAACAATTTTCATAACTATTGATTACATAGTTAAAAAGTTATTGCATGATATGCAATTTTCTTTGAACTTTAGGTAGCCCAGGCAGTTCAAAAATTTTCTTTAAAAATTATTTTTAAGAAAATAAAATTTTGAAATTGGTTCTTTAGATTTATATACACATGGAAAACTTTGAACCATTCATTTTCAATCTATGAGTCAAAAGTCATGAGGAGTTTAAGTTTGAGGCTAGTTATGGTTTTCAAAGACTCCATACCTACCCTCAAACTTAAACTCCTCATATCTATTTACTCATAGATTGAAATTGAATGATTCAAAGTTTTTCATGTATATATAAAACTAAAGAACTAAGTTCAAATTTTTATTTTTCTTAAAAGTCATTTTTAAAGAAAAACTGCCCAGGCTGCCCAAAGTTCAAAGAAAATTGCATATCATGCAATAACTTTTTAACTATGTAGCCAATAGTTATGAAAATTGTTGGGCCTTAAAGCTACTCCTCGGGCACATGTTGTGTAAAATTTTCAAAGAAAAAAAACAAAACTCCATCTATAGTAAGCTGCCCAAAATTGCTATGTTGCCAAAAAATGCAACTTGGTTCTTTAGCGGTTAAAAACACAAAAAGTTCAAAAAATCACCATTTGAAGAGAACTTCTTTTCAAATCCATTCCAAAAAATTTTACTCAAATAATGATAATATTTTGCTTGTAACTAAATTTAGAAGGGATTTGGAAATTTCTTTTTCAAACTTTAAGAAAAAATATTGGTAACAACATTGGCAAGTCTAACCATACGGATGGAATCTACAATTCAAATCTACAACTTATATTTGTACATGAATTCCAAAATAGTTCTTTATGACGACTTTTCTCAAAGGGCAAATTCGAAAGAAGAATTTGGATGTTTAGGAGTTAAACCTGCTATTGTACACTTAACCTCTAAAGTCCATTGTCTTCATGGGGGACAAAATGAATTTCGGGCAGGTTCCTATGAACTCAAATTTTTATGAAACTTTTTGAAACTTTTCTTTAAGATAGAAAAAATTATTAGCTTTCTGAGAGTCTAATTTTTATTTCAATCGGTGCCTGTGAGCAAAAGTTATGCTAGAATAACCTCAAATCGGGGGAGACCGGGCAGCAGAAAAAATCCATAAAAATTTAAAATTATTTTTTAATTATTTTTTCTAATAGGTTATATTTTTGTCTAAATAGTAAGCTTTGGTTCATTCCATTTGGATTAGTGATGTGAAAGTTATAGAGTTTCTTGTTTTGCGGGCAATCAAAGCATCTTATTGAAAAAAAACTTTTTCTTTCACTTTGAATGCTGATGACTTTCAATCTGTATGGTCAAACATCATGAAATTACAGAAACACTTTGGAAACAATTTTTGTTAGATTTTTAGAAAGATCCATTCAAAATTGACTTCAAAAAAACCAGCTCGTAATTTCAATTGGTCGTTCAACAACCACTTGGTCCTTTAGGGGTTGATATCTTTTAGCAACCCTGATTATTTGGTCTTTTGGTCTTGAAGTATGTTTTTATTAGTCACACATAGACAACTTCCAACAAAGATTACTTAGAAGTGCAAGTGGATGAAGTTTGAAACTTCTAAGCAAAAGTTGGAAGATGATGCAAGTTCAACTAGTAGATTTTTGTACATCCATGCCAAATTTTATTGTCATAAATTTGAACATTGTACAATGTCTGAGTACCTCTTTATCCAAATCATACTACTAAAATCACAACAACCTCTATAATATCACAATTCAATTTTGAATAATATTATAGAAATTGAATTGCTCTTGTAATAGCCATTGGATACTTTCTACTATATATTATGTATTCTTTTTGTGAAATATATGAAAATTAAATGGATACTTCTAATAAAATTTCAAAGAAACTTTTCAAACAACAAAACTATAGATAAATTCCATGTCTTTTTAAAATATAATATTAAAGAATAAGGAAGCACCAACCGCTAGCATTGCTCTACATATTCAAATGTGAAGATTCTACTTACACTATTCACTTGATTCATTTATTCTTATTGCAATGTTTTCATCTTTGCAAAGGTTATTTTGTAAAAATTATGATATAAAGATTTTCTTTAATTACTATATATTACACTATATAAATTTTTTCAAAGAATATTGTATGAGGATGTCAATATTTTCATTTAAAGATCATACATACTTTGTTTATATACATTCTATCACATGAAAAATTGATGAAAATAACATGTTTAGTGCGTAGCAAAGCAAGCGCCAATCGCTAGTTTATTATAACACTTTTTGGGTACTGGCTTGGATGTAATTGATCCTATTTTAAACTGGGAAGAGTTTGAAGAAGCTCCTGCTGCCCTGCTGCTCACATTCTGCAACGGCAAGACAGACAAGCGAGTGAGGACAAGGATCGCAGATTTGAGATGCTCCGCAGATCGGAAGTAAAGCACAATCTCCGCCGTGAATCTGGTCATTATTTTCCAGTGAATACGAGGAACGGAGGAACTTTTTCCAGTCTCATAAGACTAACCAAGCGGCACCATCTTCTCCATGCAAAATTTCCTTTATTTATTTATTTTTTTCCCTCATATCTATTGATTCGATCTGGTTTGAACTCATACCCTACCAAAGCAGTACTTGAAAGGCATTACCATACAGTGCAAATGAGTGTCCAGAAAATTTCCAAAACTCATTTCATTAGGGGTAGTCACACCTTCTCAATTCTATGAAGAATGAGAAGGTGGAGAGAGAAATGTGGAGTCAATGGGAGCCTTGGCGCAATGAAGAAGGTGTGACGCCCCAATGAGATGGTGTGAAGACTGAGAATGGAGAATGGACCCCGCCGCACAGCCACAACAGAAGAAATCCCGTGTGTAAACTTCTTCACGTCCATTCTTGTCCTCCAGCACAACTATCTTACTCTTCAACAGTTCTTTCAGAGACTGCTGCAGCACAATGACCACCGAAATTTTGAATTCAAACGTTAGTTTTGATCTTGGGATGCTCAACACATTGACAGGGAGAGATCCAACTGAAACGGTTCACTCACTTTGAATTCTGCAATGCATCGATCTTCGAGAATTGCCGAGAAAACTGGAAACTGAAGAGTTGGGTAAGGTGGAAACACACAGAAACATTAAAGTAAGCAATTCAGCACATGTTCGAGGCACCTTTTTCAAGAAAAAACACTTTTGTAGTATTACAATTGAAAATCATGAATTAAAAAAAATTAAAAAATGACTATTCAAAAATTTGGATAAGTACTTTGAAATTTCATAGAATTTACAAATTCATACAAATTTCAAATTTTTATGAATTTTCAAAGTGGAAGCTCCCTAAGCCACTGAAACTATCATAGAGCTTGGTCATAAACCTGAAATTTAGAGAGTGATAATTAAGCAATTGCAATTAAATATGGGAATGGTTTAATTGCATTGTTGGGGGCACTTTAGATAAAAATTTGTCAATAATGAATATTGAGATTGTTTTGGGTGTTTTCATTTAGTTCACCCAGGTCAAACAATTCTTGTTCTAAGGATTGTCTTGGTAAACGAAAAAGGGATGCACGTTGACATTCTGAAAAGCTTTTGAAGTCAATTGCCATCAATACTTGGCTAGGAAGAGTTGAAATAGAATCAAACTTAGTTTCTCCTTAAGTTGTCTTCATTAACTTCTAAAGGACCTAGTTTTTGTTCAGTGAACACTTGAAAATTCAGATAGGATTATACAAAGTCAATTTTTAATAGATGTTTTCAAAATTCTGGCAGAAGATAGAAACATATTCCCTCTTCATGGGAGATTATACTGCCCAAAAAATTTGGATAGTTCGGGCAGTTTTAGAATCTTTTGCTAAATTCTTCACCTACTTCTAAATTTTGGTTGTAGATAACTAACATATAGTATGCAAATTTTTAAAAATAAATACATTTCTCACAAAAACCTCAATTCAAGAGGAATTGAACTCTACTAACCATCTAATCCTAGTAGACAAGTTTGAAGCAACAATATTTTCTTTTAACTTCAAACGCTATTATCTTGAAATTTATAATCTCAAATTTCTTGAAATTTTTTTCCCATGTATTCCAAATGTTTGTCTCTAATTTTTCACCGTTTGAATTTCCACTCAAAAATTTCCTCATTGCACAAGAAATTATCAAAAAATGAAGAATATATTGTTAGTTACTTAACCTCCTATCATTGCAAGGTGATTTATAATATGTTAGAGTCTAGCTTTACATTAAATTGTGCATGAGTGTATTTTAACAAGATTTAGAACTCAATGGTGAAGAGACCCAAATTCACCAAGAGTAAAAATTTTACTCCAAAAAGACTCAAAGGCTCCTAATCCCTTTTTTGTGAGAGTAAAAAAGAAGTTTTCTTTTCTCACTTCAAATGTTGTAGCCTTTCAATCCATCTAGTCAAATGGGCTGAAATTTTTCCAGATATTTTCATAATAGTCTGCTAGCCTTTGTACAATTGAAGTGAGAAAAGAATTTAATTTTGGGCACTACACTAAAAAATGACAGTTGTTGATAATTTTTCTTGACAAACACCCCTTGTCCTTTTGGAGTTAATTCAATAGGGGAGACTATAGAAAAAACAAAATTTAATAAATTTGAAAAACAAACTTTAAAAAACTCGAAAAACAAGAATTAAAGGGAACCCATGAAGAAGCATGACAAAGTATTTGGTAAGAGTACCTCTAGCAATATGTTGAGTAAGTCCACCCCAATGTTCTTGGAATGAAAAGTGTACAATAATAATTTGACTGGTCACGCTAAAATACTGTGACCAAACAATGTCCTTGTATTTTGGCAAGATGAAATTTTCTAATATTACTGGTGATGTTCTTTATGTACTACATAGATATACGCAATAATAGGATATTAAAAATCTTCTTTTTGCTTAAATTATCTTTTTTTGCATGGATTTATATAAGTGAAACAACACCTTATTCCGTTGCTGAACAATATTATTAAGACAGTAATCTCAATATATATAATAGATTTCTAAAGATTTTGTTCTTCTATTTGCAAGGCATGTCCTTACATTTGTAAGGCTATGCAAAGGCAAATGACATATGACTCTATAAGGAACCATGGAAGAGTGTAAATGATTTTGGCAATTTCTTGCCAGAAACCAACTTGATCCAAGGGCCAATGACAAGCCTATGGGAGGTTTGAGGTTTTTTAGGAGCAACTTTTTACCAATTCGATAAGAGCTTTGGTCTATAATTTGCCAAATCTTTCTTGTAATAGTAAATTGTATAACTCAAGTGGATCAATGGAGATAAATAGAGTTAGAAATAGCAAAAATAGTCTTTTTTATTGTACACATGATCACCACGTCGACAATATGGAAAAAACCAAAAAAATTGACACCAAGGGCTATGACGCATTTCCCTTATTTTGTATAGTAAGATAGAAAGTCCACAAATCACCTATATAAGAGTTGAGAATTAATTTGGGAAGTTAGATTATTTGAAATCAATTTTTATCGTAAAATTTTCTTGAAGAAAAAATGGAATTGGCATCTAATCCAAGTCCTTTCATATTTTTTGGAGCTTTGTGGAATTAAATATGATCTTTTGAAGTTGACACGCAATGGTCACTAAAATCGTCCACCTCTTGAAATCTACACTATTTGTAAATTGTGGATGCAATGATACATATACTAAGAGATACAAACCAATATTTATTAGTTATCAATCCTTGCTATAGAGTCTATCTAAAAGGAGGCACCAAAATGATAATAGCCACAACCTAAGCCTTTATAGCTTAGATAGTAGAATTATCATTGCTATTGTGCCTAGGTTATTATTATTAGATTGGTCAAATTTTTGAACTCTCTTGTTGACAAGGGAAAAGAGGTTCTTACGCATCAAAAAATACGGCATTTGGATATCATATGCAAAAGTTATGAAAGAACAAAGTTTGCTTCTAAATAGTTTTTTCCACATAGGTACATAATTGGTTTTGAACATGGCGGTTTAGGGTTAGTGGCGCATTTGGAGTGTCCATCGAAGTTCCTCTTCTTCCTCTTCTTCTTTTGGTGCAATGAAAAAGCAAGATGTACAAACAGTGTACATTTGAGAAGGTGGATGCTTTGAGAGCTCGAGCACTTTCTGGACCTCTTCTTTGAAACGATGCTGAGGTGATTGAAATAGTCGAACAAATGACAATGTATCTCTCTGTAGTGGATAGAGAAGCAATTATTCATTTGTTGTTTTTTAGGTGGGAGGTAGGGGCATGCAGACTCTTTTGAGGTAGGAGCCCGCCTTCATTGGAGGCATTTTTTTTAACGAGGGTAATTAGGGTAGAAACACCCATTTAGCACCTATTCCCATTCTTGTACTCTAGACTGTAACTAAATCTGTCCTTAGACTTCAAATAAACGCTCCTTAATATGCTTAATTTTAATTTGTAGACACATTTGAAGGACATATACTTAACTGTCGTTTGCTGACTACAGATTTTTGCAGATTTTAGTTTTGGGTCTACCTATGTGATAGTTTCCGTGGTCTAGGGAGCCGCCACTTTGAAAAATCATAGAAATTACTTACTACCACCAAACAATCTTTTTTATTTATTTTTGAGCATTCATGATTTTCACTCACTAATACTAAAAGAATATTATTTTTAGGAAAAGGTGCCTCCAACTATGCTGAATTGCTTATAATGATGATTTTGGATGTTTCTACTTTAAACATATTTGATTGCAGTGATAAACAACAGCACCTCCGCGTTGTCAATTCCAGGGTTCAATCTCCCAAGGCCCCACTGCCAACCATTTGCAGTTTGAACCCCAAACTGCAACTTGAACCACTGCAAGTTTGAACCCCAAACTGCCAACCATTTGCAATGAAGATTTTTCTTTTTTCTTTTTTGGCACAAATGAAACGGAATTTCATTGCAAAGAGAAAAATACATACCGGCCAGTCACAGGTGGCCTGGCAGGTAGAAAAGCAGTGTAGATTGAAGAACACCGAAAAGAAGACTACCTTATGAAGGCTTTCTAGAAACTATTCCCCAAATGCATCCCAATCGCAAACTTGCACTGATTGCACTGCACGTATCATGAACAATGATAGCTTGTCGGGAAATCCAATTCTTCCCGAAAAGAGACTGGGATAAGAGATAAAGCCACGGCAGATCCACTGCAACAGTGTGCCGATGAGGCGGCATGTTGACACTTGACAGTTGACACATGTAAGGTAACTACACCTAACATCGCACAGTCCTTAAAAGCGCACAGCGGATATTCTTGCCTAAAATGTACTCCCATCATTCATATAACTCTATGATCGTTTTTAGGTGCACCTATTTTCAGCACTTTGAAAATTAGTAGTTTATTCACACAGTGTCCAAAAAATGTATTCTAAGAGAATCTAGAATCTTGTTTTAACTACCAATGGGACCCTACAATTTTTTTTCAAATATAATAGTGGAAACCAAGCTGAATTGCTTAACTGTGCGATTTAAGGTGCAATTATTTTAGTGCATCACTACCCGGCTTGCAAAATGCAAGCCAGGTTGCAAGCCTGGCAATCCATTTTGCAAGCCGGGGAAGAAGGGTTGCCCCACTCATGGCCTCTTAAGAGGCCATCGCCATCCAATGATCTACGTCCACATTCACGGATCATGTCCTTGTTTTTTGAAAAAGTAGAAAAGGCACTTGTCTCATGCGGTTTGCAAGCCGGTTTGCAAGCCATCCTTTGGCTTGCAAAAAAGCCCGGCTTTGCAAGCCACCAGCGGCTTTTGGCTTGGCCTCTTAACAAGTTCATCCATTATGCAAGACGGGTGGGGCAATTTTGCAAGCCTCTCTTAACAAGTCATCCAATATGCAAGACGGGTGGGGATGCTCTTAGAAAAGGTTTTTTTTTTTTTATAGCTCCACACTTCCAAAAATCGTCTGCAAGCAACTCAAGCAGGGATTGAGTGCAGGTGCACCAGCAACATCATCAGAGCCGAATATATCGCACAGAAGGCAGATATTCGTTGATGCCGCTGCAGAACCTTCCAAGGAACCCCACCCACAAAACCACTAAAAAAAACACACTTGTGGATGAAACTTCCATCTCTCTAACTTAACAGTCGCTGACATTCAAAACGGAAACCACTTACACGGGTCCCTCCCGCCACTCAGGCTACTTGTGGCTGGCGGCTTTGTATTCTTCTTGCTTTGGAAATAAAAATTCCGTTTCATTTGGGTCACAAACAAAATCAGTCCGAGATGACCCTAAACTATTGGATGATGGTTGGAAAGGTACGCAAACTGAATGGCGTGGTTGCGGTTTTGATATCTAGCGGTGACAGGTTGTGTTTATCTGGTGTGCAAGCAACCTTTCTACCTAACGGAACTCTTGTAGTGTGTTGTTCAATATGCTTGTATAAAAAACAAAACAAACAAAACAATGTAAATACATATCAAGCTTCGTCTCTTCTACAATCACATCCCAATTCTCCTAGCTAGTGTTTGGGAAGTTTTGGAGTTGTACCGGCTATTTTCCTTCAATTCTCAAATTGAACTTGTTTTTCAAGTATGGAGTCCAGTTATTTTCTCCATTTTTTTACTCAAAATAGAAATTATATACTATGTAGTTTTTCTCAAAGGTGGATTGTCAATGTTTTCTAATTGCAATTGGTTTGTTTTTCAATTCCATCATCTAACTTTGAACGAGCCGCTAGTTCTTTCCAGACATAGCTCTCACTAAGCCCTAAAAAGGCAATAGGCGGTTACTGCTATTCGGATTAATTGAAGTGTAATAAAGTTGTAGAATATTTTTTACTTTAGTATCGCCACTAGCTTCTATTTGCGTCACCTTAGAAGGCCTTAAAGGCGAGTACCCACTAATCACCACTTTTTGCTATTGTGCCTAGTTACTAATATTAGACTGTCCAAATTTTTGTAGTTTCTTGTTAGCAAGAGAAAGGAGGCTCCTATAAATCAAAGAATGCAACAATTTGATGCCGTATGCAAAAGTTATGAAGGGTCAAAGTTCTTTTAGTAGATGTTATAATATCATTTTTTCAATATAGGTACATATTCATTTGGAATATATATATATATATATATATATATATATATATATATATATATATATATATAGTGATGATGGTGGTTTTTAGCAATAAGGTGCAATTTTGGGTGTACCCATCTTAATGCTATTTTTTTTATTAAAAGTTTTTATACTGTTGTAGAAAATCTTAAAAATTTTAATAAAAAATGATTTGGACCAAAAAATGATAAAAAAAAAAAAAAAAAGGATAATCTATTTGTTCAAATAATTTTTTTAAATAAAACAAATTAAATCTTATTTAACACCCTCTACTTGAAAACATTGCCATAGTTTGTGTAAGATTTTCTTAAATATTAGTTGGTGCAATAGAATGTTCGGGTATTAACCAAATTTTTTAACAAATGAGCCATTAATTATAACTTTATATTTACACTTTTCTTTTCAAAAGTATAAACGTGCAATTAGATCAATTCTGTATTTGAAAATCTATATTCTCTGGGAAAGGAATATATTGGTTCTTTGTAGGGTCTACTTCCTAATGGATATATTAAAGATGGAATTTGTCATTTCAAGTTATGAGGCTGAGATAGTTGACCCACCATTAATAGGCACTTCATTTACATCGGTCTTTCACTGAAAATTTGACCATATGTAATGTAGAACAACCCATTGCTATCAAAAGACCCCATAGTAGACACTTAGAGAATGACCCCATTATGGTTTTTCTTGGAAAAAATGATATTTGAGCCACAATCAATCTCTTTTTTGACAGTAAAGGAGTGATTAGTGACCTCATTAGGAACTTCAAACTCTTTCATGTGATATCATTGTAGGAAGTGACTTTTTTAGGCCTTTTATGTTAGAATTTACTGGGATTGCTCTAGGTGTATAAGACTAGCATTATGGATACAGTTTTTGTTGGTTCTGAAGTAGTAGTTAGAGACTATTTTTGGGCCATGATGGGCTCAACACTTCCACACTTTATAGCAAAGTTATAGTGGAACCACCCACAATCAACCACTTAAGCAATTCTATGCATGTTTTGGAGCAGTAGAAGGCAATGTAAATTTATTGCCATGTAGAAAGATAGAAATGACAAGCAATGCCAATTTTTTGTGATTCTTTTCTTTAAATTCAAATTATTGTGAATTTTGGAAGTCAACAAATGGCCTCAATCTATACCCAATATATAGAGTCTTTCAATTTCAATCATTCCATAACTACTCTCCCACTCACTATTTCTTACTTTCTTGATCACTACATCAAGACATGTGTCATGACTTTAGAGTTTCAACCTTGCAAAGGAGAAAAAATCACATTCCAAACCTTGGTTGGAAACCTATTCCAGCCTTGGTTGGAAATAGTTGCACCATATTGATGCTTGGTTGGAAATGGGTAACTTTTAGCATATACTTTGTCGAAAAAATATAATTTCAATTGCTCTCCCTGGTTCTCACACTTGTCTTTATGTGGGAAAAATATTTAAAAGAATTCAGTAATGACATGAGGGCAAACTGACCACAACTAGGCTGCTTCTAGAACGTTGGATGCTTTAGCTACTGCTCAGGGGGTGTACTTCATTCCGAGCAGAAAAAGAAGTAAAAAAAAAGTGAAAAAAAAAGTAAAACGGACAGACTGCTGAATCAGCCTCTCAGAGTCCATTTGAAATAATTCGAAGTCGAGAACCGTATTCACACGTGAGATAAAATGCAAACCCGCATACGTCACCCGAACATTCGACTGCCCAACTATGAAATAAACCGCCGGCACCACCAACCAATACCACTGACCTCGGGCAGTCAACCAGCCCGTAAAAATAACTTCCACTTTCCACCTCCCATACCTTCTGGGCTTTTTTCGTGGCGGCCCGGGTTTCCAGTTATGAAGGCGCGGACGCAGCTGCACTGTCGGGTATCGTTGTCAGTCAGCGAGTTCCTTCGCCCCTCATTTCCTTCGGAGTTCCTCGCCCGCCGAATCATTATAAAGGGACCAAGGAGATACCCATTCTCGAAGATCAGAACAGATGAGTGCTGAACAAGTCTCAGTTCAATTTGTGTACTGTGGAGGAAGCTTGAAGCTTACATAGCCGTTGCAGTCGCTTCTATTCAGGGCGGCTCTTCATTCATATAACTTATACGTGAAACAGAGTTCAGTGTCCTGCTTCGTTGTCATTGTCTGTCGAAGGCGGAGTGCTGTGCAAGAATTCGTGAGTTTTAGGGGTGTATGAAGGATTTGGAAGGATAAGTTGTTGCATTCTTGCAATTGGTTTCAGCTTGGAAGAGAGACTCTGTTGTTGCAAGGGTCGTTTGTAGTGGGTGTTTGTAGCAATTTCTTTGTTGTGTGAGAATCCTAGGAAAGCTGTGTTGGATGGGTTGTTTGGTGTTAGGGATTTGGAGTTTCAATTGAAGGCGAGAGGTGTGTGTTAAGGTGTCAAAAGGGTGGATATAGACGATCGGGTCATTCTTTGTTGTGTGAAGGGAAGTATGGCTTTGCGGACGAATCGTGTTTTGAGGAAATACGCGCCGTTTTACTCTCGGGTGCGTTCTAGCGGAGGCTCAGACTCTGACGGCTCTGCAATGCGTTCCAGTTTCCAGGCTTGGCCTTCTTCTTCGCCGTCTTTCGGTTGGCTTCAGCGTGCATTTTCGAATGGCTCCTCTCATGCGCACGTTCCGTTGTCCGAGAGTCCGAAGCGAGAACTCAGGATGCGATCAGCGACGAAAGTCGGGAGAAGAAGTAGCCACTCGAAGAAGCAGAAGAAGCAGTTTCCCAAGCTGTGGTGGTGAGCTCTCCTCGGGGCTGGCTGGTTCCGTATATTTTGGCACCTTCAAATGTGCAACGGTCTCGATTGCTTGAACCGGGGATGAACCTGCGATTTTGACCATCGCCTTATGAGCCGTTGTGTTCGACGACTCCCAAGATTCAATTCGGATGATTGATTACGGGTAGGGCGAGGGCAAAGCATGTCCAGGCGAATCCAGAGCTGCAAATGGGGGCCAGTGTAGAGTACACTTTAATTTTGTGTGAAATGCGACATTGTATACACTTTGGACATGGCAGCGGTTCTTACATTAAGTTTTACATTTTTTGCAAGAGGACCACAGTTAAGATGGTAGACAATCATCTTGCTGATGTTACAAGAAAGTCGGTCTTACTTTAGAGACAATCACGGTTGTCGAACAACCAGACTTCAATGTCACATTCCTAATGTGAAATTTTTTACAACCCAGGCTGGGTATGTACACTTTACCATCAGCTTCTTTGTCTCCAATCTTGAATGCTTTGCAGTTTGACTGTCACTCAGCATAGTCTCTTGAATTTTTCTTGACACGTTCTATCAAAACTATGCCGGAGAGACCTTTCGGTTCATGAAGGGTTGGCTTTACATGACACGTTTGAGAATGGAATGCTGGGACTGCTTTGTGGAGCTGAGTCTCGAAGTTACTCGCAATTGACGTCGTTGCAGGCAGTTCTCGAGCTTCTTTTGAAGTGGCTGTGATGTCGACAATTAAGGAGTCGCTATGGGACCAGCATCTTCATTGGGACACATACGACCATTAGCCAGTAGCACTTTTGACTAGACAGTACCCTTTGCGTTTGTGTCAGTGTTTGGTTATCAGTTTTGGCGTCATGAATGTTTCATGCTGACCTTTTCAAAGTTTCAGTACATTTTGAACCCCAATTCTGTCCCTAGAAGAAGAACATGCGGTGTAGACCCTTGTAACTGATGTTACTTCTATCGAAGAATTCAACTCTCAGGAGCTTCAGGTGTTAGCTTTGAGGATTAACTTAACTTCTGTTAACTTAGTGATTATGGAAAAGACTGAAGACTGCATTAAGTTATATGCGTTCATTTGAGGCTCGTGAGATTGAATTTCACCTCACTTTGTAGTTCGTGTTCCGTTTGTCTGTTGTTGAGAATTCAGGAACCTGGATTTGCGCTCTAGGAATGTTTATGCTAAAAACTCCACTTTAGCTAAGCTTGTTATAACATATAAAACCTAGGTACCTCAATTTAAACTGAGATCTACAGTTCGGCAGTGGTCGTGGATATGCTGCCTTGTAAATCCAGTCGGTTTGTCAATGTTGCTTGTGAGTTGACCGATCGTTGCCATCTCATCCGGGCCAATGTATTGTGAATAGTCTCGACGATGACCACCCTGGTGAAAACCTTTTGTTAAAAGATCTACGTTCTACAAATACCTCATATAACCATAATTAAGAGGGGAAGAAATATAAAATTGCTAGAATTCAGAAAAACTAATTGAAAAATGTTAACTCCAGTGGTGAGAATGCTGTAGTTGACACTTTGCATTCTAAGATTCTGTTTAAGTATTTTTAGAAGAAAAAAAATGATTTCAAATATGGTTTTTTTGTAATGATTGCCTGATATCAATCGATCTAAATAGAACTTGACGATTCTTTAGCATTCCATATACACATACGCCTGTGAAATCGAATCCAATTCTTTTTATTAAAATATGTCAAAATTTCTTCGGAGGGTATGCTCTGAGATCTGTGTTGTTGCAAAGTGAGATTCGAAGGTTGTGGTGACATTGGAGCTCTCAAAAATCAGTTGTGTCCTCACATATACGTACCCATGAGTGTGGTACCACCAACTAGTCACTTTCCAGCAACTTTGAAATTGCGATTGTGAGATTCGAATGAATCTTGAAACTAATGAAACCTTTTATTTTATTTTTTTGTGTGTAGCTGCATGCATGAACAATTGAAAAATACAAGTCTACTAAGTGTTAGAGCAAAATTTTCCGCCACCAAGAATGGATGAGCTTCAATCATGGCAAGTAAAAGGCTTGCTGGCTTTCGAACATGAAGGTAGAGGGCTCGACAAGCATCCGTTTTAGCTTTTTTGGAAGTTTTGCACATTCTCCAAACATTTTTCTGAAAATTTTCCTTCAAAGATAAACGGCAGCCACACCCTACCTATATTTATATTTTGGGGGATCCAGAAGAATTAGTTATGAATTTTGAAGCAGGAATCACCCAAGGCTCTAAATTAAAGTGCCCACTCTCACATGAGCATTGTAATATGTAATAATGAATGTAATATGTAATAATGAATGTAATATGAACCTTTGTGTAATATGAAGAATGTAATATGAATCTTTGTATTAGGAAATGCTTTTAGAGCTTGAATTATTTCAAGGACCTCCTCCTTTACATTTGGTGTCAAATACACTAGTAGGAAAAATGAGTGTAGTCGTGAGTAGGTTGAATTTGGCCACAACTTGTGTAGTGGACTTTAAGCCTTTATAGCCCAAGGTACTTGAGCATGAAGTAACCAAATTCTTGATCTATAGTTTGAAATATATGTGTTGCTATTTGCTTATGAAATATTGTATTTGTTTAATCATATAGAATTGCTCTTATCTTAAAGATGCATCAATTGTAAAAATTTGGTGGTTATTAGACATTGCATGTTGAAGATTTTATGTTTGTACAATGCGTATTTCAAACGGAGAAAATGAGATTTTTTTGAGGTACTCCAATTTACTAAACAACAAGTGTAAGGGCCTTTTTTGTAATTAAAGGTAAATGGGTTCAATTATGCGTCTACTTGATAGCTCAAAAATAACACATTATATACTTGCTCAAATGCCCTACAAATTTTTTGGTGTGATTTTGGAATTTGTAGATATTTAACATAATTATACAGAGGTTTGCAAAGAAATATGTATGGAGAATATTCACTTACAAGAAGTTTAAGGTTAAAGATCAAGGTGCGGTAACCGCAGACATAGCAATCTGCAATAAATTCATAAAAAAAAAATTCAAAAAAAAAAAATTCACCTTTGAAATAGCAAATTGTACTAAATATTGTATATTTATAGCCATCTATTGTACAACTTCCCTTTGTGACAAAAAATAATCATTTATCTTCGCTTTATCTTTTTATCTCTATAAAGTTGTCTAGATTCAATTTATTTCTCATGATCATGTTTCTTTACACTAATTCAATTACACTTTTTCTTGACAATGTACACATATGGGGCAAATATCTATATAAAATCATAAATTTTGAAAGTTTTTTATAACCAAATCATAATTTGGTTACTGTATATTGTATATAGAAACTTTGCACAAATGTAAACTTCTAAAAATATTAGCCATGACAACAATTCCAAGCTTCCAATAATCACATAGGCTATTAATCTTAAGAAGACAAGTCCATAACCATGGGATGAGCCTTACAATTTTAATCTCTATTTGCTGTCATTTTGTAATTATATATGAATGAAAATATTCAGTTTGTTTCTCAAAGCTGAAAACATAAACTTTCTATAAGTCGTAAAAATTTCCATTCTTTCTTGTAAATCTTTTCTGTAAAAGAAATTTATATCAAATACAAAACATGCTCAAAAAATCTCAAAATTTCATTATGGGTGTATATTATATAGCATAATGTCATTGTGTAAAACAAGTTACTATATTTTTTTAAATTAGAAAATCAACAAAGAATTTCAAGAAAAGCAGAATTTCACATAATTAAACCCCTTCTTGGACCAATTTTTTAATTTATCACATTATGAAAATTCTAGGTTATAGGCCCAAATTTTATATTGCATTAAACTATTAAATTTTAGGAGTTTTCTAATTAGAGTCGACACTGCATTTGATAAACTTCATCTCGTTAGGTGAGCTAAAATTTAAAATATATCATATTTATGGCTAAAATTCACATGAACAGTAAAGGAGCAAGAAGTAGTCAAAATATACTAAAAATGTAATCCATGGATTGAAAAGTCAAAATTACAATAGTGAGGGAATAGTTAATTTTTAAATGTCCAAGGCCTTTTTAAGCTTCTTGTAATTTATTCTAAATTAAACAAAAAAACCAACATTTTGATAAGTGTTATCTACTTTTTTTGAATTCTAATTATATAAGTTTAAACTAAACATGTTTACTTAGAGATCACATGGGAAAAGAAAACACAACAATATACTTATAGATTAAAAGATTATTATATTTAATCATGAGGGTGATGAAGTCTTTCAATCCTTTTTTCTCATTTCAAAACTAAAGTATTGGTTACCAAAAATTATGAAGTTAAAGAGCATAACATGCATAATCCCATTCAATTTACAGCTTATCAAAATCTATTCTACAATTTTTAACCTCCAAATGCCCCAAGGCACCAAATTTTGGTGTCGACAATACCTTAAAATTAAATAAAAACTAACCAAGTTGTTGTTTTTAGTAGTTTATATTTTTGAATTTTTTTGTAGTCTAGTTTTAGCATCAAAAATTTGATTTTGAAAATGATTGATTATGATTTTTCTATTCAAGATTTTGTGCAAGGCTATCCATTGCAATCTTTGCTTTCCGTAAAGTTGAGTACTCTTGGAAATGAGCCTCAGATATACTAGGTCTTGGAGAAAAATCACATTAGAAATTATTTTCAAAAAATTATAGAAGAGATTTTGAAAAGCCATAAATTGATTGGGCTTATGCATGCTAGGCCCTTTAACCTTGTACGTTTTTGGTGACCAACTTTTTTGATTTGACATTCAAGAAGAGGATTGAAAGACTTCAAATCACTTATACTATTTAAACACCCTCATGATCAAACATTATAATCATTTAATCCATAAGTGATATATGTTGTTGTGTTTTCTTTTCAAATGTAATCTCTAACATATCTAGTTTGAATTTGTATGGTTACAATCTAAAAAAATTGATACAACTTATCAAAATGTTGGCTTTTTATTCAATTTAGGAAGAAATTCCTAAAAGCTTGAAAAAAGTCTTGGGCATTTAAGAGTTAAAATTTAATTTCTAATGTGATTTTTTTTCTCCACAATCTACTATATTTGAGGCTCATTTCCAAAATCCCTTAGAACTTGAAAATCAAGATTTGCAATGGATACCCTTGTACAAAATTTTGAATACAAAAATCATAACTGATCATTTTCAGAATTGGATTTTTGGTGTAAAAACTAGATTGAAAATGCATTTTTCAAAAGTATAATCTATTAAAATAATAAGGGCATTTAAAGAGTTAACCCCTAAAGGACCGGAGGGGTGTCCAGATTTCCAAAATTTTGAAGATCTATTATAAAATTCAATTTAGAAGAATATTTTGATGACTCTCAAACAATAATTGTAAAATGCTATTTGTACATCACATCCATACAATTAGATCAACAAAAATACATACCAATATTTTTCAATAAAACTTGAAGCCAAAAATTGAAAATTCCTTCTAAAATCAATTGTAGATTGAATATTTATGATTTTGAAGAGATTTCTTTTCTTATAAGTTCAAAATGTTGAGTTCTACTTATAGTGATTATAGAAAAAATTTATTTGTTTTTTTGATTCAAGTCATTTTTAAAGGGTCATTTTTTGAACTGAAAAGGTTATTTTTTTAGGCTAGACCTTCTGATACCTTTTGAAGTATAGAATATTTGCAAAGCAAAATCTTCATAATCTGAACCATACAAATGTTAAAGAACTAATATAAGAACCTTCCAAAAAAATTGATGGATGAAAAAATGCATTTTGGTGAGTTTGGAACGTGTTTCCATTCATTCATTGTTCAAAATCTGAACTCATGGTCCTTTAGGGGTTAAACATTGACTTTCAAAATTAGATTTTTCGTGTTAAAACTAGATTCAAGATGCATTTTTCAAAACAAAACTACTAAACTTAATAAGGAAAATTTTCAAGAAATATAAACTATTAAAAATAGTAAGGGCATTTAGTTAAAGATTGACTTTTAAAATTAGACTTTGGTATAAAACTTGATTCCGAATGCATTTTTCATAAGTATAAACTACTCAAAATAGTAAGGCTATATAGGGATTAAGGATTGACTTTCAAATTTAGATTTCTAACATCTTTTTATTGGGCCTCACGAAGCTAGACTCTAGTGTTCAGGCATAGTAACAATGGTCTAAATCTAGAAGGAACATCCACCATTTACTGCATGTGTGTTGACAGTGTGAAAAAAAAACCCACTGATTTTTGGTGTTGAAACTATAGTAGATTCATAACGCATATTTCAAATCTATAAACTACTAAAAATCGTAAGGGCATTTTGGGGTTAACCCTTAAAAGCCGAAGGGAGGACCGTGTGAATCATTGACTTCCAGAATTGCAAAATTATTCTATTGGAAGTCAAACTAGTACAGAAGATCTTCCCTTTTCAAAACAAGGATGAATAGTTGCACTTCTATCCTATACAGTTTGATACCTTGTCATCCATCGGACACAAAACGTCCAGGTGGACGTTCAAGGGTTGAGGCTTGACTATGGTCATAGACATGCTGTTTGGTTTGTTTGTTGGGCCCCGTGAGGGGCATTCCAAAAAAAAGGATATGCCGGTACGTGTACCCAGCGCACGGTATTCTTTAGTAAAAGGCGAAAGAATAGTTCGCTCTGTGCTGAGCACCCGACTAGATGCAGTAGCCATCGCGACGCTGGGATCTTATACCCATTGGAAGAGGTGATGCTTGCAAACGTTATGGTATAACTTACACAAGATGTTGCTCTTGCCAGACAGACCATTTGAGGCAGAGAACAGTGACTTCGTTCTTGGGTTACATTTGCAGAAGACATAGAGCACATAAGTTACTCTTGTATTTGTGCTTCATACAAGAGGAATTGCACTCTTTCCGTGTTGCAGTTTACGATTTAGAGGGCTCATTCGTGCCACGCTCATTCTTCGTTTCGGAAATTTGTGTTTAGGGTTTAGGAATTAATCTGGAGTGGGCCTCTGGAATCCCGAGCCTTACTCTTGCTCAGAATCGGTGGTTTTGGATGTGTTTATGAGTTTTCATGTGGGTGCAGCGTATTTCAGTACCCGGGGGGATGAAAGGCAATGACATCATAGTTTAAACTCGCTGTTATGGAGTAATTCGAAGGCTACTTAGTCGTAGAAGGCTTTGTAACCGGAGTTGGTAGCTTCTATACATGCGATCGTCCGTCTTTAAGATTGGATTCTCCAGAAGTTTACCCATTTGGGAACTGTCAATTTTGGATTTGAATGCTTCTGCGTGCCTGGTTCTGTGCTTATGATTCTAGAATCGGTGTGTATGTTACTTTGGAAGGTGGTATTGCTGCAGATTTTCAGTGACTAACATCAAGTGTAATTGTCTATTCGATTCAGCATGTGGATGTGACGGTGATCTGTGAGCATCGCTTTCTTCACGAATTGTCAACAATGTATCGTTTGTGCTTAAGATACTCCCTTCGGACATCTCCAACGGAACGAATCGACACATACAATGGGTGAGATCACAGTAAGCTGCAGCAATTGGTGTGACTTATATAAGTGTTTGGTTTTGGTCTCTTTTAAGCATCATTCCTTAATACTAAGCTGGTGCATATCTCTGCTGATGTTATTTGATGCGAAGTAATTACGGCTTCTTGGACATTGCAGTCAGTATGAGTATTGACACGAGCTTTTTTCTGCATTTCGGTTTATGAAAACCAACGTCAATTTCGTTTTATTGGCGCAATTCCATGAAATGATTTAGAACATGAAATGCTTTCGAGAGCCGGGAGGGAATGTGTGCGGACATTCTAATTATTAGCTGTGCACACTGTTATGAATGAGAAGCAAATTGCATATTTATATGCATGTCTATCGGATTACTGTAAATGTCAAAATGGTCATGGAATATCGCCAATTTAACAAAGTTGATTTAACAACATTAATGACTTCATGCATTATGGAAACAACACATGAGTTTGGTTTCTTTACCCTTCCTTTGATAGGACATATATTGACAATGCAATCAAACAATTACCAAAAATGTGATCCAGATGTTTATGATATGGATATTATTGTGTAAGTTCATCCTTGAGAACAGGAAATTCACAAATGTTATATGGCATAAGGTAAAGAGTATAGTGAATAATTAATCCCCAAGTGTCCAAGTCTTTCCAAGTGTGTTCCCCCCCCCCCCAAAAAAAAAGAACGTAGGCTTATATTCATCCCTAATGAAGCAAATCGTTTTCTTTTTCAATATCTAACCTGATAGATGTTTAAAGAGCTTGCTTATTAGTATGCATACAAGTTTTGAATATGAAATTGCATAGGAGTTGTGAAATTATAACAAGGAAAATGTACATATCCTATTTTTAGTATGATGCTTCTCTCCACTGAATGTTTGAGAAATGTAAGAGTTTTTGGAATTGGAGGTGACATGGACAACTAGAAATCATGTTAGCACATTGAAATGCAACTTCGTAGATTGTAGATTTCATTGTAGATTTCATTACCCTTTCATTGAAAATTCATCTACTACAAGAATCGGGCAAGAATTTTTCCTTATTTTGATTCACTTGGTAAAGGGTTAGAACAACATTTTAGCTAGGTCTATTATTTTTTGGATAAAAAGGCAAAATTTCCAAAGAAACGCACCGAAAAAAACTCTAGAGCATGAAAAAGATTGCAATTTTGTTGGATGTTGGCAACGCTACTATAACTTTTTTTTCTTCTACAAATAGTACATTGGCTTGGCAATGATCAAGATCTTGGTAGCAATTGGCAAAATAACAAACTAGGGATTTCAGCATCGAAAAGTTGCCTTTGGGTTTGTTGAGATGAAAGTTTTGTAGGTTGTTGCCATTGCTCAAATTCTATATTATAAACATTTTAATTGGTGCTAAAATACAACTTCAAAGCACTATGATCATTGATAGCGCGTAAAAAATTATTTAAAATTGACATAAGAATTTTTGGATCATTTAGGTTTCATAACATGATTTGCAATGTTTGGCCTTTTGGCTCACTTTTAATGATGTCTATTTTGGTTCTTAGAAACCCAAATTTGGTAACTTCTCCCATGCCTATTCAAGTGAATTTTTGATGTACTTCCAATCATAGTACTCTAAACTTTAACACTATGCTAACTGTTCAAAAAATATTTAATTTATTAAGGTGTTTGCTATGATGCATTAATGATGCTTCAGAGCCCATGGTAACCTTTTCAAGGTAGGAATGCTTCTAGGACACCTCAAAGTCCAACTTAAAATATTCATAACTAACTCAATAAGACTCTAAGCAATATAAATGAAATTAGCTCAAGGTATGAGGAAATAAGGAATGTAATATTAAAGAAGGGTAATATTGGAGGTCTTAGTGAGATGAAGACAACCTTTTTTGAAGGGCTATTTTGCCATACTTCAATAAAATAATTGGCTCTTATTATAAATCTCTTACTACAATTCCATTGATGACCCAAAAAATACATTCATTCATCCAAATTTCATCCCAAATTTGGTGTGGACAACTTAATGTAATACCATAGCTCCCCAGATAACATAGATACTAACCCTTCAAGGACCAAGAGGACACAATGTATCCTGTTCAAATTTCAATGGCAAATTCTCGGTAGGGTGAAACAATCTCAATATTTGGTAGACTACGGACTTGTAGAGTAATAAGTTGACATCCTTGTTACATTTTTTTATTTTCAAAATTTCAATGTGAGAAGTATTTAAAAACTTATTTAGAAAATGTAGTTTAATAGAAAATCAGAGCAAACATAATTTTTGACACAAGAAGAGTAGGGATGGAAGAAAAACATTATCTTGGATATTTCTAGTCTTTACTCTGCGCAAACAAAATAGGTCATGAGGAAAAAAATTCAAATTTGTATTTTTAGCATTTTTAAAAATACAAGGTTGAATCTGAAGTGATTAAGAATGCAAAATAATTAGAATGGTTCCAAATTTTTTGAAGATGCTCTAAACAATATGCTAATAATATCAATCATTAAATTTTAAAAATTGACATATGTATAAATTATTTAAAATTTTGTAGCATCCAATTTGGTCTCTACTACTTCTATTTGAAAATGTGTACAAGTTTGAGAGAGTTTTTTTATTTCTCATTTTGTTTAAATTTAAAATATTGCATTTGCCTTAGATTCCAATACAATTTTTTTGATGGGTAAGAATGCATTATTCATCTTTTTATGATTTTTCTTCCCTTGAAAGTGTTTTTTTTTGCTAATGAAGTTGATCATCCAAAATTGTTATAATCTAAAAATCAAACGGGCAATGTTTTCCACAATTATTATTCCATGTATACTAGACAAAATAGCCTTTTTCTTGTACGGTTAAATTAAAAGTTTTGAACACATCCATGTGCTATAAAATATCAAAGTGGGATGATTCATTGAAAGCTTCTATTGTCAAAATAGTTGTTGGGCCTTGAGAAGGGTTAAGGTATGCATACTCATGATCACCAATGTCTAAAATATTACACCTATATTTGGAATTTTGGACCAAAAAGTGTCACAAAAACCTAGATCTTGATTCAAAGTATGAGAATTTACGAGAGCCAAATGTTGACGTTTGGTACATCTAAAGAAAATACTTTTGAAAATTCAAAAGTTATTTAAATAGAATCTAAATATAAATGATGCATGCTAAAAGTGCATTGAAATCCCCTTTTAGTTGCCATTAAGATCCTTTAAAAATAATTTATGTTTGATAATACAATAAAACCTCTCTAAGTTGATGGATCCAAGACCGGTCTAACCAGATCAATTAGGGAGGTTTATTTGCCCATGGAAGGTCATTTTTAGTCATAACCTTTGTTATAAGGACAAGTCCAGACCCAGTCTGGCAAGATTACCTTAAAGAGGTTTACTTGCTTTTTGAGGGCTTATAAACTTAAGGAGGTTCTATTGTAGTAACTACTAGTATGCCCTATGTCGTTGCCACAGCCAAAACAAAAGGAAAAGCAATTTTTCTATTTTTTTATTCATATAAATACTTTGAGATTTGATAACTTTCACACCGTAGGTCCAAATACCATGAAACAAAGTCCATGCACCCCTCCTCATTGAGTTCTTTTTGAGAATACTAAGAACGCGACCGAGGAATACACGGTCCGAGAAATTTCAACGTAACTAACCAAAAAACAAAACAAAACAAATAAATATAATGTCTTAAGGAATAGACTAGTGGGCCTTGTGTGTTGCCACACTCAAAATAAAAATGAAAATTATTTTCTATCTTTTCATTTCATTAAAGCTTTGAAATTCAATAACTTTTACGCCATAGCTCTAAATGCCACAAAACAAAGCCCTTGCCCCCCTCCTTGCCAAGGGCTTTCCGGCGGTACCAAACATGCAACTACTAGAAGAAATATGTGTTGAACTCAACAAAGAATACCCCATGTGTTTGCTATGCCCATTGCAAAACCTGCATTTTTCAATGCAGATTTTGCGATGGACACAACAAACACATGGGATAGTTTTGTTGAGTTCAACGCAAATTTCTTCTAGTGGAACAGGAGACGCACGGTCCAAGAGATTTCAGTGTAACAAACAAATCAAATAGCCTGCCTTAAGGGTATTGATGTTCAGTTGCAATTAGTGACGATCAAGCTCAATCCCTTTTGGATGTTAGAAGCCATACGGTTTAGAGTACATACATACTTAGCTATTTGGCATTCACTACAAGGGAACAGTGTCAGTTCGCACATTTTTTGTCAATTTGGACATTATTTTGTTAATTTTCTGGCAATTCGGACAACTTTTTGAAAGAATTATATCAATTTAGACATTTTAGTCAATAAGGACATGTCAATTTGGACATTGTTTTTTTGTAGTGATTAAAGGGTTCAATTAAAATTCTTATATTGTTTTGACAAAGTTTTTTTATGAAGCACATAATTATCTTGTCTTTTTTAAAAAGAAAGGAATTAACATTAAGTTGATCATGATGTGGCAACTTCTAAACTATTGCATCACTGAATGATTGCAACTTGGAATAAATGGACTTAGACAATTGATTACCAAGTTAGTTTTATTGGTTAGTCTTGCTATTAATCCCTAAAAGCCCAAGTATCCCCTCAAGGGACACTTGGTACTTTGGGCAAGCTCATGTGACCTCAATTTTTCACATGATTTTTTGAAACTTTTTTGGGAGATAGGAAATCACAATAGCTTTGCAAGAACATAAATTTTAGCAAATTCCGACTTATCCTCCAAAAGTTATGAGGGATTGAATTAAAATTTTAGTTCAAGAATCTGGTGCCCTTGCCTTTGACTCCCAAAGGGCAGCACAGGTGGCAAGAGATGAGAGGTGGCAAGAGGTGGCAAGAGAAGCTATTGTTGTGCCTATTGAGAGGTCACATTAGGCTTTATGAGCTTGTAGATGTTAGAGGTTTTCACATTTTTCCAAATTTTTTTTTCCTAATTCTGAAGTACAAGTGCATCTTTCAATCCACCGTTCAAATTTTATATAGATCAAAAAATGTGTGATGGAAAAAATTATTTGAAATGACCTATTGTATTGTCATTGCTTGGGACATAGTGGCAAATTTTAATTTTTTTGAATGTCGGGATTGTCTTAGATTGCCTTGGATTGCCTTGAAAATTGGCATGCATATGCCTAACATGTTTCTCCATAAGAATTTTTTTAAAATTGGAGGTCTGTAGTGGAAAAAAATTCAGCAAATGGCGGTCAAAGGCATCTGAAATTTTTGGGCACAGTGGAAAAACAAAACAAAACAGACTTTGAATGCAAATATCTTACAATTTGTACGGTCAAACCTCACGAAATTTTTACCACATATTCTCACACATGTTAACTACAAAACCCTATGATTACATTCATAAAAAATCAATTTTTGAAACTTTTTTGATGAATGCTTTAGAAATGGTAATTTTGGGTGTTTTTTGAGGTAGAAAAGGCCTTGGGCTCTTAGGGGTTAAAGAAGAGGAACAGGATCAAACTTTTGAGTTTTTTTTATTTTTATAAAGGAGGTTCATTGAATGCTCCTCACAGACATTCAGAGGTATGCAATTTTTGGGTATCCAAAATCGTAGGCCAATTTGGGCTACCTTAGGCACAACCGACTAGCCAGAATTGGTAGGCTCCCCTGGAGCCACGTGCCAAGCCAAAACAGAGACAGTCCAGCTCTGCAAGGATGTATAGTGTAACTTAGTCTGGGTGACACTAAATGGCAAGCCATGGGGGATGGCACAATCTGGCGGCCACCAACGTTTGTGGTGCCAGAAGCGGTAGCGGAATTGCGGATAGGGTTTGCGCCAATCCCCTCCACACGGCGCCACCCAATGAGCTTCCCTGCAATTTGATTTCTCTCTTTTCCCAAAACCACCGCCATTGATCACACACCATCCGCAGCTGCAGCTTTAATTTACAATCAGTCTCCTGCACCTGGGCTTGTGTCCCCAGCGTGCCCATTCTGCTGAGCTATCGCTCTCCCTTTCTGGCTGGATTCAATTCGCACCAGCTCTTGTGCGCACCCAATCTTCACGATTCCTTGCAGTTGTGGACAATTCTTGGGTACCCAATCTACTGTTCCTCACATTTGTGGTCCATTTCTGGAGTACCCAATCTTCCTTTCCCTGCATTTAGGAACCATTCGCTGTGTATTCAATCTTCGTTTCAATCTTCATCTCCTGCAAGCATTTGTGGTCCATTTCTGGAGCACCCAATCTTCCTTTCCCTGCATTTAGGAACCATTTAGGAACCTGTGTACTCAATCTTTGTTTTCCTTGCACTTCGGCAATTTGCTTACATGTCTTCCTGAGAATTCATTCCAGTGCCCGCCCGCACTTATCGGCGATGGCGTTCGTAGCCGAGACGTCGTCGCGGTTTCTCACCAATCCTTACCTCGCTCCCCCCTCGGACGAAGTGAGCACTTCATCCCAGCGATCCAAATCTCGCAATCTCCCTTCCCACACCCTCACCTCCAGAATCCCTTGCCTCGGTTTGTCCGTCTGTTCTCCCTCCGGTAGAGAAAGCGACTCATGGCGGTGTCGGTTTACAGCATCCCGTGGCGACAGCCTGCGAGTGGCAGCTGTGAAAACAGAAGAGGTTCCGCTGTTCCTCCTGGAGGAAGCATTTGAAAAAGATTATGTTCGCGAGGACGAGAAGAAGAGTAAGAAAGATCAGGTGCCCAAGGAGTCCAAGGAGAGGAAGGAGAGCCAGAGGAAAGATCGTTCGGGAGCCTCGACTGTGGTTTCTGGTGTGAAGTTGGAGAATATCAGCAAGACGTTCAAGGGCGTAACAGTGTTGAAGGATGTGACGTGGGAGGTGAAGCGAGGGGAGCGGGTGGGGCTGGTGGGGATTAATGGCGCCGGGAAGACGACGCAGCTGAATATCATTGCGGGGAAAGAGGAAGCGGATGAGGGGAAGGTGGTGAAAGCCAGAGCCAATATGAAGATTGCGTTTCTGAGTCAGGAGTTTGAAGTTGTGGGGTCGAGGACGTTGCGAGAGGAGTTTATGAGTACTTTTGCGAGTGAAGTAGACATTTCGTCGAAGATGGAGGAAGTGCAGGTGTGAATCTCAATTGGGGACATTTTTGCTGTGTCGATCTGGTTTGAATTCATAGTTTTTCCAGTTGCGAGTTTGAAATTAGGTTATGGATTTTGCATTCGACAAGATTGATCTTTGGAGACAGTGGTTGTTGGGTAGTCATTGGGCTTTGGAAGTTTTTTTAGGGTTTCGGAGTCCTGGCTTGCGGAGGAGGGTTATTTTGAATGAGCAATCTTGCGGTTCTGCGTGATATCGAGCGTAGCCTCATTTTGCGTGGAAAGTCCGTCAATAGGGTCTGTGTGAGTTGGGGAACCCAGTCCGGTGGTTTTCAGCTGTTTTGAGTGTTTTATTTCGGTAGAAGTGAAATTTGGGTTATTTTACTTTTGGGTTTCTGTATTGTGTTTTTGTGTTTGTGTCGATCTTGTTCACACTGAAATAGGAATTGTTTGGATATTGTAAAATAGTTATGAATTGCTGATGTTTGAAGCAATTGGATCCCTATCACAGGCCCGGGGAGATCACTTAGTGTCAATTGGAACGTGCGTTAAGATTTTTGACCCCCCTATCTTATGTCCTAAAATTCAAATAAAAGGAAATAAAAAAAATATAGGTAGATTTTCCTAGCTTTGAAGTTTATGTTGTGAATTATTGATATTTTTATCTGTTAAATATAATTAGTTATGAATTTTTGAAGTAAAAGAATACACTGCAAAGTTGAAAATAATTTTCATACCCCTATTTTATATAAGAAAAAATTGTCTTAAAAATGAAAAATAAATTGCTAAAAATAAATTCCTATTGAAATTTCATTTATCTTGAATATTGATGCAATACTCATCAAAATGCATTCACAATAAATATTTGAGTCAAAAAATATGCCATTTCAGTTTATTTTTCAACCTCTTCTAGAAATCATTTCATATATTATTTGAATTGGAAATTTTTGGCAATAGAAACCTATAGTTGTTATTGAACAAACCTCAAAATTATAGGTTGAAATTATACTTTATGAAAAAGTATATAGGGGGTCCAAAATTCACTTTAACACACGCCTAGAATTCCCTTGAACCATGAGTATTGCGTATCTCATGGAAGAGTTTTTAATTGGGATAGAACTCAGGAGTTCCTCATGGCTCACTAGTCACATGTTTGGGTGACAATGGCATTGGTGATGAGTAACCTTTCGATTCATGGGAAAGGGACCCGCCGACAAATGGGCGTTCTACCTTGCAATGAAATGATTTGACTGAGTTAGTTTGTTTCTTCAGGTGGCGCTTGAGAATGCGACCGACGATATGGAATTAATGGCGAAGCTTTTAGACGAACTGGACGCTCTGCAGCAGAAGGCGGAAGCATCCGATCTTTACAGCATCGACGTGAGGATCAACAAGATGATGCCAGAATTGGGTTTCACAGCTGATGATATAGACCGATTGGTGGCTTCGTTTAGTGGGGGCTGGCAAATGCGTATAGCGCTGGGAAAAATCTTACTTCAGGTATGGTGACAGCAAGAGAAACGAGCTCAGCCCATGTCGTTTTGTAAATTTGAGCTGTAAGGATGAATTTTCAATGTCAGGTTTTATGCACTAAACTATGATTAACATGTGCCTAAGTTCGTAAAGCATTGTAT
This sequence comes from Neckera pumila, assembly GCA_963969595.1. Taxonomy (NCBI): domain Eukaryota; kingdom Viridiplantae; phylum Streptophyta; class Bryopsida; order Hypnales; family Neckeraceae; genus Neckera; species Neckera pumila. The sequence continues at coordinate 17,242,380 of OZ018409.1, forward strand.
GAAAGGATACAACCAACCGAATACTCAGAAGTGGAATAGTAGTCTTTACCAGATATTATCGGTTCAAGGTTGATAAATATATTTTTCAATCTGGGTTGATAGAAATTGTAGGCCCCATTTTAAGGAGGCATGATGAATTGGGGGATCCACCTCACTGACTGGTGAATTTTGCACCAGGATCCTGATTTACTGCTTCTCGACGAGCCTACGAACCATTTGGACTTGGACAGTATTGAGTGGCTGGAAAGGTATTTGAAGGACCAAGATGTGCCTATGGTGATTGTGTCCCATGACCGGGCTTTCCTCGACCAGTTGTGTACGAAGATCGTGGAGACGGACATGGGTGTGGCGCAGACGTTTCCAGGGAATTACAGTGAGTATGTACTTGCGAAGGCAGCCTGGGTGGAGGCCCAACGTATGGCTTGGGAAAAGCAGCAGAAAGAAATTGCGCGCACTGAAGAGATGATCCAGCGGCTCAGTAGCGGAGCGAATTCTGGTCGTGCAACCTCTGCTGCGAAGGTGATTTTTTCTAGCTGTGCTGCATTTTCATTTTTAGTGGAACCATTCTGAGGAGATTTTTGAGCTGAATGAGACACTGTTGAAATGCAGCAACTGGAGAAAATGCAAGATGAAGGACAGGTAGTTGAAAAGCCATTTGAACGGAAGCCTCTCAAGTTTCGTTTTCCAGAGCTCGAGCGCAGTGGGAAAACGGTCGTGGAGCTTAAGAAACTGGGCTCTCGTTACGACGACAAGGTAGTCATCCTCGCGTATTGACTACAGATGGCTTTAGATTTAAGATCTTTTACAGCTATGTGCACAACTGGCCCTAGTGTGTCTGCTTGCATGTCTATGGGAATTTAAACAAATCCTTCAGGAAGGTAACAATAGAAGGAAGAAATCTTACCCTACATTTTTGAAGGATGGAAACAAGTTTTGGAAGTAATCTAATCAGTCAGGAACTTCCAGAATTGGAATTCATGTTTTTAGCCTGAGCACTTTCGGTTAATTTCTTCCACAGTATTTGTGGATGGCCATTCACGCACAACCCCTTTGTGTGCAGGTGCTGTTTGAGAATGCTCAGCTTCTAGTGGAGCGGGGTGAGAAGTTAGCAGTCATTGGTCCAAATGGTTGTGGCAAGAGTACACTTCTAAGGATGCTGATGGGGACACAAAAGGCTACGTCTGGGGAGATATCTCTTGGTGCATATCGAGTCGTTCCCAACTACTTCGAGCAAAATCAGGTGAGCCTCTTGCTCGTTCAATTTGCATACCGGCATGCAAATTGCTCATACATTTATTTTGTGACTAAAGGTTCTAAAGGTTGGCTTGTCGTATCAGGCTGAGGCGCTTGATCTGAATAAAACAGTTCTTCAGACTGTTGAAGAGGCTGCGGAGGATTGGAGAATGAATGATATTAAAGCTCTTCTTGGGCGATGCAATTTTAAAGCTGAAATGCTGGATCGGAAAGTCGCTTTTTTAAGTGGAGGAGAGAAGGTACAGAACAAATTGATGATGTAATCTCTGGTGCCATAGTCTATCATGGAAATCTCATTTGTCTCAATGTCCTTTGAGTTTCGTGTTTTCTAATATGGTATGTATCATGCAGGCACGGTTATCACTCTGCAAGTTTATGGTTACCCCTTCAACATTGCTAGTATTGGATGAGCCGACAAATCATCTAGATATCCCCTCCAAAGAAATGCTTGAGGTAAAAACGCTGGAACTCAAGCTTGTGTGTGCCCTCAAAAAGCAAAAGCACTCTGGCCATTGTGCTTTGTTTGCTTCTTAGAAATTTGAGGTAACCTATATTGTCCCTTGCAGGAAGCATTGAGGGAATACAAGGGTACGGTGATTGCTGTTTCCCACGACCGATACTTTCTTCGGCAAATTGTGAATCGTGTGGTGGAAGTTGCTGATAATCGCCTCAAAGACTACAGCGGTGATTATAGTGTATGTTCTACTTATCTTCGCCAGTCTCAATTTTCTACTTCTCTTAGAGCATCTCAATTCCCCTGCAAATGTTTTGCTTTTAGTTTACCCCACCCACGAGACACACTGCATGTACCTTAAAACAATCTCAACTTCCCGAATGTGTTGAAGCAATTAGTGAGCTGTCATTTATCATGAGAACTTTGCTATCTATAGTGGAAAAGAAGTATTAGTGGAGATTCAGAGGGCACGTTTTATTTTTCTTATTTGAAGGGTTTGAATGATCCAGTTATAATTGCTTAACACTTTTCATCCAAATGATGGTGTGAAGGGTAGGTGTATTGTAGGCTTTTGGGAAGTTTTGGTTTTCATATCAGTGATGTTTCCGTTTTTGACATGCGGTTCTCTTTGCGTCATCAGTACTACTTGGAGCAGAACATGGAAGCTCGACAAAGAGAACTGGATCGGGAAGAGGAGCTCGACTTGAAGGCTCCATCTGTGAAGGCCAAGTCGAAAATGTCGAAGGTATGCCTTCGACATAGTTTAATTTGCATCCACTTGGACTTTGCGCATGTCATTCACCAGTCTATCGTTCAAAAGACAGAAGCGCCCTTCACTGACAGCCCTCTCCTTTTGTGTGCCAGGCTGAGAAAGAGTTACAGAAAAAGCAGAAGGCCCAAACTTTTAGTCAGAGCAAAGCCAAAGGGAAGGTAACCAAGAATGCAAAGCGATGGAATTGAAGGGTCAGAATTGTTGGTCTTTCGCTGAAGAGCCTATGAACAGGATGACGACTCTTACCATGTAAATCTGTCTCTACTAGGGTACATACACACATTTAGTTTCCCATTCTTGTTAGCAACAGAGGTGGCTATGCTCTGAATGGATCAAATTGGATATGCAGTTATGAGTACTTCAAAATTTCACTTTCTCAGGAAAGATTACATTGGTACAAGAAGTGCCAATATGCTCCTCTGTACAGGTATAAGGAAAAATGAAAATTATTTGATTGGTGATTGTGCTTTGAAGTCCATACTGGCAGGTCGTGTTCTGCTTATTATTATCATGTCTGCTTTATCATCCAAGCCTAATTGCACTTCCTGTAATTTATTGCCACAGTTAATATGTAAATGCAAGTACTAGGATATTGATGGCTTTGGAGGACTTTTGGGGTTTGTATGGAGTTCCATGCAATTTTGTGCATTGGCAGCGTTTTTATGCTTATCCTGCATTTCCATTTGTGTGATTCGAATGGACTGTGCATAGTGTGCATAGTGCCTATGCACTATACACTCATATTGTCACTCCTACCCTCATCCATGAATTTTAAAATTTCCAGTGTTTAGGGTATAGCTTGAATCTCCTGATGTTCAACAAAGATATGGGATAATGCTGCATCTGTATCTTGGTCCGTATCTGTTCATGTATTAGTATTAAATTTTTTATGCATATAGATATATTTATACCCCAATGTACATCAATATATATAAATGCATGTACCCACGAAGGTATCTGCATGTATACGCTTTTGTAATTGGGTTTTGAGGATTTCTTGTATTTTACTTTTTGACCTTTTCCTGGCCCCCTTTTCAAGGACTGAGCTATACGGCAATTTTCAAAAAGATTGTCCTCCCCAAAAGATTGTCACTCCTACTCCTACCTTTTCCCATATAATGGAGAAGCATTTCTGGGTGTCTACGGCCATATTTTGCAAAATAAATATCTGTGTATTGTAGCCCTTCTTTTGCTTGGAGAGTTCAGTGGCATTGAATTAGAAAACTATATGAAGTGTGATATAATTCTATTTGTGTGTATTTTAGAAAAAATTAGAACATCCCTATATTTCTAAATAAAAGTAAAATAGGATTCATTATAAAGTGTTCATTTTTAGCATTTTTTTACGCATGACATTGATATTGTATCATCTAAAATTTATTCTTCAAGAAGGTTAGTAGGGTGACCAACTATAATTGTAGTCATACCATAGGGGTTTTAGGTTAGAACACATGGGATAGGATTTTGGATTACTAAAAATAGACTACTATATCTTAGATCCTAATAAGGAATAGAATTGCACTACACATGGGTTGGTGCTTTATTGCATTATTAATATTAATACTATTTTTTGACGATTTTAGGATGACATGGCAGCTTTGGGATTTTATTGTTCACCGTGCTCAAGAAAGACACATGTAGGGTTTGAAGAATTGTTCCGTTTATTTACATTTTTTTAGACTTCAACATTGTGTATATTTGAGTGTATGCTAAAAAGATATGTTCATTTCTCATGTGATCGTTGTGTTGTTTTGTACAATTTTATAATATGTAAAGACTATGTTGGATTTGCAGAAATTAAAATTTGTAAGTAATGAAGGGTCCTAAAATGCTCTAATTGTTTTGAAAAAAATTATTGATGGGTCCTCACTAATACTACAAATTAAGAGTTAATATAATTGAAGGATTCCTAAAATTCAAGGGACTTAAAATAATGCCCCCCATAAAGTACCTCATTCATGCATATGTATGCCAAAAAACATCGGGAGCGACTTTCCAATTTTAAAATAAAATAAAAGAATAATAACAATAACAATCATCATAATATGTATATAGTACAAGCATTAAAACATTTATCATTTTAAACCACTAAACATACATTCATTCAAATACTTTTAGTTTCTTTTACAATTTGACTACATACATATTAAAAGGTATAATGTTCATACAAGCTTTAGGAGGGAAATAACTCTACATGTATTTTGTGCACTACATACACAAGTACATACCCTTTTGTTCACAAGGTATCAAGTACTCCGTAATATATATCTTAGTGCATTTTACATCATCTTCCAAAACAAGATATGACAAAAAAAATACATTTCCATTCTGACAATGAAACCAACTCAAAACCGCTGAAAAGCCGAAGGAATGGGTTTCTACTTTGGTAACTTAGGGCTTGCATGGCATACTGTTCCAGAAGCAAAAAGTGGAGGATTTCTCTAATGAATTACATTGATTGTTTTGAATACTAGCTTGAACTCCGCCCAGAGTCAATGTACCCAATCGACTACATACAGATGAATGAGTGGTGCTCAGAGGAGGAATACTGTACTGAAACCCGCTCATGCAGTCGGTACCATTGCCACGGAGCTTGCATCTATTGATGGGTGCCCAACTGAAATTAATTTTAAACTGAGTTGATGCCGTAAATGCCGTTCTCAGATCACTCCCTGGCCTCCACATATTCACAATCACACTCTCAAATCTTGCAAATATGATAATGAGGAATTTGGCAAGCGTTTAACTTTCTCCCCTTTGATTGGGAAAGTGCAGGAATACCCATTCTCTGTGTAAAGATGCTCCTGCTTTGGAAAAGACGGAGTAATAACTAAACCTCCGGGGATACCTGCTCACAACAAAAGAGGAAGCTGAAGACGAAGTTGGCTTGAGGATGCGAAATTGACTACGAACTTCACCGGCTGCCATTGGTTCATCAACAGGCTCCAGATTACAAGGCACTTGTGAGGCCCCGGCCGATGGGTCTTCAAGTCGGTCGTCAAGTTCAACTCCGCACTTGAACAAATCGGTATCGTCCTGCTTCCGAATTCGCACAACCTCAGTTTAGCTCCATTAGGTGTCTGCACTGACTGTTTTTCTGTCCACGCTATCTAATGAAAACTCTTTGAGATTGCTACGCATGTCCTAGTGAAAAATCTTGTGAGATATTTGCACCTCCTCACGAGTTATTATGTTCCTTGAGTGGCAGGGAACAGAAACGCTAGATCGAAGACATGTCGAATCCTACGGTTGTACAGGATGGCTTCAACGCGGGCGATGCATTGAGCACATTGAAACTGGTGACGAAACCCATTCCAAAGCCTTCACCAGGACAGGTGGTGGTGCACATCACATTGCGTCCTATCAATCCCACGGACTACCTCTCTATTCGTACGGGTAGCACCGTCAATGGAACGCCAGGTTCGGAAGGTTTCGGCATTGTCCATGCGGTATGCACCAACTCTCCTCCAGAAAATACTTTTTCCTTGCCATGACGTTCCAATTCGAAGTTTGACATGCAATTTGGGCTGGTGCAGGTTGGAGAAGGAGTTACGAAGTTCCACAAAGGGCAGCGGGTGGTTCCCATTCTAGCAACGCTCACGGGCAACGGATCGTACCAGAAATATGTCAACCTTGATGCGGGGTTCGTCTGGCCAGTTCCAGACGACATGTCTGATGAAGTAGCAGCCCAGTTTGTGGTCAATCCATTCACCTCGTACAGCCTGTTGCACGAGCTCCAAGTGCCGAAAGGCGAGTACCTTCTCCAGAGCGCAGCAGGCTCTACACTCGGCAAGCAATTGGTCACGCTCGCCAAGCACTACGGCATCAAAACCATCAACATAGTCCGGCGCTCGGAGCAGAAAGCAGAGCTGAAGGCTTTGGGTGCCGATGAGGTCATCTCCACCAAGGACGAGGATGTGGTGGCGAGAGTGAAGGAGATCACTGGAGGGAAGGGCGCCTGGGCAGCCTTGGACGCCGTTTGCGGCACGATGACGGCATTGTTGATGGCCAGTGTGAAGGACGGAGGACACATTCTGGTTTACGGTGTGCTGGGAGGAATGAACCTTACCTTAAATCCTCCAGACCTGTTTCGAGGTATATCACTTACAGGCTTTGCGATCACCAGTAAGATTCTCAACAACGGTGAGAAGAGCCTCGCTTGCGCTGCTGCGGTCGCACCTCTCGTAGGCAAAGGGATCATCTCCGTTGCGGAAGTGGAGAAGATCGATCTCAGCGAGTTCAAACAGGCCATGGTGAAAGCGGAAGAGCCCGGACGCTCTGGCAAGGTTATGCTTGTTAGCCCATAAAGAATCGGGGGCGTCCAGCTCTCAATTGTGTAATATCGTTACAGCGGAGTTAAAGTAGAATAGATTATCATAATACAGTGGCTTCCTCATGTCCGTGCAATCCAGCATGCACCTAGTGCGTGGAGAGGCCATCAACCACATGCTTCAATAACAGTGGCACTGTGGTTTTGTTACGAATTCTACTGTACATATATGATATTCAGAGTATTTGAATGTAAAGTACGTGAAGCATATTGAAATTTCGGTTGGTATACCCTGAAAGTTTTAGTGGTTGACTAATTACCTTGAGTTAATTGTTTCAAGGAATTTAAGTGTACCGAGGCAAGGCGCCGGTAGGCACGCCTCTTGATTTGGACCTATCCCAGCTACATACCACTGACGTCAAGATAAGGATAACATGGAATTCGAAGTACTAAATTACATTCCAATTTTCATGACTTTGCACAAAGGTATGTCAACGAGATAATGACGGGTATCCAAAGCATTTGGATTTCCCAAGCCGAAAGCTATTGTGACACAACTGTAATACAGGCTCTTATCTACCTATAATACATGAAGAAATGAAAGCTAAGGCACATCATGATTCTATCAGTGTAAAAGCACATCCTAAAATATATCTTGGCACCCTGTGATGAAGGGAAAACTAGCTGGAGGTCACAACTTCTCCAGCTGAATTTTCAGGTGTATGGTGCAAATCCTCCTTAACTGGAGATGGAAAAAATTGCACACATGAGTACGCCAACAAGAGCAATTCATGTCAAGGCAGAACTCAAGATTAGAGGTTCTTCATCCCTAAGATAGCAACAGAAAAGTTGAAGAGATTGGGCTGTTGCATGGTTTAGCACGATTAACGAGGTGTCAACAACTCACCGGTTGTCGGGACTACGAAGCTGTGTGGGTTGATCGTAATGCTCTTCGTGCAGTTGTCAGTCTTGTAGATGCCTATTAGGTAGTCAGCTAGCTCGAACATATTGTTTCGCAGGCTACAGAGCAATGAACATAGTTAGCAATGTATCAGAAGTACCACATGATACTCCTAAAGAGATACTTAAGAAACTGTATCCCCAAAATGCTTTGAACAGTCTGAAAGTGCAATGAGGGCAAGGGCTTGCCATCCCTGCTAACAGTTTAGGTCCGCAATAAATTATCCTTCTGGGATACTGCTGTTAACTTCATCCTAGGTGTTGGCTTCTAGTAAATTTTTAGGGTGTGCACAGTTCAGGACAGAGATGACAGTCAATTCGAATCATTCAAGTGCAAAAATTCTACAACTTGCTTAGCTGATTCTGGAACAATCTACCATGAAGCATTATCACTGCTCTATTCAAATTGGTAAATCAATTAGAAAAATCGGATGAAATCATTGTAAAGTGAAGTAAGCTAACCTGATGATAACAAACTGGGCATCTTTTGTTCGCTCCTTGATGTAATGGCCGACAATTGACACATTTTTGAAATCTGCAATCAGCGACCGACCAAAGAGTCTTTCAAAAAATAGTAAAATGCATGACTACAGTAAATCGCTGGCGCTGGCAAATGTCGGCAGCGTAACTTATCAACCTCGGAATTTAATTCAAAACCAAGGTTGTCGCATCCATATTCAGTAGAATATCGATATGGTGTACAAGCATAATATTCAATAGACTAATAGAAGAATAGAAAAAGAAAAATAGAAAAAGCCAGAAATTGCTGAGTCAACTTACCAAGAGCTGCATCAATCTCGTCCATGACATACAGAGGAGTTGGCTTGTAATGATGAAGAGCAAATACAAGGGCCAATGAGCTCAACGTCTGCACAAGACAAAACAGAGTGCCACAGTTTTTAGTGCCTCGATTTCTACAAACGGACCCAACTCGATCTCATGATCAACACCAGTTATGGATATGGGGGTAGTCCTGTCACTTCAGAGGATGTAATTTTCCCGAAACAATTTGATAACACTGACATTCGTAAAATTTTGGAAGAGATAAACCTTTTCGCCTCCAGACAAATTGGCTATAGCCTTCCAGCTTTTCTTGGGTGGCCGAACAGTGAAGACAACACCCTCTGCAAATGGATCCAAAGAATCCACAAGCTCAAGCTCTGCGTCACCTCCTAAGGTAATCATCTGACAAACACAAATGAACAGAATCAGTCGTAGAAATTCACCTTGAAAAGACCGGTTGGATCACAGAATGAGATATTCCGGGACGCCGTGAGGCATCCGGTTAGTAGTAAAATGATGCAATACATACGAAGGAAATACATCAATCCGCATTAACAAAAAGACGTATTTCCAGGCGACAATAAATGAAAATTCTCATGCCCATAGTACATGCCACATTAACTTAAGTTACACTCATAACTAGAAATCACAGACAACTGAACCATTGACATTGCGTCGACAGGAAATATTCGCAGACCTGATACATCTCCTTCAGTTTCATTGATATGGAATTGAAACCTTCCATGAACTCGTCTAATCTGCAGCAGGTCAACATGATAAAATCAAGTGTTGCATCAGACAACTTGGGGTGATGATCCTCATGAGCATCTCTGCGTCGTTGAAGCATAAAACTATGATGATTTGATAGCATTTACATCACTTACATTTATAAATGTGGATATGCCCATAGTTAAGGTTCAATGGCCAGTATCAAACAGACTTGTGTACCTAGAACACTACTGACGCACTGGAAGACAGAAGCCAAGAGTATTGTGCGTGAGTTAGAACACAAAAGGACAAACCTTTTCTTTCGTAACTCGTCATGACCCTTTTTAATCTCATCAACCGCTTGGGAGACGTCATTGAGCTCCCGTATCCTTTCGTCATACATGGCGGCCTTACGACGGTACCTGATGCCATTAAGAAAAAATACAATTCTTAAGAGTTATCACTCATGGAATCATCCTTGGTGATGGAGAAGATGATATGATAGTCAGACCATGTGTCTCACATTATGTACTCACAAATGAGATAGGGAACACAGGCGAGAGCACGTACTCAGCAATCGAGTCCAAACTTGGCTGCATCTCTTTAAGTTGAGCTTCAAGTACTTTGACACTTTCTTTAGCACGCGCCAGGCTGATGTCTCCAGAAGGCTCTTTGAGAGACACTTCCAAAAGAGCCGAGTCAATACCCTCTTTTTGTATTCTGTACGAAGGATTAAAATTACCATTTAGCTTTTTCGTCCCGAGTCCTAGGTACGTTCATATCTTACAATGCCTCAATGTAAGGTATACAGGCATGTCATGCAGAGCAAAAAACGTTATTCAGCACATTTGATCAATTGAAAGTAGATACAAAGTATCTGAAAGTTTCTTATCGCAAAGATATTATTCTGTTTCAAGAACCGATTAATTTGACCATGAGTGTGTCCAATGCAGAATTCAACATACACAGAAAGCACAGGGAAGAATAGGGACTGACTGTTCGATGTGCTCCTGCAACTTTTTGCTCAACTCTCTCAATTCCCTTTTACAACTCTCTGTCTTCCCCTCCCACGACCGTGATGTCTCTTTGATGTCATTTAGCTTGAATTCAGTATCAAGCTGCACTCAAGAAGTCAAACCTAAGAATGTTCAATCACAGGATCGGTGGGAAAAGCTTTTGCCAACGATCAATGAAACAAACACTGGATTCACTAGAATGCCTGGTGACGATGGACTGGACAAAATTATTAAATAGAATTTGCATACCTCCATTGTCCGCAGTTCATTAGTAATCTTTTGACGCTCCATATTTTCCTTCTTGGCCACTTCTAGCTCCTCGGTACTTTTAGCAAGAGCCTGAAAAACGGTTGTCTGCTGAGTATGTTCCCGTTTCACTAATTGAAGCGAGACTCTCACTAGAACCAAAACTTCGAACAGATTCTGCATGCTTATGTAGAGAAATTCAACGGTACGGCATTGTTAAGAGATAGCAAATAGCGCAAAAGGAACAATGCTACAGCATTGGTAAGAGGTAGCAGACAGCGCAAAAGGAAGAATTCTGAAAGGGAAAATTACCTCTTGCAGTTCAGTGAATTTCTCTTGTATCACAAAAGCCTGAGCTTCAACATTCTTGAAATCGTCTTTCTTAGTCTCCTTGTCTTTAGTAAGTTTTTCTTTGTCCTTGGTACCATCTTCGATTGCTTTTTTGAGCTTATCAATTGTTTTACCACTTGTCGATATTTGAACCTGCCTCTTGTTGATTTCAGTACTTGTTTTATTGATATCCTGAACCAAAATTGTCAATCATGTCAGATAAAAAGGCCCCTGTCAAAGTTAGGCACATTATTAAAATCAAAAGAAAGGAGATAAGATTCATGTTCAATGGAGGTCCATTGCTAAACGATGGCAGAATATTTGTGGCTGAAAAGATGGCTGGAATTGCAGTACCTTCTGGAGTTTGTCGACCAATGCTTTCTTCAACTTAAGTTCCTCTCCTCCTGCATTTTCCATTTTGTGCTGAAGGTCTTGGGCCTGTGGTAAATCAAAACTAGAATATCACACCCAAATTTGTGAATGATGAAGGAAGCATAGCGTTTAGAGATAACTATATTTAGAGGAAAGGAATTGAATTGCTGGACAGAAATTGCACCTTGGCTCGTAGTTTACTTGACTTCTTGTTCAGATCAGCAAGCAGTGCTTCTCCTTGAGCAAGCTCAGCGTCCAGAGACTGAATCTGGTCAAGCTCCTGCTCATTTGGCACTGCACCAGTCTTCAAAGCCTCGAGTTGCTTACTTATGTCACTCTGTTGTCCTTTCAGAGCTTCCAACTGCTCAAAAGAAAAACTAAATTAGAGTGGATGCATCCGGTATTGCCTCATTAGATGAAGCGATATGTTTCAAGCTTACTCAAGTTCTCTCAGAAAAGGCAGAATGAATCTTGCACCGAGAATCAGCGAAGTATGCATAATCTTAGTGACCACGCTTACCTCCATCTTAATCTTGGCAATATCCAGCTCAAGCTGAGAAACTGATTTGAGAGCTAACTGGTACTGATTTGCTGACAAAGAAACTCGTTCACGGGTTGCCGCTAGCTCCATCCTCACATTCTCAAGTTCTTTCTCTGCACTTGCCATACTTTCCCGAGACACAGAAGAATCCCTTATAGCAGTACCCATACGACCACCCCTAGGTTTGCCTCCGCCTCCACTCATGGTTCCGGATCTTTCAAAAACTGCCCCATCGAGAGAAACTACTCTTCGGAATTCTACAGCAGGACCATACGCTATTCTTGTAGCCTGAAGTCACAAAACAGAAAGTATAGAATCCTCAGGGTACGTTTTATAATAATCCAGTGTACTGAAGTCGCCCTCATGTAACATAAAAAAGCAATAGAATGATTAAGTATCATAAGCAAAGTAGACAAACAGAGGTAGAATTTCAGAGAGCAATATTAAGAGTTACATGAAACATGAGTAAGAAGTCCCCTTATAAGTATCACGATTACCATCGAAGGCAGTTCATTCTTTCTCTTTATTGCGAATACTGGGACACACCTGATCGAGATTTTTGGCAACCACAGTATTGCCAAGCTGTGAGAAGAAGGCAAGTCGTAGACGCTCATCTCGGACAGTGACTAAATCAAACAATCGCGGAACATTCTCTGGAGTCTGAACTTGTTGATTCATCCTTTGAATATGCCCGCTTTGTTTGTCCTGTAATCATATAACACAGGGTCGGTACAAGGCTTCCACAATCAAGAATTGGTAACTAACTGAAATCTGCAAGGAAGCCTTGCCAATGTGAGTGGTGCCCAAGATGTCCCATACAGAGTCAATATCTCGTTTCATTCAGCAGAGAAATGATGAGCTTCAAAAACCAAGCCAGTGTATGCATGAGTGAAGTACTGCTCCACTCACAAGAATGAGGAACGTGGCTACACCCAGCTGCTTGGTCCTCAACAGCTCCACACACGCTTGAGCTGCGCTGGTAGTTTCCACGACTATAAAATCCAGGCCTCCACAGGCGGTGGATATTGCCACATCGTACTTTGCTGCACACTCATGAAGAATATTAGACACATATCGAGCACTACTCACGTCACGGTTCACTAATTGCAAAAAATAAAGATTGCGTAGCTTACCATCAATTGCACCTAAATCTCCGAGTCGGCCATATATTCCTTCTATTTGGCCCGACTCTTTGGCTTGAAGAATGGCCTCTATAGTTGAGCCCTGGTTTTTCTCAGTGTCAAGCAATGCACGCATCTCTCCCACTTTTTGTTGAAGTGCTTGCTCTTGAGCTTGTAATGAATCCTCAGCCTTGCTGCCTTTCTGTCATCTCATAACGACTCTCATGAATATACAGCACAGTTATATGAACTCTTCATGAAGAGTCAGTCAGTACAACTCCCTTGTAGAATCTTGCATCCTATATGCGTCTAATGATTCAGATAATATTACCTATGAAGCTGTCATCCACTCAACCTTCACGCAGAATCAACAAAATGCTGTACTACAACACCATTGATTTAGTATCTTCAGTTCTTTACCTGCTCTTCCTCTTTGGCGGTTTTCAGGCTTGTTTGAGATCGTGCAAGCTCAGTCGTAAGGCGGACTAGATCTGCCTCTTTCTCCTTGATTTTAATTTTGGTTTCCTGAATTTTCTCCAGAGCAGCATCATATACTTTTTTGCCGGCCTCGTGCTGAAAACAACAGACATGATTCAGCATGATGAAGTATTCTACGATGGTCTGTACGGACTAGGATTAAGAAAGCTGATGATACTATTTCAATTCAAAAGAGCATGCTGCTGAGGAATAAGCAGCTCTGACACGCAGGAACATATGTTCCATAGACGCCAGTGATTGAATGCTGGACTATTAACTTGTGCTTGAATTGACCAACTTTGACCATTGTCTTCATGCGAAGGGCACCGAGGGAATAACTTAATGGCAATGTCGCTATGCTCAATAAAATCTGCAAACGTACGAGGAGATTTGGCGTATTTTTTTTGCTTACTTTGTCTTTCAGAAGTTTGCTAGCTGCGCTGGTGACACCAATCTTGCCTTCACATTCAATAATGTGCTTCTCCCAAGGTTCGAGCTCCTCTCGGGCAGTACTAAGAAGCTTACGATATTTTTCGATCTCGCCTGTCCAAGTACCGAGCACCTTGTCATGAATTCTCTAATATCCAATTAGGCTGCGATGAGTCAGGCAGGCATTGACCTCTAGGTCCAGAATTTACTCTGTTAGTAGTACGATACTGGTCAGCAGCTGCTAGAAGGGATGATAGCGTCACACACAAGTTCGCACCTTTGCAGCCTTCTTGCATTGCTTCAAGAGCTTTCTCTTCTTCTCCAAGCTGCTCGGTGAGCCGGACAACTTCAACCTCCATTTTGGGTATCATCTCAGTGGACTCTACTGTTTCTTTCTCCACTTCTTCGACCTTGGCAGTATCCTGTTGCACATCAGAAGACTAATCAGCTAATTTCACAATTAAAGTCTTCAAGAAAATCATATCATTAGACCTACGCAGGGTTCTTCTTAGAAGATTAATAAAACCAAGGTCATAAAGTGCCGACCAGGTAATTGAGGTTAGTGAAAGCACATTCCACCACAGAACACCCTAGCGCCATCACTTTAAGTAGACAGCTGAACATTATAACAGGAAGCCCAAGGCTAAGAACAAAGATTAAGTTCCTCAATAGAAAACTGCAGTCTTGTCGAAGGGAAACACAACAGCGCTGAGAGCAAAGCGACGGTCATCAAGAAATCACCCTGGCGATTTTCTCTTCCAACTTCTTAAGCTTCTGTTTGAGATGCTTGAGATCCTCTTGATACTTAAGATCTTGACGCTCGAAGGCTTTGAACTGATCTGAACAGCTTTTGAGCTCTCCCTCGATCCCCTGTAGTTAAGCATATCATAATATTGTCAGATGGGTTATACCTTGACGTACAGATAGAAGAAAATCAAGGAATCTGTCAACTCAGCATGGGTAGATCCTAGTGATTAATACAGAAAAATCTGCGAACCTCATGATGCTTGGTCTGTATCTTCAATATTTTGTCCATTTCCTTGATCTCAGACAAATGCGTGGCATATTTTTCACTGCACAACAAGATTAAGGAAATTAATGTGCTTCTCAAGTGGTGTGTTGTAGACAACCAGATTAAGGAAATTAGACGCTTTGAGTGGATCCCCATGGAGGGTAGGTAGAGAAACGCCTACTCAGAAGTTGAAAAGCATTGACCGTACCGTTCGAGTTTCAAAGCATCCTCCAGCTCAGTCACTTTCTTTTTCAGTTCCTCAGCCTCGGCAGCGGCTTCTTTGAGTGTGAGTTCCGTGGTACGTCTCCTCCACTTTAGTATTTCTGCCTCTTTCAACATGAATTGTTCTGCTTCGTTTTTTGCACCCTATTACCATGCAATTGCTTGCATGAGCTCGAAACAAAGGCATTGCCACAGGAGAGACCCCTATTTACTACCTACATACAGGTAGACGATGCGAATATAAGAGTAGAGACCCTCGATGCTCCGAACGATACATACTGGCAACGCAAAGGCCTCTCACAGTCCTAGAAACTCAAAACGAAAGAACTTTAATAGATGGAAATTATACCTCAAGACCGTTTTTCTCTTTTTCTGCCACCTTCACCCGTTGCACCATGCTGTCCTTTCTCTCATTCAATTCTTCCAACCTACAACACACCACTTGAGAAGCACATCCTAGGAAAAAGGCAATATAGCAAAATATTAAGCTTTTGATAGTCGTAGTAAGTACAATTAAATATTCAGATACAAGGACATATCCTTAGGCATCAGCTTCATGTCACAGTTTGGGTCCATATAACTAACAATCCAAGACACAGAAAGCCATCAAAAGCAAGTATGGAAAAGACTATATCTGACGTCAAGGAAGAGACTACTAAATATGGTTGGCTTACTGTTTGCTAGCTGCATCGATTCGCTCCACATATTGGTTGGATCCAATGATGTCCTCAAGATACTCAAGAAAACCCTCATCATGTGGGGATTGTGCCTTGGGTTTCATCAAAGAGATTTGTTCCACCTCACCCTGCAATTAAACAATAACAGATTCACTGAATGAGATTTTTTTTAAACGTGACGATTTTAGTCTACGAGGACAAATGCTATCCCTGGAGGACATTGCGGCATTGACCTGCGGAAAAAAAGGACTGATCAAGAAACCAAGAATTGGTTTAGCTCTGAGCAAAGTTCATCAGTACAACCATTTGACCATGGGACAACAAGAGAGATTTACTGACTCACTAGAAAGAGAAGCCATGGTCAGACAAATTGTTGACCAGAAGGTTTCTACCTACATGTTCAAGTGTCACCTGACACCCAGAACACTGCGTGGATTCCCACGTATGTGTGCAAGGAGAGAGACCTCCAAGTAGTAGAAATCGATGAGTGCGACTCACTAACCTGCTTAAGGACAAACTGTTGAACGAATTGCGTGAAATAGATTCATCAGTATTTTGATGGTTAGAAACAGAGTCTAACCTGTAAGATAAGGAAACGGTTATGCTCAAGATCAACTCCTTTGCCCATCAGTAACTTGGTGACCTCGGTGAATGTGCTCGTCCGATTATCGAGGTAGTACTTTGACGAGTTGTCACGAAATGCAACTCGCGTAAGCACAAAGTCAGACCCCGGTACGACTTCATAACCATCATTATCCTGTAAAAGAAATTCAAGGACTTATTACTACGTTGCAAGGTTTATTAAAGATTTCAAATTTTCAAGATTAACCATGCCACGTGAGCATATCAGTAAAAGGAAGACATACTCATCATGAAACCAAAGCCTGAGAATAGTGTCCTTTACCAGATCAATGATCTCTTGGAAGTGAACTGAAACAGAGGCCTTATCAAGATTTTGATGGTTGGTAGAATTGTGAATAAGCTCTGACACCTTATTCAACCTCATCTGAAAGAAGATGGTCAACGTCCCATGCGCTTCATCAGAACCACTACCATTATTCGAAATGAAAGAATAGTCCAATTTCGCGCACAGAACTCTAGCATGAAGTGGATGCGTCGATGAGATGGAAAACAAGCGAGTCACTTCTGGGATGTAAAACCGACAACTGGTAGAGAATTTCGGAAGAAGTCCCAAATTAAACTTATGGTTAATCAGTTCAGCTGTCTATGACGTTAAGAAGTTGCAGAGAACAAATAAAAAGAAAGTATGTGGTGCAACAGAACGAGAAGAAAGAAAAAAACTGGAGATCAAACTAACGTCAAGAACCAGTACCTGCTTTGCTCGCTTGCCGAAGACAAACAGCATCGCGTCAATTACGTTGCTCTTCCCGCTGCCATTAGGTCCAACGACCGCTGAGAAACACTGCGAAATCAAAATCGATATTTATCGTCAGCAATCGGGACACTACAGTAGTGGCTTCCTGCAATGCGGTTCATAACAATGGCAGCAGAGCCATGGCGCTTACGACCGTCACGAAGAACGGTCCAATATTTCTTATTCGATCTCTTCGAGTGTAATTAAATTAGATTTGTGTCTGTTCTTTTCCAACATCTTCAATTCTTGAGCTGTAACCCGTCAGACGTAATTGAAAAACGCTGGAAAACTGTTCAAATTAATTCTGAGCTAGAAAGCAAAAACGTCCTCGGACGTCGTTCTTCTAACCATGACTATCACCTTGTGAAAAGGCCCGATGTGCTTCTTCCCCGCGTACGACTTAAAATTCTCCAACACCATCTTCTTAATGAACAACCGCGGTTTGCCTCGCCCCCCAGACGGTCGATCATCCACCGCCATTTCAACCTCGCGCCCCATGACCGATAATTTCGCCCCCTGTTGCTTAAACCGGACAATGCGACAACTTTCAAATTATTGCCTCTGCTGATAACATTCTGACTCATAAACTTGGAGGTTCCACCCGCATTGAAGCTCCTAGATTTCCTAAATCACCGAGAACAGAACTTCAACAGCACACTCCCAGCTCTTCCGCACAAAACCTAAGTCGCAATCGCTGTACTGAACAGAAGAAACTCCAGAGCGAATGAAAGTTAAAGTAAGAACGCCGCCGATGAAATTCCGGTGACTGCAACAGAAGCCAAACTCCGATTCGGGCTCACTTCACCGCAATCCAGTTCCCGGAGGTGCGATTTGCAACCAAGAATTTGAATTCAAGCGCAGGAGAGCAGGAGTGGGACGAGCGCGGGAAGTCCTTCCGCTGAGGCGCCCAAATTTCATCAACCTGATGAATGTAGACTGGATGAAAAACGAGGCTTCGTTGAACAATATCGGTTTTAATATTACGCACCTGCAACTTCGAGCTACGGTAGCACCACAATTGGAAGTTTAAAAAAAAATTAATTCCCCTGATCTACCGGGTGTGCAATTTCGAAGCCACTATAATAGATGAGATCCGTTGGATAAAATGAATGATGTTATGAGCAATTGATGGATAAAAGTTATAGTATTCTATGAAGTTTTCGAGGTGTCTTTATATTGTGCATTCTATCATACTATATTTCATACTACTAAAATCACAACGATCTCTATAATATCACAATTCAATTTTGAATAATATTATAGAAATTCAATTGCTTTTGTAATAGCCATAGGATATTTTCTACTATATATTATGTATTCTTTTTGTGAAATATTTGAAAATCAAATGGATACTTCTAAGAGAATTTCAAAGAAACTTTCCAGACAACAAAACTATAGATAAATTTCATGTCCTTTTAAAATGTGATATTAAATAATAAGGAGGCACCAACCGCTAGCATTGCTCTACATATTTACATACATTGAAGATTCTACTTACATTGTTCACTTGATTAATTTATTCTTATTGCAATGTTTTCATCTTTGCGAAGGTTATTTTGTAAAAATTATGATATAAAAATTTTCTTTAATTACTTTATATTGCACTATATAAATTTTTTCAAAGAATATTGTATGAGGATGTCAATATTTTCATTTAAAGATTATACACGCTTTGTTTATCAACATTCTATTACATGAAAAATTGATGAAATTAATATATTTAATGCGTAGCAAAGCAAGCGCCAATTGCTCCTAAAGGTCCATTGTTCCTTTCGGGGGACAAATGGGAATTTCAAGCAGGTACCTATGGTTGAATTTTTGACCTAGTTTTTTTGAAATTTTTCTTGAAAATAAAAAAATTGATTAGCATTGTGGGAATATAATCTTTTTTTCAATCAGTGCCTGAAGACAACAGTTATGCTCCAAACAGCTCGGAACTTGGAAGGGGGGGAGAGGGGATAGCAAAAAAATTCAAAAATTTAAATTTTTCTCATAGGTTATATTTTTTGTCTACCAGAAAAGCTGTGATTCATTCTATTTGGATTTGTTATGAGAAAATTATGAACAATCTTGTTTTCCGGATAATTAGAGCATCTTCTTGAAAAAATTCCTTGTAGGATTCATTTCTCAATGCAATTTTTATAATTTTTCAAAAAAAAAGTTTCATACGGTTTACTTTGCTTGCTAGAATAATCTCACCATTGAAATTGGTGCATTTTAATTCCATTTTAGAGATATGAATAATTTAGATTTTCCTGCTATCTTGTGCCCACTTCTACTTAACATTTTTTGAAGACTGAAAATTAAGTTTTTTTTATATTTTATTTTATTTTTTAGACTCTCAACCCAATTCTTCACCATAAAGATTTAAAGCTTAAAACTTTGTAGTGTAAATATTAAAGTTAAGGAGGTTCAAAGTCAAATAATCTAGCCCGGCAATGTGCTGAAAAACTAGATTTTTTCACCTTAAACGTAGATATCTTGCAACCTGCAAGGTCAAGAATTTTGAACTTTTTTTCAGACATTTTTTATATTATTTAGGTGTAAGATCCTATGGTTAGCTGTGAAAAAATAATAATTTTCAAATTTTTTTATTCTTCGCTATAGAGAAGGTAGTTTTGAGTGTTTTTTGGTAGAAAAAAGGCCTTGGGCCTTTAGAGGTTAAGTGTCAATCAACAAAGAAATTATACCATGAGCTTCATATTAACTATTCTTTGAATTTTTGAAAGTGTCTCAATATTGCACACTTCTTTTGATACAAATCAAGGGCACACATTTAGGGAACACTCAATATTACGACACCCAAGCTAGTATCGTAGAGAGAAATAACTCCAACCTTTCTTAGAAGTTGGTGTACATAAATTAGGAGTGTTTTCTATTGTACATTATGTATTCCTTTTGTGAAATATTTGAAAATCAAATGGATACTTCTAAGAAAATTTCAAAGAAACTTTTTAGACAACAAAACTATAGATAAATTCCATACCTTTTTAAAATGTGATATTAAAGAATAAAGAAGCACCAACCGCTAGCGTTGCTCTACATATTTAAATATGAAGATTCTACTTACGTTGTTCACTTGATTAATTTATTCTTATTGCAATGTTTTCATCTTTGCAAAGGTTATTTTGTACAAATTATGGTATAAAGATTTTCTTTAATTACTTTATATTGCATTATATAAATTTTTCAAAGAATATTGTATGAGGATGTCAATATTTTCATTTAAAGATTATACATACTTTGTTTATCCACATTCTATTACATGAAAAATTGATGAAAGTAATGTATGTAATGCGTAGCAAAGCAAGCACCAATCGCTAGTACTTTTCTTAAAATTATAATAGTTATAGAGTGTATTCAAATAGTATTATCTTTGTCTTTTACACAATTTTTTGAATTGTAAATGTCTATGTTTACCATGATAAATCAATGTTATTTGGTAATGGTTGGTTGTTTTCTTGTTTATGTTTGTATAATAATTATTGGGATGGAAGAATGTTTCATTGCTATGTTATTAATAGTATTAAAAGTATAATTGACAATTTGTTTTTTGGTAGTTCTATAATGTATTGCTAATGTGCGTCATCCCTTTTAACTATAATGATACACTCTAATGTTGTACCCAGTGGTCATGGTTTGCATTCTTTGCTGAATAATTAATTAAAGTTGGCAAATGTCATTTAGCAGATGTTTAAACTTTAAAAGGCATTTAATATTTTTGCTTAGTCAAACTTCATTAGTTTCTATATTAACTTCATTTTTTGATATATCAACACACCTTTCAAGATGTTTTCTTCATCTAGTTATAGAAATCCAAAATTAGCTTCATTTTTTGATAATTGAAAAAATTAAAATGGATTTTATACAGAGTATGATTTAAGATAAATATTACTTTGTAAAAATCACACTGACTACAAAAAAGCTTAAAATAATAGTATGAAATTTTAGCAAAACTAGAGATAATAGTGATAAACACTAAATGTAACTGGTATATTCCTTGAGTTCACATTAAGATAAATTTGATAGAAAAAGTACAAAAGTGGTGTACCAGCTGCACTCAAATGCAAAAGAAAGCAACTTGATGTCCTCATGGACTTTTGGAACCATGCTCTCACACTGTGGCTAGATGTTCCAAGGCCTTCTTTCTTCTCGTGGAGAAGGACCCACAGAATGATGCGAGTTTTTCTTTTCGCTACCTCCAAGTACTGTGAAGAATACGTGCTTCGACCTACAGGACTGTAGCCCGGTTTCCACAAAGTCGCAAGCACTCATGGCTTTGTCCTTCGCAATTTGTTTTTGCAATTGACAAATCTGCGAATGCTGACGTTAGGCAGATGGGGTGTGCAGTTGCTACGACAGCAATGATGATTTTCACAGCTGCAACGAAACTCATTATCGATTGCGTGGCGACGAAGCTCCGAAGTGTACAAACTCCAGTATGTCGTGCTTCTCTCTAGCCAGAGGTGCCGCTCTCTGACAGGGGTTTGTCAAAATTCTTGAACATCTCACCGACAAATGTTACTTTCCGGCTGCTGAATCGCATCTCTGCAAATTCCGCCACTGACTAACCAGTCGTTGATTCGCACTGGAGGTTGATCGATCGGCCTTGTCAGAATGACCAGGTGGATTTCTATTGGGATGTCTTTGCTGCAATCGATCGAACGTCGTGCTGTAGGTGCTGTAGGTGCTGTAGGTGTTGTATGTTGTGCTGCAGGTTTGAGTTTGGCTTGTGTTTTGTGGGTCGTCAGCTGATGTCCATTGTAGTGATGTTTAAGCAGAATTTCGTACGAGAATTGCTAAGTCCGCAAGAGGATCTGGCGTTGTTGATCAAGGTCAGCTATGGCGGCTTTGTTCCCTATGTCGCGATCCCTAGACGCTTCTGCAGATGTCGTGGACTACGCGCAACTGGACGCATTCACAGGGGTGCCTTTCAAAGGAAACCCGGCCGTGGTGTGTCTGTTGCCCATTGCCAGAAGCAAAGAGTGGATGCAAAACGTTGCCGCGGAGTTCCATGCGCCCATAGCGGCTTTTCTGGTCGCCCGCCCATGCACAAGTGAATTTAACGTCCGTTACTTCACGCCCACGGACGAAATCGGCCTATGTGGCCACGCGACTTTAGCATCCGCATACCTAATGTTCAAATCAACCCTAGCTCCTGGCGCCTCCGCGATCTTCCACGCATCCGCAACCACAGTGACAGTGACGAAGATCGTGCGCAACGAGGAATGGCAGGGACAGATGGAGCTCACCTTACCACTCGTGGAGACATTCCCAACCAACACGGAAGTAACACTCACTCGGACCTTGCAAGGGTGCGAGGTGATCTCCACGCACGAGAACAGCCGGGGGAAAGTGGTCCTGGAGCTGAAGAGTGCGAAGCAGGTGGAGACGCTGGAGCCTTGTTTTGAGGAGATTTTGGCTGGGCCAGGGGAGTTGATGGTGACGGGGAAAGGCAGTGATGGCCGATTTGATTTTGTGTCGCGTGTTTTTGCGCCCAACCTTGGTGTGCCGGAGGATCCCGTGTGCGGGACGGCGCATTGTTCGCTGGCGTCGCTGTGGGCGGGCAAGCTGGGGAAGGAGGCGCTGGTGGCGTACCAGGCGTCGAAGCGAGGCGGCGTGCTGGATTTGATAGTGAACCGAGAGTCCAAGAGCGTGGTGTTGCGGGGAACGGCCGTTTTGATCGCCACTGGTGTGCTTCTGTGTTGACAAACTTTGCAACTGAGGTATGTGCACCTGAATAAGCATTTCAAGAGGGTGGTTTCTCCGGGAAGCATTTCAGGTGAGTCTTATTGACAATGGAAGACGATTCGAACGCATCTTAGCATGTCTTTTCGGAACACCATGAAAATAAACTCCGAATTTTCAAAGTGTTGATTGCATGTGTTGCTGAAATTGGCCCTAGAGTTCTCGTGTTCAGATCACATGCAAGAATCTGTAGGGGTTGTGTTTGTGTAAATGGTGCAGAACAAGAAGAATGATCGTAAGACCATTGTGAATGAAGAGTCTGCTGCTGGTAGTTCAAATAACTACACCCTATGGACACATATATTGAGTGCTATCCTTGGTCACAAATTCACAATTAGGTGTAATTACATTAAGATTGCAATAAGCGTAACCCAGCCTCAAGGTCTTTGAGGTGGCAAGCACTTGATCTGGTCATTTTGAAGCAAAGACTGATGTTGAGTTTTTTAGACATGTTATGAAGAATTGTTGAATTTGACCTAGTGGATCGTCAAGATCATAATGTGCTGAAAGGGGATCTTGAGCATTACTGTACCATTCCCTGATTTTAAAGGCTATTCTTTGTTTTGGCTATCAATAATAATACAGAAAATCTGAGCAGGCTACAACTGCTTCTTGGATCACTCAATTTGTTCCAGACTTTCTAATCTGGTCAGTGGGTTGATTGCTACCCTTTCCCTTGCAGAACTTCTTCCTTGAACATTCAACTAAACGTGATGCATGGTTGAGTTTGTGATTCCTATCTCCATCTTATTTCGCTTCTGAGTCACTGGCGAATCCATTGCATGCTGCATGTGCAATGCCAATCCCCGGTATTTTGATCTTTTAGTCACTTTGCTAGGTCAACAAAAATCAGTCTTGTACAGCCATGGATACAGCTTTGCTTGGTAAAGCTGCAGATGACCAACTCTAGATGATGCATTTCTTTGTTTCACCATGACGCTAAATTCCTAATAAGTTTAAAATCAAGCAATTGCTTGGCCTGCAACCAAGTTTCAAAGTGCAAATTTCAGTACCTAATTGCTTCTATGAGAGAGGCCCTCAGCATTCTTCTGTATGCTTGCGTTTTTTTGTGTATAAGTTGTTCCATAATCTTTGAATTTATGCATCAAACTTATGTGTACTGACAAAGTAATTATTACTTTAGTGTTTGATCAAGAATTGGGAGGTTCATCTACATTACCGGTAGCCGGAGGGCTCCAAGTACCGTGGACTGAATTTACTAAGAGCATCCGGTCAATGCACACCAAGGCTTTTTTTTTCACTGTAGAAGCTGTGTTCTGGCAGCACCCCATAGCATTAAATCTGGAGGGACGCCATTGCATTCATTGCTTTCTGTCATAATTGGCAAAATCTCGCCAAAAATAAAAGCCCTGAATTGCACACATCAAAACAGCCCAACAAAATGTATTCTAGAGTACTATCTTTTGAATTAGAAATTGAGTAGTATCAGTGGAAGTGCATCAAGAATTACATAAAATATACACAAGAATATTTGGATTTAGACTTTAGATGACCAAACTAGATTGAATCCATTAGAAGCAAGCTAAAAGATGAAAAATTATAGAAGCTACAATAGATCATGCCTAAGAAAGAGAAACCATGCAAAAGTCCACAATTAAGAAATTGATCTTTCTTGATATTTTTCTAAGCATAGCAACATGCACTTGGGAATGTGTGTGGGTTAGAATGACCGTCTAATTTTGCACATCCATCATACCACTTGTGATCTTTCATTCATCCTAATTCCTAATAAAAATGAACTTCATCTAGAAATTTGTAGATTATATATTTTCTTTTGGCAATTTCATCCATTCTCCTCCCTAATATTTCTAGTGTATTATTTGCTAGAAAAAAATAGCTGCCATGGTTTTTGAAGATTCCATGTTTGGCA
The DNA here is from genome assembly GCA_963969595.1 of Neckera pumila. NCBI lineage: Eukaryota > Viridiplantae > Streptophyta > Bryopsida > Hypnales > Neckeraceae > Neckera > Neckera pumila. The sequence goes on from OZ018409.1 coordinate 17,267,038, forward strand.
AATGCATATAAGTTTATGTATATTATATATAATTTGTTTCTCGAATTCCTCCAAAAGTCATTCATTTGACACTCTTAACCCTTTATGTACTAAGAATTCATCATTTTATGTTGAGGACTTTGATTGATCATATTGTAGAAAGTATAATCTAAATGGAAAATTTTATTAAATCATTAGCCCAAGTGAAGAACATTGAATGCATTGGTTTAAATGAATAATTATTAAAATAAATAAACAATCCCTGTATAAATTCTTCAAAAAAGCTTAAAAAAACATGAAGCCCGATTCGGGCTTCTTAATACGTAAAGGTTTAATCTTCACCATCCTCATTAGAGGACATTTGAAGCCTCTAGAAGACTGTTTTAGGCCCATTCCCAATGTTGTTCCGATTTTGTAAACAGTTGGTACGAGTTGTCAGATTTTTTTTTCCAAAAATAAAAAAATAAAAAATTCCCCAAATATCATTCTAAGGAAAAAAAAATTAATTTTTTACAAAAATGACATGGCATGATGTCGGCCACATTAGCCAACTGCTTTCCCTACTTTTCTGCAGTCTGGGAATTTAGGAGAACTCGTAGTCTTCTAGAGGTCTCAAAGGTCCCCTAATGTATTGGAATATATAATCCCTAAAGGATTATTAGAAAGTGATTGGATGTTTAAACCGATCAATCAATTTGTAATTTATTGACTCCAGACCAAAGGAGAAGACTAGAGGCATTGCATTAAAGAAGTTAGAGTATGTGTACTAATTGCACCACATCTTTAATTACAACAACTATTTATTTTGGCAAAAAAGGAATCATTTGAAGTCCCAAAACTACTACATTTGTGTAAGAGCAATTGAAGAAATCTTTGTACCAACCAATGGAGGTTGAAGCATTTTGTGCTTCAAGGTGGTTGTATAAAAGGAGTCTAATAGCATGAATAGGCCCCCTATGCTTCCAACTCCATTCATTGAAAATTCATAGAATATTCTATAAGTGTCAAAATATTATGAAACAACTTGAATAGTTTTCTTTCAAGAGGCTAATATATTGATTTCCAAGAAAATAAATCATAATTATAACCACGGAGCTCTCTAGGGCAAAAAAATGTTGGTTTTGAGATGTATATATCTTATTGTAAGAAAGTTTGGCTAGCTACCTTTCTTGAAAATAAAGCTAGTACTTTAGGAACACATGGACGTTTATACATATTCACAAGTGAGTGAGTTTGGGAAAATATCAACTTCATAATTATAGTATCCCAGATTTATAGCCTCCATATAAAAGAGACAAATTTCAAAGCGAGAAGTTTGGGCAAGTCGCAAGCGAGGCTACTATAGCTTGAGTCTACTAAAGTATCTTCTAGGAGTCTACAAAATGCCTTTTCAAAGAATATTTAATTGCATGGGAGATTACTATGCCACATAGCCATGCCACAAGAGGAATGCAAGTGCACATTACATAGGTGCACAATGCAAACTTGTATATGCAACTCTTGTATTATATGCAAGGTTCATTGCTATTAAAACAACTCAGAGGATGATTTTTGTAAAAATTATATCGAATTAATTAAAAAGACCAAAAAATTAGGTGAATTTCAAATTCAATGAAATGAGATGTAAAAATGTTGGATTGAATATTTATTAAAAAAACTTCACAGTATACATGCAAAATTGGAACACCTACGCTCAATTTTAAAAATCTGTACAATAAGTCCCTAATTTCTTTCCAATTAAAATTAAAATTCATTTGCAATGCTTTATTTAACAAAAAAATCTTAATTTTTTATTGAAAAAACTTGGGTTATGAAACATGTATTAAAAGAATTCATATAATTAAGTTTTTAATGCTATAATTGTCCTCAAAGAATATTCATTTTATGTATATAATTACTTTTTTGGATTCCTTGTTGAAAGGGCTATCAGAATTTTCAACATTAAAACAAATTATATCCCTCAAGATTGGTCTAAATTGCATTATAAGCCATTATAATTAGGGTCATATAATATGGGAGTATGTGTATTTGAGATGCAAAAGGTGCCCCTTTGGAGGCCGTGAAATTACAAGGCCAATCACAATCCTTGTACACCTACACGCACCTGCTAAGTATGTACTTGTAGTAAACAATCTTTGCCACAAGGCAGTGCTAGACAAAATGGAGTCTAAAATTACTTCTATAGAATGGCTTCATCTATAAATATGTGGAATTTAAAAATAGTGAAAAAAATTGTTGGCCAAGTCACTTGACTTACTTATGAGTCTCATACATGAGGATTAGATTTGACATAGAGGTGCCAAAATGAAATTTGATGTCAGATTTTGAAAGTCCAAGTCACCTTGCATCAATCACAAGATGACATGTGTCATTTTTACAAAAATGACTTTGATTTATGTTGAATTTGACCCTCACATCTATTACGTATAGATACCCCTTAATTTGATAGTATGGATCCATGGTTTGTTTACTTTTTGTGAAAGTGCCAAGATGGCGATCACTTAAAATTAGGTGAAGCATTGTATTTCTACAATCATCCATCTTTGCAATTAGAAAACACTTTTCAATCACATTCATGCACTTTCACATCTAAATTTGGCGACTTCATCTACATTTTTAATAGAAATGGAAATTTTTTGATGAAAAAGATTACTTTTATCTGACGAAAAGTAGACATTCACTGTACTTTGAAATGGTGCAATCTGACTCGTGGTGCCACACCCCCCCCAAAAAAGGGGTTGGTGTGGATGCTAGTTTCAGGCAAATGAAAGTGCTTTCTTCTTATAAAAAAATGCCGTGTCTGAGCATCCTTCCGAAGTCACAGTGCTGGGGGCAGTGCTTCCTTTCTTCCGTTCTTTTCCCCGTTTGCGGAGTACAAGTATCCGCCAGGGTTTCGAAGGCTTCACGTCTTTCAGTTGCCGAGGAAATTCTCTTTCCAGTGCTCTCACTTTTGCTCGCGCGTACTGAAGTGATTTTGGAACCATGGCACGGTGAGTTCGGTGAGCGGAAGCGCTGTATGGTCGAAATCGAGGTTAGTACCCTTCAATTCTCCACTTCCTCATCCCGACTTCACGTAGATTTTTGTGGTTTTCTCTCGCTTAATTTTGCTTGATGAGTGAGAGCATCTGTTTGAGATCGAAGTTAGATTTTGAATGTATCAAGATGTCTAACAAGATTTCCCCGTCCACACGTTGAAGTTGTTGTGATGGATGCCTTTGTCCGCCATTTCCATGATGGAATTCAGCCTCCCGCTGAAGCTTACAAGATTCGTCGTACGTTTCTTGAAATTATGCCAGACTTTTTTTAGCTTCAAATGAGTCTCCCAGCACCTGCTTGAATGTTAGCTTGCGGGGTTAGGGTAGACACCATTAGGGAGTTTTCAATATTAGAGCGAGATATCCCTCCGCTCTTTAACGTAAGATGCACTTGCTGTCTTGAGTTTTAACCTGTAAGCAGTACTTTTAGAACGATGAAGCTAGTTACCGCACCACTCTGTTACGTGTTTATGTACATACTTATTCGTAATTCAGGTGCCTCACCTGTCTGTGGACAAGCTTTTCAGGTGCTTTGTCCCCTGATGCACAGGATGAAACTCAAATAGATAATCAAATTTTTATGTGTCGTTATTGCACGTTGCCCGTGATATCTTGCAAATGCCAGAGTTAATCTTTGAGGCCGTTCATCTACTTTAGACTTGCGCTGATGTCTCACTTGGTGTGCCGCGCTCCACTTTAGAAACCATTTTTTCAGAATCGGGTTGATAGTTCTTTGATTTTTTTTATCATATTCGTGTCAGTTTTTATGAATTTACATTGCATCATTCATTTAGTTTGTGATTGTCTTGAAGAATCTTTATAATAACAAAGTAGAAAAAATAAGCATACCCCTTCCCGAGTTATCTCCTCTAGCCATGCTAAGAGAGGAACCCAACAACAAGTTCCCATCACAGTGAACTTTACTCTAGCTGTGTTGTGTTTGATCATGCTATCAGAATTGGACATTCTGGTCTGTAAAGGTCTCGGGATCTTGACGTTTGCTTATATTTCATGAGCTTCTGAAGATGTTGGCGTGATTTGGTTTGGTTTGCTATGAATCAAAATTAATCGAGTATTTGCAGAAGCTTGTACATCAAGTGTCAGCGCTTACTTGTACATGTTTTTGTATTGTGTAGGATGCGCTTCACATCAAAATTCCTTCACATCAAAATTCCTTCACAAGCCCTCGTATGAATCGAGCTGTGTGCTCAATTTACTGAGAGAGGCAATGAATGAAGGGATTTTACATCGACAAGTAATACGTTGAGTTGCAGTTGTAGAGGTGACTTTTATTGGTTTGTGAGTGCAAGTATTGATTATGGAAGATCTGAATTTGTCTCTTGTTGAGAAATTGTGGAGTCTTGAGGAGGTTAGAGTTTCATCTAGTGATGAGGAGACTCATATTAGAAAAGTGAAATTTGCTTTGAAAACTTGGAGATCCCAGTATAAAGAGCTTAAAAGTCGACAGGATGGCAAAAATGGAGACATCAAAGACATGAAGAGTGATATGTACCAGTTGATAGGGTTTTTCAGCGTATTTCAAGGAGTGTTATTTCAAGGTATTACGCAGTTAGCAATAGGTTGTGAATTTCGTTACATACCAATAGCTCTGTCAGTAGCTGCAACTTTGGGCACCATGGTTGGAATTTCTCTTAAGTTCTCCGATCTCCTTGATATACAGGATCGTTCTAACGGAGATGCAATATCAATTAAGGTACTCGTCATGTATCTTTTATTTCAGTCCAAGCCATGCAAAAACAGTGAAAGTCTTGAGAATTGATGGTAGTTTTATCGTATCTTCTTGATTTACCCGATGCTTGGTATACTTGCAGGTAATCCTTTACTACATCAACGAAATTCACCGACAAGGCAAAGATTTTTCCTTTCTACCTGTTGCGGATCCCTCTCCAAATGATTCTGCCCTTGTGAATTCTACTGGTTGTGCTCCTGGTGTTACGAATTATTCCAAGCCTTCTGTGGCTGAAAGGTGGAAGCTGAAGAAACGTCACGACGAAGAAGTTGTGAAGAAACGAGATCGTCTCGAAAAGCAATTTGAGAACGCCGAAACGCTGAAATATATAATTCTTGTGTACTTGTTCATCATAGGAAGTGGCTTCGCTTACGTTCTCAGCGTGATAATGTGCATTCGATATTAACAGTTGACTGGTGAGTCTTTCTAGTGATGTACGTAATTCGCATGCAGTACGTATTTCTTTCCCTCAGTTCACTTTTCATTAGCTCTTCTTTACCAAAGGAACTGCAATCAGAAAGCTATTTAGTATCCAACTTGTAAAACTTGAACCAGACTCTGGGGTTGCTCAATATGTTTCATGAGAGCATTTTGAACTTACCTTTATTGTGATTTACAAGCGAATGTGATGTCTCTCGTTCAGCAGGTATTGGTGCATGAGGGAGCTCTAAATCTGACCAGCACACCTCTTTTGAAGAAAAAACCTGGTGCAATGGTGCTTGTCAAGACCAAAGTGGTAAACAACTTGGTGGATGTGGACCTTGTTTTGAAAGAAGGAAACGCCGGGGTGTATGCAGTGCTTGGTCTCCTTGTCAAAGGTGGGGGTGCTTATGATATTACTGTGAATCCAAACACAACATATCGAGAGTATTGGATTGGTGCAGAGTCAGTCGGTGTACTCATGATCATTTCATCCGATGATGCCATTGAGTTTAGGGAAATGAGGGTTGAACGCCATGAAGGAAAATATGATGTGGCGCGCATTCCCAGGACGCTGGCGAGGTCGCCCTCACTGCCTGCTGTGGTTTTCGGCCGTATTTTAAAGTTTGTTGGGTTCTTTTTGTATTAGGTGTACTGTTCTTGTTTCCAAATTTAAGTTAGTGGTGAAGATGGGAGACGATGTATAATCGCGTAGATGAATCACACCATTTTATGAATGTTCAATGAAATATACTCTTATGCTAATCGTTGTAAATATTATGGCTATCTGGTGAATGGTTCAAGGTTTGGAAAGAGAGTTCAATTGAGGAGTTTGTAGAACTAATCATGAAGAGCGCTTAGGGGAATCTTATCCTTGCCGTGTTGTTTTTCAAGAAATAAAGTCAAAGATTTCATGAAATTTATTTAGTGAGGTGTAAACATGGGATGGTATGGATCTTCAATTTTTTGTTTCTCGTAGATTGTATTTTGGTATACATGAAAAGCTTTGCTTCATTCCATTTGGATTAAGGTAGAACAACCCATTAACCTTGTAAGGACACGCTAGTCATTGTGGAATTCATCTACTATGTACTTTAGAAAACCAAAAATATTCATTGGAGGTCAAACTACTATGCAAGATTTCTTCTTTTTGCACAAATTTCAATGATGAAAAATTGTGCTTTTGTCTTATATAGAAGGATTCTTTGTCATTCTTTGGTCTTTTGCATTGTTCTGGGGTTCATATCAAAGGATCCATGACAAACACTTAGGAAACGATTCCATTATGGATTCTTTCAATAAATGAGATTTGAGTCACAATCAACGTTTTAACCGTGGGATCTTATAGTAAGCTTGTTTGAGAAGATGTAAGAAAAATTCTAGAATTTCCACCATATTGATTGGAAGATATTAGCATTTGAATTGACAAAACACCTATTTTTGGCTCTGCAAAAAATCAGGCAGCTGCACCTCACAAGGTCGCATTTGTATAAAAAATTGTCCAAAATGGTGGATACTCCTTGAATTCATTCTTCAAAGCAAGTTGGCTACGTGCTTGAAAAATTTAGGTCATTTGGAATTGTACAACATGTAGGAAAAAAGTAATAAGTAGAAAGAAGTAGAAAATGATTCAAAACACTAAATTGTTAAGAATTTAATAATACAATTGAAAAATGTCAATTCCAATGGTGATAGTACTGCAATAAATAACCTTCATCCTATGCTTTTATTTTATTTTTTAAATATTAAAAGTTGAGTTAAATAAAGGACTTCAAAGTTTATTTTAGAATAGGGAATCTATAACTGCCCGCAAAACTAGGACACCTCATAATTTTAATCTCATAAATAAGATAGAATGATTCAAACCTTTCCATATATATATAAATCTAGAACACCAATTTCAAATTTTTATTTTTATAAAAAGTGATTTTTTAGAAAAAATTTGAACTACCCGCCGACCGTTGAAATGACATATCATACAATAACTTTTTAACTATATAGTCAAAAGCTTTGAAAATTGTTGGATTTTAAAGCTACTCCTTGGGCACATGTTTCTTGAAACTTTCAAAGAAAAAAAATAAAATCTCCGTTTGTAGTGAGCTGCCCAAAATCACTATGTTGCCAAAAAATGTCATTTGGTCCTTTAGGGGTTGAGTGACACTAATAGAGTGATTAGTGACCTCATTAGGAACTTCAAGCTTTTTAGAGTATATTCATTGTAGGAAGTAATTTTTTAGACCTTCAATGTTGGAAAATACTTTTATTGCTTTAGGTGAGTAAGGTAACCATTACAGATATACTTGGAATAGTCTAGAGACTATGTTAGGTAGTTCACTTCAAAAATCCATAACAAATTCATACTTTGTCAAAAATATATAATTTCAATTACTCTCACCATTTCTCACACTTATCTTGATGTGGGAAAAGCAATTAAAAATTTCAACAATGGCATGAGGTCAAACTCCTAATTCTAATTGCAATGGGCTATTTTACCTTAGTAATATGAAAGTTATAGTGAATATCTTGTTTTGAAGGGCAATTATGGCAACTTTTTGAAAATGAAAGTGTTGGATTCATTTTTAACTCAATTTTCACAATTTTTCAAAAAAAAAAGACCCCCAAGGTTTAGTTTGCTCGTTAGAACAGTGTTACCATAATTGTGTTTCAATTCCACCTTAGAGCTAGTAGCAATTTAGTTTTCCTTACATCTTGTACTTGCTTCTATTGAATAATCTTCTTAGGAATGAAAATCAATTTTTTTTTAATAAATTAAATTAGAAAAAATCCTAGGTTCTTGATGCAATTCTTCAACATTAATTTTTTTAATTTGGAATGTATATACAAAATAAGTTAAGAAAATTCAAAGTCTAATAATCTATTGATACTAGGTTCAAAAAAAAGATTTCTTTTCTTACTTTAACACAAATGTCTTGCAATCTACGTGGTCATAGGTTTTAAAATTTCTTCTACGTATACACATGCTAGTCTAGTGCAAGATCCCATGAAAAAAAGAGATTCAATGTTATTTAGTTCTTTTGCAATATAAATGGCAGTTTTGAGAGTTTATGATGTGAAAAGGGCCTTGGTTCTTTAATTGAATATCCTTTCAATTGGCATAAAAATAAAATCCTTGACATTTTGTTTATAAATTTGGGCACCTTTTGAACAAGGCATGGCCAATTGAACCATTGACATAACAAATGAACCATTGACTTAACTAATTGAAAAATAGGCACTTCAAAAATTGATATGACAAATTGAGAAATTAGATTTTTCTAAACAAAAATTTGGGCATTTTGTGGTGTAAATAACACATTTTTCTTTTAAAATTAAAATTTCAAAGTAAAAATAATAATTAAAAAAATATAACCAAAATTTTTAGTGCAAGTTTTTAAATATCTTTACAAAAAGATTGAGAATTTTTTGGAATCTTATGAAAATCTCAAAATTTTTAAAATTTGATTGAGTGAAATATTATTGATTGAAATAGGACATAAATTTATCTTTTCATTCTATAAATGTCTAGAATATTTTGCAAAATAATATATAGAAAGATTTGTGGAACTAATTAAAAAAAAGCATAAATTTCATAATTTTAGTCAGTTATTTTTCATTCAATGAAAATTTATAATTTGTGAAATTCTTTTCCACCAAATTCCAAAAATAGAATTCTCATTATTACTTATCTAAGAATCTTTAAGAAAAATTATGTATATTAATAGATTTTTTTCACAAAAAAATATGATTATTATTTTCTTAAATCAAAAACTATTTCAAAAATTTCTCAATGAAACATTGCTTTCAAAATGTACAGTGGGTTACCAATAAAAATGGCGTTTTTGAATTTGCAGTGAAAAAAATGTCAATGTTGCCAATTTTGACAGCCTCCCGAGAGCTGAAAAATTGGTATTCTACCATGAAATTATTGTCACAACATCATCTTTATATTAATAATAAGAGTACCAAATTTCAAGGCCAAAAGATTCACCACAAAAAAGATATTCCAAATCTACACATATGTATAATTGTGAAAAAAAATTCACTGTTGCCAACTTTGATAGCCTCCCAAGGATTGAATTTTTTTATTTTGCCATGAATGTTTTTAAAAGAGATTATCTCTATATTGATAACATGTGTGCCAAATTTCAAGTTCAAAAGGTTTATACAAAAAAAGATATTCAAAATTTACCAACATGTGTAGTTGTAAGAAACAATTTCACTACTGCCAACTTTAACACCCTCCCAAGGGCTGAAAAATTGCTTATTTATAATGAATTTTTTAGCAAGATCATTTCTATATTGATAACATGTGAACCAAATTTCACTAAAGTTCAAAAGATTCACTTAAAAGAAGATATTCTAATTCTACCAACATATGTTGTGAATGATTTTTTCAACCCTTGGGATAGTGTCATTTTATGGGTAAAATTTCACATGGATGTAAAAACTCATTCTTACAACTACACAAATCGGTAGAATTAGAGTGTATTTTTTTATGTGAACTTTTTGAACTTGAAATTTGACAAACATGTTATCAATATAGAGATGATTTCAAGAAAAAAGTTTCATGGTAAAATGTTTTTTTCTCACAGCTCTCGGAATAGTGTCAAAGTTGGCAATAGTGAAATTTTCTCACAACTACACATGTTGGTAGATTGCACATATTGTTTTGTGTGTGAGTCTTTTGACTTTGAAATCTGGCACACATATTAGAAATATAGAGATGATCTTGAAAAAAAAATTCATTATAAATAAGCAATTTTTCAACCATTGGGAGGGTGTCAAAATTGGCAATAGTTAAATTGTTTCTCACAACAATACATGTTGGTAAATTTTGAATATCTTTTTTTATATGAATCTTTGAACTTGAAATTTGGCACACATATTATCAACATAGAGATAATCTCTTTTAAAACATCCATGGCAAAACAAAACAAATTTAAATCCTTGGGAGGTAGTCAAAGTTGGCAGCAGTGAAAATGTTTTCACAGCTATACATGTTGGTAAATTTAGAATATCCTTTTTGTGGTGAATCTTTTGGTCTTGAAACTTGATACACGTATTACTAACATAATGATGATATTGTGACAAAACATTTATGGTAATTTACCAATTTTTCAGCTCTCAGGAGGCTGTCAAAGTTGGCAGCACTGAAATTTATTTCACTTCAAATTCCAAAAAACACCATTTTGATTGGTACCCCATTGTACTGTCCATAACATTTTGAGAACTATAGCACATGTGATAAAAATATTTTGAATTTAGCATCCAAAAGAAATCCCTTAATAATCACAAATGAAAATTTCTTGTATTGTCAAAATTTCCAAAAGTAAATTATAGATAGTATTCAAATCAATTATGGTAACTCATCCAAAATAAAAAAAAAGTAGTATTTGCACCCATTCTTTATATAATTGGCTAAATATTTTTATAATTGGATTCAATCCTTTTAATAATTAGATCACATAACTTGTATATGTTCTATGTTATTTAGGAAGTTGAAAAACAAACTGGAAGATGATAAATCAAAATTAATAGAAACTGTCTATCCAATTAAAATTTTCATAGATCTTTGTAAAATGGAACATGTACTTTTGGATATCAGATTTTGGATATCAGATATATATTTCGGATCTTTTTCATTGTCAGATATGACAGCAAAAGCATCAATACTTTTTCTCACGTAAATGTTTTAATATTTTGATCATATTAGGTCATTTACACACTTTTCTTCATAAGTTTTTAATCATAGTGGTATTACTTTGAACCTTTTAGTATGAAAGTAAATGAAACTGGAAATGCACCAAAATTATAATTTTGAGAAAGAAAATATCTTGCCTTGGGTTGACACTAACCAAAGAATCCTCATTTGATCCTTTAACCCCTAAACGTACAGAATGTTCTCCAGAATTTACGATTTGAAAAAAATCATCATAAAGTAATATTTGGAAGAATTATATTTTGGAATTTGTATACAAATAAAGGATGTATATTTTAACCCCTAAAGTCCCATTGTCCCTACGGGGGACAAAATGGATTTTGGGTAGGTTCCTATGAGCTCAATTTTTAATGAAACTTTCTGAAACTTTCCTATAAGATAGAAAAACTTATTAGCTTTTGGGGAATGTAATTTTTATTTCAATCGGTGCCCGGGAGCAAAAGTTATGCCCAAATAAGCTCAAAACAGGGGAGAAGGGGCAGCAAAAAAATTTTGCAAAAAATTTAATTTAATTTTTTAAATTTTTTTTCCTTATAGATGATATTTTTGCCTATTTGGGAAGCTTTGATTCATTTCATTTGGACTTTTTATGAGAAAGTTATGGACAATCTTGTTTTTCGGGCAATGAGAGCATCTTCTTGAAAAAAACTTTTTCTTTCACTTTGAATGCTGATATCTTTCAATCCGTACGGTCAAACATCACAAAATTTTTACTACATGATCTGTAAAAAGTGTAGTATAAGATCCTACGGTTATTTTCTAAAAAAAAATAATTTTTCTCATCTTTTAGATGAACGCAACAAAAGTAGCAGTTTTGAGTGATTTTTGACAGAAAAATGGCCTTGGGACTTTAGGGGTTAAGTTGTAGATTCCATCCGTACAATTAGATTCACCAATGCTATCACCAATGTTTTTTTATAAATTTTAAAAGGAAAATTCCAAAATTCCTTCAAAATTTGATTACAAGCAAAATATTGTCATTTTCCTAAGTAAAATTTGTTGGAATCATTTTGAATTGAGGTTCTTTTGACTTGGTAATTTTTTGAAATTTTTGTGTTCTTTAAACTATGACCTCATTTTTGCAAATCAAGTTTGAACTAAAGTCAATGCAATTTTGGATTGGTCAACCACTTGACATACTTGCACATTTATAATTTTAGAAAAATATATACTTTAGTAACATCAAATCCAACCATTAGATAGGACAACAACTTGATAAAGTATCTCTATAAATTAAAATGACTTTCATCCAAGCACTAATGCAAATGAAATTTGGGTTCAATTTGTTCGTCATTTAGATATTGAACATTAGAGCACTTAGGGATAAAGATCAATACTATCATTTTGTTGGATTTACTCACTTCACATGAGCTTCTAAACAAATAATTTTTAATTGGAACTATTTTTAAATGATGTCATATCACTACATTCAATTTCTCTTATGATACATTGTCCATAAGATATCTGCACCTATATAATCATTGTCAAAAATGCAATACTATATTTGGACCAAAAAACAATACTAAAATATAGATATTATTGACAAAAGATGTTTATAATTTCAATATGAAAGCCTGTAAGAGTCTAGTGTCAATTTTTGTTAAAACATTTCAATTCTTATTTTGACATTTTTTTCAACTTTCAAGTGTTAAAATCAATGTCAATTATTTTTCAACATTTAGTTTCAAAAAAGGTGTCAAAAATTTTGATTGTCAAAAGGAGTGTCAAAAGGAGTGTCAAAAGGAGTTTTAGAAATAGAATTGAAAAATTTGTGATTCACTTTGAAAATTCATTACTAACTCTACAAAGGTCCAAAAAAAACAATACAACTTGGGTGTGATTTCTCTTCCTCTTTCCGTTTAAGAAAGTTAGTTGAAAAATATTTTTGAGGAATTGTACACTTTGAAAAAAGTAGATCAATGGTGCAACCAATGCTAAATAGACACACTATAATCTTTTATAAGTTAAAGAAAAATCTACAATATTACATATAATGTAAGACTCTAAGAATTTCCAACACCAACTATGGGATGAAGGATTAAAATGCCATAACTTGCATGATAGTTGCCTTGGGCCATCCGATTAGTGACGGAATAAAAGATTTCCAAAGTTGTATGTATTTGTTTTGGTCATTTTTTGGTCATTTTTAATATACTCTATTTGACACTCTTTTTAGCATTCTTTTCAATATTCTTTCTGATATTTTTTGGTACTTTTTTGACACTCTTTTCAACATATCATACTCGACACTTCTTTTTGGCACTATTTTTTATACTAAAGGTCAGTAGATGAGTTTTTTGGCAACATTTTTTTGATAATTTAGTGCTAAAAACTATCAAAACACCTTCTTAGAGTAGTGTGTTCAAATTATGCACACTAAAGCTTTCAAGAATCTTCTTTCAATTCCTATTATGATTGAGTTTTTTAAATTATTAATATTAATGATAATGATGTTTAGTTGCTATTAGTATCAATTATAGATGCATTTACTTTATAACTCTTAAATCTCTTATGTTATATGCAAACTTGATTGCATAAGATCCACATGTCAAATGTTAATATATGCAATATATTTTATAAGTCATCTAATTCCAAACACTAATGATACCGATTCTATTCAAATTATTCTTCTCTAAAAGAAACTTGGCCATAGAATTGTTAGTCACATTTCAAGTTTTTTACAACATTAAATGTGGAAGTGATGCTGACCTTTGGTATCAATTTATTATGGATTAGAACTAAAGTTGGCTCTTAATAGTTGTTTGCATAAGGTAGTGATGACTATAAGCATTTAGCAAATTATGCTTACACCACTTTTTAATGAATCCAACCAAGTTTGTGAATAGATAAATTGATGTTAGCAATATGCATGAGGAAGCTAATGAGACACAATCTTTTACAATTTGTGAAATATAATCGTCCCCTGTATATATGACATAATTTTCCACTAATTTCACTTTTATTTGTACTTTGAGAAAGGCCATGGTTTGTCAAATATAAAACCATGCAATGTAATATACCATCCATTTTCCACCAATTTCATTTTTTTTATGATTATTTGACTTTCTAGATTTTGGATTGGACTTTTATAATATCATTTATAATTTTTTATATGTTCTAATAGTGATATTAGGTGTAAATCACGTAACAATATTACCTATCAATAGACTATGTCATTCACAATAATATCATTTAGTATATATATATATATATATATATATATATATATATTCATCGAGATAATCACTTGACATTTTGCAAACGTAAGAACATCAACACTCATAAGAGTCAAATGCCTCATTTTGGCATCCTTGAAATATCTCAATAAGTGTTGGCTTTAGAAGATCTTCATCCCAATCCTATCAAATTTTGTACAAGATACACAATGGTGCGATGCGCTTGTGGCAAGGGACTTGGCTAGCTATATATAGCCTAAAATGAGCCAATAGGTCCTCCACCTACCAATTTTTTTTATTTTGTTTAGCAGCCAAGGATGAAGACCATTGAGCCCCTCTATTTATTAATTTCAACCAAGTGTTAAAAAGAGGACAATGCATGAATAGGAAGGTAAGGTAACTTCCTAACAAGATACTTCATGTTCTATTTGATTTAAACAATGGTGTGGCGTGGTTGTGGTAGGGGATTTGGCTAGCCATGTACAACCTAAATTGAGCAAGTAGGTCCTTTGCCTACCAATTCTTTTGTTTTATTAATCGTTTAAAGATGGAGACCATTGAGCCCTTTTATTTATTAATTTTAGCTAAGTATTAAAAGGAGGACAATGAATGAAAAAAAAGGCAACTTTTTGACAAGTCACTTTAAGTCGCCTCAAGTGGCAATCTCCTCATCACATATCAATTTAATTCACAAAAAGAGGCAATCGCCTCACCATGCAAAGTTTGCTTGTGGCTAGTTTTTTCTTTTGTCACTTCATTTTTCATCCTTACATCCACATTTCTCTTACTTGTTAGTTCTTTTGTCCATTTCCTCATTTTATATAGTTGCTTATTTCTATTGTGTGAAAGTATTCATTTTTTTGTCGCTTCATTTCTCATCCTTACATCCACATTTCTCTTGCTTGTTAGTTCTTTTGTCCATTCCCTCATTTTATATAGTTGCTTATTATTGTTGTGTGAAAGTATTCAATTTTATGACATATAACTAGTCCTATAATCCTTTGCAATGAATTCAAATTATTTTGCAATATGAACAATATAGTTTATTTTTATTAATTGCATAACATAATATCCAAATATAAATGGTGAAAAAAGGACAAATATGTACTCTTTGGGAATTTTGAAAATCATAATAAATTTGTCTAAAAGACATCTGGCAAAACCCAAGGTCATTTAAGAACTCACTTGGCGTTTTGCTAAAGGTGTTTCAAGCGCACCAAGGAGATCAAACCTTAATCTCCAAGATGACAAGGTTTGTCATGACCAAGAGACCACCCGTAGGCTTTGATGCACTCGTTACGATAGGAAAGGTATTCATATTTGTGAGCCCAAAGTTCACAACTGGGCAATGCAAACCAATCCCAAAGCCTATGAGGGGTGCAAGGGGTGCTTGTGACATAGTAGCTGTGTATCTTTGAGCTACTAAAAATTTAGAAAGTCTAGCCCTTTTGAACCTTAAATGGTGAAATGACACCTCAAAATTCACTTATGAACACTTGGAGCTAAAATTAAAGAATTTATGAACAAAATTCAGAGAGGGATTGGAAGGGACTTTTTCTTTCGCATTTTTTGACATCCTCTCTGAATTTTGTCTATCCCCATTGTATATGAGGTATATAAAAACGCAAAATGATAGGCCTTCATATTACAAAAAACATCTCCAAAGCTGATATAGAATTCTATTGGATATCTATGAAGACTTCCTTCATTGCGTGGTCAACATTTGATTGTCCATTTAATGTAATGAAATGGAAGTCAAATAGCATGTGACATGCAAAGACATGAACATCAAGATGAATATGACGTTGTTGCAATTGATTTCTCAGAAATATTTGGCCATTTCAATTGGCGTCTAAAAAATCAATATTAAAATTTTCAAGCATTGTAAAATTATGCTGATGTGGCTTGCCATATCATCCTCGTTGGATGCCATGTAATTTTTTCTATTGCCACGTCAGGTGCCATGTTTTCCTTTTTTTGGAAAGCTTGCTACGTAGATATGCTTCTCCATTTTTCACACATCAGATAAGCATTGTACCATAGATTGCAATAACTTTCAATAACTTACCTAGAGACTTTCACTAATTTATCTTCAAACAAAATGGGTTTGCTAGCTTTCATGACATTCTACGTTATTTATGATGTTATCAAAAATACTAGTATGTCTTTGTTCATGTCAAATAAGACATCACCGTTGATAATAGCATCAATATGTTTTTATTGTAATCTTCCTACAACATCCACAAAAATCTACTTTGGGGGCCATCCGCACCCTGACATCTTGATGTTTCATCAAATATCTATGTTCGGAGTCAAGACAACCAAAAAAACATGTTTTTTTTATAGTATGTCAGTAGTATGCATTCGTTGCAAAAGAAGAAATATTTGCTTTTGTTGCTAATTAGTTCTTTTCTCTGACCTTTATTTTATTTAGTTGCTTGTATTTGTTGTATGAGCTTTTCATTTTGTGTCATGTAACTAGTCCTACACACCTTTGCAATGAATTCAAATTGTTTTGCAATATCAACAACATAGTTTATTTTTCTTAATTGCATAATATCATACCAAAATCCAACACAATTTTCTAATGATTACATATTGATTTGAATTCAATTGTCCTTCCGGACTATTTTCCATTTTTGTATAAAATTGCAAATTGTTTTGCAATGATTTGAATCATTGTAGAACAAGATTGAACAATTTTGCTTTTGTTGACATTTCCAAAAGAATCTCAATTGTTTTTATGTAGAAGTTAGATTGTTTGGCAATACTATTGAATTGTTTTGTAGTCACAAACAATACTCTACAATGTCCTTTGTAGCCTACTTTGTTCAATTGTCAAAGTCATTCAATTGTTTTGCTATCAAAAATGTATCTCTAGTTTATTTTCAAAATTCTAGTCTCCAAAAGACCTATATTGTTCTACAATGATTTGTAATTAACTTGTAAGCAAAACAATCTTCATCACTACTTCCAACTATTCAACACTTCTCTTTATTGTGTGATTGCAAGAAAGACCGGTACGGTACTGCAAAGTACTAAAACATTGTCACAAAAGGAATGTCGAAGCTTCCTTTTGCAATAACTTCTGAAGCGAGACTTGCATGAACTTGAAATTTTTGTTGGAGATTCTTCTTTTGAGATTCATTATATCTCATATTTTTCAAAAATTGTCGAAAATCATTTTATATTTAAAAATCATTTAAACTAATATGTCACGTTTTGAGTTTTAGAGTTTTTTACTATGTAAGGAGTCCCCAAATTTAATGATTTGGAGCTGAAATTTCTATGGTCTATTTCCATAGTTGGAACTCATGTTTCTACCAAGGGGCATTAAAAAATATATTATTTTATATCCTCTACATCCATGCAAAGAGGGCTCCCTTGCGCACGCAATTCTAAACATTGAAGATGGTTTCTGGATGATTTTTTTGGTGAAATCTCTTTACCATGAAGTCTTCCGAAATTGCATTTTTCAGTTTCTTTTAAAATTATTTTTCCTATTTTTTACAAATTAAAATGTCAAAGTATGTAATTTCTGGTGATTCTGCACTTTCTAGTTTTATTCTTAGACAATTTCTTTTGCTTTTCCTTCGTAGGGTACCTTCTTCTTATATGTATATACATTTCTCATATTTTTTATATTTAAAAAAAATATTTTTCTATTTTTATAGTACTCCTGAAAAAATGGCTGAAAATGGCCAAAGTGGAATAAAAACAGAAGGTCATTCTTGCAACAACCCTATTATGCTATAAGGATCTTGGATAGTGTTGCAATAATTTTGGATTATTCTTCTACAATAGTTTCTATCTAAATTTTACATTACTTTGAAATGTTTTTGAGTTGCTTTGCAATTGCAGGTAGTATTCTATATTATTTTCTATATCTTGTTCTTTCAAAAACCTAGATTTTTTTTCAATGACTGTGATTGATTTTGTAGTCGTAAATTTTGTTTTTGGCACCACGGGGACCAAATTGTACCATTTCAAAATAAACCTCTGCTTTTCATTACACAAAAGTAATCTTTTCTTGCCTAAAAATTTCCATTTCTATTAAAAATGTAGATGAAGTCACCAATTTTGAATGAATAAGTGTATGAATATAATTGAAAAAATACATGTCACACTTCACCAAATTTGAAGTGATCACCATCTCAGCACTTTTTCAAAAATTAATAAAAAAAAAAAAGCACAGGGGGTCACTCTATGTGGACCTTTGGATATCATGTGCGGCAAGGTGTTTTTTTTAGGGGGGTATTTAGATATCCCGGGCCAATTAAATGGTCCCTATTATTACCTAATTTTGGAATTCATGGCATTTAAAGTCCCCGTATCATTACTTTGAATTTGCAAGGAAGGGCATTTTTTAATACCCTATCTTCATTATAAAGAAAAAAAGTAAAGTGAAAAAGGCAAGTACTAAGAAAAAAGACAAGATTAAAGATAGAAATAAATGGCACAGAATAAATTTGGAAGCCCAGAAATCGAAAACTATCTAAAGCCACCAAAAGAATGGGAAGGGAAAAAGTCACAAACTACCTTTGCGCCCTCCAAATAGGAAGGACAAAAAATCTTAAACTACCTTGAGCTAGAAGAAATGGGAAGAGGAAAAGTTGTAAAGTTCCGTAAGTCCAAATAAATGGGAAGGAAAAATAACCTTAAACTACCTTGAGCCAAAAGAAATGCAAAGGAAAAAATTTGTAAACTACCCTGAGCCTAAGAAAATACGAAGGAAAAAAAACTTAAACTACCTTAAGCCCAAAAAAATGGGAAGGGAAAAAATACCTTAAACTACCTTGAGCCCCCCAAAATGGGAAGGTAATAAAATTGTAAACTACATCAAGCTGAAAAATTCAGAGAAGGAGAATAAACCTTATCCTACCTTGAGCAAAAAAAAATTTGGTAAGGAAAAAAAAAAAAATTGCTTACATCCACAAAAAATGTGAAGTAAAGGAACAATTTGAAATTGCTTTCAGTTGAAAAAAAATAGATTTAGGATTAGACTTCACAAATTTGTACAACACATCACATATTGTAATTCAAGAATGATAAGACATGTTTCAGACACACTTGCACTTTGTGAATAAGAACATTTGAAGTCACAAAAACAAAACAACTCCTTCCTGTTAAGCATGGATGACATAGAAGTCTCAAAATCACAAAATTAAGCAAGAAAAATGGTTGGAATGCAAACACGGTTATGAATGGGACAAGGCTAGCAGGATTAGAACACAACAATCAGAGGACGTGCGCAGTGTTCAAACACATAACATCGACCCCTAAGGACCCAAGTGACCATTTTCTATTCACTGCCCCTATTTTTTGAGCTTTTTGTTCTCAGATTTTGAGTTTATTGAAAAATAAAATTTACACCTACAAAATAGACTACAATACAAATCCATAGGCGGTGGTTTCATCAAATTCCAAGTTAAACTCCGCCTTGTGGAATTTTTTAAAGTTAAGTGGTGTAGTGTAGTTTATAGCTCAATTTTTTTGGTTCAATTTGGGCATGGACTAAAAAGTCTGCAAACCAATATGCTTCTTGCCCACCTCATAAAGGTCAGATCCAAGGAATTCAAGGAGAAAACAAGTGTCCCATTCTTTTTTCTCTTGCAAACACTATTGAAATTTCAGTGACCACCATGCATTGCAAACTTGACCATGAATTGTAAAATTCTTGGAATGTAATGAAATTTTACATGTATATTTTCAACTCTCTTTTCTTTCATTGAGCACCAAAAAAGTATCATTATAACATATTCTCACAAAGATATGCTTCTTGAAAGTGCGCTGCCACGTATTTCCACTAACCCAATAAAAACTTCAAAATTAAATATCTTCTAGATCGTGTGGTGAAATACTCTGAATTTTTTTGAGGTGCTCCATTTCAATGTTAACTTCAAGATCCTATGGTTACATTCTATCCAATCTCAAGAAAAAATTGAGCAAAAATTGCTCAAGTTGTTAGCAGTTTTGGCCCATTTTGAAAGAATACCCCCCCTTAGGTCATGAGGGGTTAATGAATTTGTCCATCCAGTACTAGAAATTTTCCATCTGGGTAGGTTGTTGAATAGTTCTATAAATTGAACCTAGTGATAATAACTTCTAAGATCTATATCTAGGACCCTATCTTAGAAAAAAAAGAATTATATATGAGGTATTATTCCCTTAGGTATCTTACTTATAATTGAGTGCACATGATTTGGTACACCGTATATTAGCTCTAAGTTATTTCTAATTTTTTGACAGTGTGAATTAAAACCTCCCTATATTATGCTGCACGTTGTTTGCTAAGTTTTTCTAAGTGTCCCCCCCCCCCCCCCCCCCCCCCGTGAAAAAAAGCTTGGTCACTGCACTTATACAAAATAATGAAATGAGGTTGCCTTGACAATTAGGTTGCTTACTTCAAGAAAGTTATTTTACAAGCCATCAAAGACAACAAATATTTCTATAGATAGATATTTCTTGTTTGTAAGCATGGAGGTTTATGAGTCCCAATTACAACAATACTTAATTCAAAAACAGTGCATTCTTGTAGTGAAACAATAAATATTTGTATAGTGTAGAACGTTGAGAAATTAGTGAGGAGTAACCTAATTTCAATTTATTTTTTTGTGTAGAACTTTAGAAGTCTACTTATTAAAACGGCAGCCAGTGCAATTGAGAGGTTAGCTCGAATAACCGCAACCGCGAGGCACACCCTAGACTGCCGCGGACTACCGTGATCCAAACATCCGGTTACATGTATGTACCAGAAAAACAACTCTGGTACCCGGCGTCGTCATCATCGTCAAGCGCATTCTGTCTGGGGAGTGGCGATGTCCATGGCGACTATGCCCTTGCGCCTTCCAAGGTGCCAATCTCGCAGGGACGATGTGGAAGAGAAAGCTGGGATTGGGGAGCTCCATGACAGGGAGGGTAGTGACCGTTCCGCAGCGCAAGCGGGACATGATGCGCATGTGCGTAGGAAAGCGATTGGCAAAGGATTGGCAAAGGAGGGTAGCGTAAAGAAACTGGCAGAGATCAAAGCGGAAAGGGAACCTCTGAAGAATCCATCTGCAGGTTAGGTCTTGGAATATTATTCATCATCTTCCCTTCGAATGTTTAGTTCAAGATGTACGGAGTAATTCATTGTGTGACCGAGCTCTTCGTAATGCTAAGATTTGAAGGTTCGATCATCTGTGTTTTTGAGGTTATATAGTCTAGATATGCAGGTCTTATGGAATACAAGGATTGTTACAGGGTTTGGCCTGTAGAAAAGCTTGTACTGAAACAAATAGGGTTGGTTATAAGCCCTCACTCCAAGCTCTTTCTCATGTACAGTAGAGCGGCCTCTGCTCAAGATAGGGTTTTCCGAATTGAATCAGTGGCACAGAGGATTGACGAATGGCTGGCGCTCGGAGTCAAGCTGTCGCGCCAACGGCGATTCGATGAATTCCGGCGTGTCCTGCCTTCCAGAAAAATGAAACAAAAGTCTTACACAAGTTTTCTATTACTATGAAAAACTAATGATAAAAAAGAGACCTAATTTGTTGTGATGATAAAGTGTTAAAAGTCAATGTTGCCTACATTATCTTTGTAAAGGTGTCTACCTAGAATGAGCTTACCTCCCGACAATGCTCACTCTGATAGTATAACCTTGTTCATCATGAGTTACTTTCGCTAATGTAACTATATTTGAACCAACTCAATAAGCTTTGTGACGCCATGGGTATACTTAAATAAGTAATGAAGAAGTAATTTTGCACATTGGTAAATGCTTATGAATCTAAATCCAAGTGGTTAATTAGTTTTGGAGGCACAATGAAGCGGTAGTAAATGTTCAAAGCTGGAGGTTCTTGAAGGCAATAAGTACAACCTACAAAAATGAAAAATCCATTTGATGCGCACTGAAATCTGCGGAATGGAGACCAGAAACACGACTGAGAACAGAAAGAGAGAGCCACCACCACTGCAATCAAGGATGCTATCAGCCGCCGCGCCGATCCCGCTAATGGAGACCTGGTGAATGGAGACCGCAAGCACTACCGAGAACAGAATGAGAAACACCACCCCTGCCGCAAAGGATGCTATCAGCCGCCGCGCCGATCTTCTGTCTCTCTCCTCTTGTTGTGCCCTTGTTCTCACAGAGTCGAATTTAAATTTCTCTCCTTCCTCCCGGAGACTCAGCCGCCAAGAAACCAAAATCTGCAAGGCAGGACACGCTCAGCTTGCAGCAACCCCAAAACAAACGAAACGAAACGAAAGTACGAAGCGAATTTCAAACAGAATTTAGGTCAACATAGTGGAGACGGGTACGCTGCGCGTGGCTTCTTCCCCGGCGATGGTGTCCTTCAACCCCTTGATGGACCGCAGCTTCAAAATGACGCAGATGATGGTGACGAAGGACGAAAGCAAGGACCCGAAGCAGACCGCCCAGGTGTTGTTGCAGTGCAAGGAATTGGGCTCCGACACGGCCGTGAGGAGAACCCCTTGGAACACAAAGTACTTTCCCACCATCTGGTACATCTCGTTCTCAAAATCCAAGCTCTGTTTAAGCTTCCTGTCAAACCAAGACGTGAACAACTTGTCTTTGACCGACGACCTGAGAACCTCCTGGCACCGGTTTTTGAAGTTGATCTCCAAGTCTTTGAATAAATTGTTCATTCGCGGTATCTGCGTCATAAAAAAAAAGCGAAGCCTGCACTGCGACAGCCTTCTACGAATTTCACAAACATCAGGGCGCTCATTTGGCTGGAGCTTCCAACAATCTTCAATCAGCGTTCTCAAAGGGTCTTCACGATCAAGAAGGAGCCTAGGTCGCTCGCCTCTTCGGACTGCAGCAAGGACGGTTTTGCAGTTGATAAATTCCAAATAGTGGAAAGGCTGTTCCCCAGTGAGAATTTCAGAACAGACAATGCCAAAGCTGTACACGTCTGCTTCCCACGGGTAGCCTTGTTTCCCAGTCCCCACGGCACAATTAACTTCAGGTGCCATATAAGCTGGAGTACCCACCTTCTCTGTTGTACAAATGGAGGTATCAACACCATGCTGCTTCGAAGTCCCAAAGTCAGCAAGCTTCAATTGGTAAATACGCTCAGATGGCCTCTTGCCATTGTCCAACCGATTCACAAGGATATTACCCGGCTTCAAGTCTCGGTGGATCACCCTCCCATCCCGCAAAGCACACATTCCTTCCACGATTTGTGACATCAAATCCATAGAGACATCGAGAGGAAATACATGAGATCTTCCATCCCTTCTCAAGTCTCGAATAAGTGTATCTAAGGCCGCCTCCATCTGCTCCATCATGATAAATCCAGATCCCCTTCCCTGCGGATCAAATCCATATCCAAAGGTCCGCACTATATTTGGATGGCGGAGTGACCACAAAATTGAAACCTCCCTTTGAAATTTCTCTTGGTGCGCGCATGATGCAACATCCATCGGAATACTCTTCACTGCAATGTCTTGATCATGCCATTTGCAATGGAACACACTTCCGAAACCTCCCTGTCCCAAATGTCTTACAAACTTTACGTCGTCATAGTTGACCCTTAAGGGCAGGGAGTCGCTAGGTTCAGCACTTGGCTCATCCAGTACCTGAGTCCATAGTGAACATCTTGCACTCTCTGCTCTTCCTTCTCTGAGTTGGAGCCAAAGATGATCCATGCCCGGATGGGGGTGTTGCATAACCTGTTCTCCGAGTTCCAAATGGAGCTGCTTCAAAACAGGTCTACAACTTCTTACACACCATTCAAACAAATCGAACTCTTCACAATTACAAAATTCGTCAGCAACATCTTTGCTGATTTTCCACCCAACCGGAGTTTCTAAAACGCCAAGTCTTCTGAGTTCGATGAGGAAGTGGTAGAACCCAACCTGCACCAAAGTACGAAAATACGAAAATATTTGGAACAGCGCGAATGCCCAAGACGTCGAGAGAGTAGGATCGACACCCGAACCTGGAACTTCGAGACGAACGCACTTTGCAGCCAAATCTGTGCCCAAGACAACACACCTCCAGATCTCTTCTAGTGAAGCCAAGAGGAGCTCTACTGACATCACCACTGCCTTGCCACAAAGTTGGTCACTGTCTACTTCTGTCAGCAATCGCAGTATTACTCGCACGAGTCCATCAATCTCCGTCGCACCAACTCGGAACTCTTGAGCAAGCGCTTCACACTGACCATGATTGCTTTGCACTTCAGCCGTGGAGGTTGTCAATGCTGACCTGTCCACTGCTTCTTGAAAATCCAATAATCCTCGTTGTAAACGGCGGTTAACTTCATACTTGGAAATGCAAAACCCGAAAGATGGATGTAGTGTACCTCCAGAAAGCGGTCTGGAGGCGGACGTGCCCATCACTTCTACGTGCCCAGGATGCCGGTCCGCACCTAGAAATCCGGAAAGTCGTTCCTGACAGGCACGACAACGATTTCTTCTCCTAATTACGCCAAACCTCGTCAAGGGAGGAGAAACTCAGAGGTCGTGATTCCGATTTTCATGTCCAGCGGATCCTGCGAAGCGTACTAGTGATCGCCTCCGTGCAATTCTAGGGTTAGGGGTCACGATCAAAACGGTCAATTTTACAGCACCAAAGCCTGTCCACTCCTGAAACGATCTTCCGTCACTGAGGAGTGAGAACCTCGTTCCAGCTCTTCCCAAGGACTCCGAAGATCTGTCGGTATCGAGTTTATAAGGCGGAGGCTGTTCATTCTTACGAATGCCCATGGGCAGCCTTTAAGATCCATGTCGGTAAACTAAAATCCGATTTGCCACGCTCATCACCAACAGGAAAGCCTGCAATGATATGGTGAGCAATTCATCAGTCTTCACAAGCGCGACTCCAAGTAGAACATCTTCGAACTGCAACTGCGCGTCTAGATCGTTCCATGCATGCATGCATGCGAACAAGGCAGCAGGCAAATCTTGACGCAAACCTTAAATCCAAGAAAATTTAAGAGAAGCCCTTGTGAAAACCCATCCACATGAAAACCTCGATCGAGTGTCAAATTAGTACTGCCGATTTCATTCAGGTCCGGTGCCAGCAATTGAATCCATCTATATCCTGGAAAGATGGATCGTGAGGTGGCGAAGACACGCTGCGCACCATCGTCCTGCCTGCTCTTCGCTGCTCTCTGCGCAATCCCAAGCTCATCAGTTTATTCTTCCCTCTTTGTTAAGGTAGATCAACCTATTACCACCCTGATTTGCAATTTGACTATCTTGGGGCTAATTCCATGAGAGACATATATTTTTCAGAGGTGTGCGCGTGTTTCATGAATCAAACCCAAGTGAAATTATAATTTTCTGATCAAAATTGTAATTTCTGTGAATTTTTGAAGTGTTTTACTAAAGCGCCCGTGACTAGGGTCATAAACGCCCTAATAACAACCCATAACCACCTTCTTATGTCCCTATAAGCATCTAGGTATTCACCAATCAGCTATTGCCACATTACCCTAAATGACATAAATGCACTGATTTTGTCACATTTCCAGATAGAATTGGCTCACTTCTGGACAGATTTGGATGGTAGAATGGGTGGAAATGGGGCTAAAAACAGGGTGGCGAAAATGGGTTGGAGACGGAATTAGGCTAGTCTTCCTTAGCTAAACTATTTCCCTGAGCCTCTGGCCATGGCCGACTAGCCCGCGACAGATCCGTAAACAGCAGTGCATACGTGTTGTTCACAAATAGGTTCAGAACAAGACAATTTACACACGATAAGGTAACTACACCTAAAATCAACCGTGTTCTAATTGCGACCCCTATCTAGGAAGGACTGACATGTTGCTTGAAGTATGTTCTACTGTCAATGATGAGTTATATAGGCTTAATTGGTCGCTTTAAGAGCATACTACCTTAATCATTGACCTTTTCATTGGAATTTGAAGCCAACTGGTTGCATTTTCGACCTCCCCGGTTGCTACCTCAACTAATCCAATTGCAAACCATAGGGGTAGTCACAGCACCTTCGAGGTTGTCCGATTCTCTGAGAAATTTCTTCAAGTGCATGAAATGGGGAGCCCATGGGGAGCCCTGTTCTATGGAGGAGCTATGACACCCCTTTCCTTTTGCACCAAAAATGAAACCTCCAACAAGGTTCACTTGCACAGCACCATGGCAACCACGGCAAACCAATCACAGAGTAGAAGGTGAACCTAAAACCTTTGTATAAACTTCTTCACCTCTATTCTTGTCCTCCACGGGAAGAGAACGACCCTTCTTAACCTTCACGAAAAGGAGCCGGTGCAAGCCGTGGCGAGCCAACTACTAAGCGCCACCTCCCTCTTCTTGACCTTCACGGAATGGGATGAAGGAGCCGTGACTACCCCTCATGTTTGCTCTTTAACCCTGGAACGCCGTGGACGCCATTCCGTGGCGTTCTAATGACAATACAATTGAGCCAAGAGAGTTTGAAAGCATTTTTTCATCCTCCTTTTCCTTGTTGACCTTTCACATGGGGTTATGATGAGTATCCAGTTGAGTTTATACTCTTTCCAATTTTTGCCTTCACGAAAATGAGAAGCTATTAAAAAAACGGATCACAAAATATGCTATTTTAGAGTATTTTGGAAAGTTGTTGCTCCTTGCTTTAAATCTGAAATTTCTCCACAAAAATGATATTTTTTGAGTTTGAATCAAACTAAAAAAATGAAGGTCATCTACTCTAGTTCCTACTCCAATTTGAATTCTGAAAAAATTTCTAATATTGCATATTTTATTGCAATTTGAACGTTGGGTGTATTTTCAATGTCTATTATTTCTAAAGATAGAATGATACAGAAATTGAGTTTACACCATGATGTTTGTCATTGTGATATACACTTATGGTGAAATTTTCAGATTTTTTGATATATGTTCTATTTAATATGATTTTTCTTCACTTTTTCTTCCAAAATTATTTAAAAAATCATTTTTTCACAAAAAAATCTAAATTTTTTTTGAAGTGAAGAAGACATATACTTTCATCTCTGAAAAATAAAAATAAATTTTTTCATACATATCTAGTTGCAAAATGGTAGCAAATTGAGTGATGGACAGGGAAGTTTGAAATCAATGATCATGGGTCCGTCATTTAGGGGTTAACAGAATATCGCATAATCTGTCTGCTTGTTAACAGAGTAACGCATAACCTGTCTGCTCGTCAACGAACAAAGAGTTATAATGGAGCTGCTTGTTAATGAACCAAACGTTGCAGTACTAAATGTTCATTTACCAATTTCCAAATCCAGAACCACGTAGTAGCTGCAATTTTTCAAAGACTTGTAGCAACAAAATTCCAAGAAAGAATGTATACATGGAGGTTGAATTTTTTTTCTAAGACCAACTACAAAAGAATGTTTATGAGAGTCTAGAGCATGTTTGTAAGAATCTACGGTAAACATCAGACACTAAATCCTACTTTTGAACAAGTCTATCCTTCTTCTATGATTTCTTGTAGATATTGTTGTTGTAGTTCACTGAAATGTTGAAATGGAATCCCCTTATGGAATGAACCATTAATCAATGACGCAAGAGCATTCCTGGAAACATCAGTTTGAAGATTGCCATCTTCATTCACTGGAACAATCGATTGACCAGCTTGGAATACTTTTTTCGCAGCAAGTGGCACAAGTGCCAATGGAATATTTTCTTTCCCCGTTGACACTTCATCTGCACGGTCAGATTCTTCAATTATTGTTGTTGACGAAATCGAAGAAGCATCCGTTGGTCTCAACTCAACAGGAGCTTGAAAATCATGCTCGTCAAGAGCTGAAGGAACAGATGTCACAATTGACGAAGGAGATGCTACAATACCTTGCAGAATAGATGCACAACTAACAGGTACCAGACTTGAACGAATAGGAGCTTGTACAACATCCCTGCCTGCAAATTAAGCCTATTTGCCAGCCCTCCACAACAAGGGACCCAAGACTGCAAAGAAGGAGCACAAGTTATTGCTTCAAATTTGACGCCCAAACCGCAACCCAACAGGCTCATGGCGGTGTTCGTAGTCTTGACATCGTTCTTCAGATGAGACTCGATCATCGAGATCATGGAGTGACTTCATTGTCATTGTGAGACACTCTTAAACTTAGGACACAAGAACTATCCGTTGGTAGCCAGAGTCGGTTTCATTGCTTTCTTATGGAGCTGCAGTTTTTTGGATATTCCTGTACGGAGTAGTAGTTAGTGACCTAGGAAGGAGAGAAAGGATCCTAAACTAGTCAAACCAAAATTTGTGAACAGATGTGAAGGACGGGCTTTAAAGCTTCAAATGTGTGTATTGTTGAATGCCCATACCTCTGTCCAGAGTGAATATTTCGCATGCTCTGCTCTTGCTTCTCTGATCTGCAGCCAAAGGTAAACCATGCTTGGATGAGGGTGATCTCTGAGTTCAAAGTGCGTCGCTTCAAAACTGGTCTACAACTTCTTGGACACCATACAAACAAATTACAAAATTTGTCAGCAACATCTTTGTCGATGACGCACGCAACAAGAGTCTCCAGAGGATATATTATTCTGAGTTTGAGGAAGAAGTGGTAGAACGCAACCAGTATCAAGTTCAGACGAAACGAGATTTTGGGAAAAAAGAGAACGCCGAAGTTGTCGACAGATTGGGATAAAGATCGGTTTCCGGGCATGAAACCTCGATACCAGAGAAATTGGCTATGTTA
Source organism: Neckera pumila (assembly GCA_963969595.1). NCBI lineage: Eukaryota > Viridiplantae > Streptophyta > Bryopsida > Hypnales > Neckeraceae > Neckera > Neckera pumila. The sequence continues at coordinate 17,295,762 of OZ018409.1, forward strand.
CGTGCACAGCTATTGAAGCAGCTCTTGATTTCGGCTAGCTAGTACAAGAGGAATTACAGTGAGACAATGTCGGTCTCCCGCAGGGACCTGAAGCAACAACAGTTTAACGCAGGAACCCATTAACCTCTATCACACCAACTCGGAACTCTTTAGCAAGTGCGTCACACTGAGCATGATCGGTTCAGTCAACTGTGAAAACACATTCGTCGCCATAGCTTCTTCCACTTCGCGTATTCCCTGTTTCATAAGACCGGTTAATTGATGCCTGGCAACATAATACTTGGGACACCGTTCGAGAATAGCATCAGAATTCAGCGAGATCGTTAATAGATCCGCGCCCATCACTAAGAAGCTGGCCATATGAAAAAATTGCCCAGGGTGCCGGCCCACCCACAGAAATCCGAAAAATTGTTCCCGACACGTACGGCAGGCGATTTCTTCTCCGAATTAGGCTTAGTATCTTAGGTCGTGATTGAGATTTTCAAGACTAAGCATGCTAATTGATCCTGTAAAGTATAGCAGTGATCGCCAAAACAGCAGTTCTAGGGTTAGCGTTCAGGATCATGTTGGTAAAATAGCACCCCAGCCTGTCTACTCCTTAAACTAAACGATTGCACTTGCCCCGATCTTCCGTTCCAGCTCTTGCAAGTATCCATGAAAGCTATCGGTATCTAGACACTGGCCAACTTACAAGGTCGAGGCCGTTCGTAGTGATCAAAATCAAAACTTGTACACAATGAGGCTTCTAGAGCTCCAAGGGCGTCAATTGTTGCATGCAACCGACCCATCCTACCGAAACTCAAAGTTGGGTCAAGTCATAGCAAACCTAGATCAATTGCAAATCTACATCCTTTTGGAATTAAAATCAAGTCCAAGCTTAAGTGGAGCTATTACAATGATGGAGAGAATAAAACAAAAGACAACAAAATCAAATGGCTACAACAAAAAGGAGACCTTATAAGAACCCAAAAGATATCTTTGTAGAATAAGATATCGTCACATACAATGAAGATTCTTCTAAAGGATAAAATACACACTTCTCTCCAAAAAGTTTATTGTAGTCCCCCAAACACGGAATAGAACAATCAACCGTCCCCGCCGCGTGAGCCCTTCCCATTCTAACTTCTCACCCAAAGATACTAAAGAATACCACTACTACAAATAACACCAAGCAATTTGCAGACACCATTAAATTTACATAACCCTCCCCTATCGTATCAAGTTTGCAGGAGAGAGCTCCATCCAGTATCTACCAACTGGTTATTCAATCCACAAAACTTGCTGCACACCTCTGCAGCTCGACCGGTTGGTTATCCGGTGAAGTCCACAAAACTTCCTTCAGGCCTGCGGTTTCCCATCCCCTCCTTCGATCACCTTTTGAACAGGTGCAACAATCTAGAAAACCAACCGGTCAACAGCGGGGCCTTCGACCTTTTGTCCCCTTGAATGACATAAGGCGGCACATTCGCGGGACCCGGAACGATATAGATCGTGGAGTATTCCAAGATGAAGATGATGGGGATCCGGATGTTTTCGGCTGAGAATTCCGCGCGGTATTGCTTGTATGTGGACCTGGCGTCGAATTCCAGCGTCTTCTTGTTGGCTGCACTCGGCTCCGCATTCGGGTTGGTAAGCCCTTCCAGAGTGCCAACCTCCTTATAGACCCCAGCGTTGCCTTCTTTCAACTTGAAAGCCAGCGCGGTCTTATTCACGAACGTCGTGGTTAGCGTCATCCCTGCGAAATCGGGTCAAAGGGTACCTGCACAATGGATGCAACCACATGGGATTCAGTGTCTTGCTTTGGTGCAAGCTTCAGGAGACGCTACTTTCAAGTGAAAAAAATTAGACTGTTTCAGGACAACATCAAAGAATCTTCCCATGATTCATGGGGTAGTCTTCCTATGGTCAGAGGCCGTATCATAGGGAGGTCTTTGTAACTTGCAAGGGCACATCCTAAAGCCAGGATCAGGGTCATTGTTTCTGGGACTCTACAAAGCATTGGACTTGGAAGATTGAACCCTATGATGCGCTGGGCATTCTCTTCCAGGTCCTCTAAATAGTACTCCGTGCAAATTAGCCACTCTTATTTACCACGCAACTCTAAAAGTTCCCCAAAGGATCGAATCTTACTGAAAATCTTGTTAAAGCTGCAGAACTATCGGAGGTGAGAGAGGAAGGGCAACGAACCAGCTTCAAGATTCGCCGACTTTGAGGGTTTGTTGCAGAAGAGGGGCTTGATTCTTCGTGGGTAATTTCTTCTATTGAGACCGTTTGAGATTTGCTGCGGACGGTGATGGGGATTGCTTCGCTGGCTAAGTTCCAGGGTATGGATCACGTCCAGGGTTGCACAAAATCTGGCGAATGGAGACCACAAACGCGACCGAGAACAGAATGAGAGCCACTACCACTGCAACAAAGGATGCTATCAGTCGCCGCGCCGATCTTCTGTCTCTCGACGAATCCTCCTCTTGTTGTCCCCTTGTTCTCAAAGAGTCGAATTTAAATTTCTCTCCTTCCTCCCGGAGACTCAGCTGCCAAGCAACCAAAATCTGCAAGGCAGGACACGCTCAGCTTGCAGCAACCCCAAAACAAACGAAACGAAAGTACGAAGCGAATTTCAAACAGAATTTAGGTCAACCTAGTGGAGACGGATACCCTGCGTGTGGCTTCTTCCCCGGCGATGGTGTCCTTCAACCCCTTGATGGACCGCAGCTTCAAAATGACGCCGATGACGGTGACGAAGGACACAAGCGAGGACAAGAGGGAGGCCGTCCAGGTGTTGTTGCAGTGCAAGAGACTGGACTGCGCCACGGCCGTGAGGAGAACCCCTTGGAACACGCTGTAAAATCCCACCAACTGGTACACCTCGTTCTGAAACTCCGAGCTCTGTTTCCGCTTCCTGTCAATCCGAGACGTGAACAGCTTGTCCTTCTCGGCCCACGACTTGAGAGCCTCCTGGCACCGGTTTTTGAAGTTGATCTCCAAGTCTTTGATCCAGAGCACGTTGTCAATCTCCTGCAACGCGTCGTTGACGTCGCCCACGCCCTGTTCTAAGTCTCTGTCTCTGGCAAGCAATGGCTCCTCTGGCGGATCAACCCCTGGATGGGATGGATCGGCAGGCGCTGGAACTGGACTCTGTAACGGGCTTGTAACATCGGTTCCGTTCGCGGTCGCACCAGGATTACTACCCGTGTTGCGATGATCATCAACTCCTACAGCAGCATCGACAGGCTGGACCTCCGACGACATCAAGGCTTCGGAGCAAGAGTTAGGTCTGCAACATCCTTCCGAAGATTCGATAATCCAAATTCGATCTTCTGCCCAAAATTTGGTTCACAAACGATCGATTGAATGCTACTTGCATACACCGAACTCCTAAATGCTAAGGAAAACTTCAAGTCATGTGGCAGTGTACTCACCGACGAATGTCACCACCACCTCAGTGCGGGAATTGACTATTGCGAGTCAGTTCATTCCCGTCGATTCTTCCCGACGTCGACACAGGGTCACGTTTAGAAACGCAACAGCAACAGCAACAGCGATCATGACCGCGGAGCTACGATATGTTGAGATGGAAATGGCAGAAATGATGGAGATGGTCAACTATTGAAAATGCTCTAACTAACAGGAATTGGCACCTAGAGAAAAAACGAAAACGAAATTGCTTGCTGATGAGAACCACGCGCGTTGCTACACTGAAACTGAAATGCCTAGGAAATGCCCAGCAGCCGGGAGTTTGCGCGTCTGTACCGCAGTGCAGACATTTCCGCAACGGAATCGGTAGGATAAGCTTGTCATTACTGGGCTCGACAGTCGAAACTCGGTTTCTGTAGCGAGGGCAGCAACTTCATCAGTACTTCGCCCTGGCATCATCAGCTCTCATAATTTTGAATATGGTAGCCTACTGCAAGTATGTACTGTAGTTTTAATTCTTGAAAATCGAACAACACTGTTTGTGAGGGGTTTAGAAGTTAAATACTAATCCCTAAATGCTCAACTAAAACTAAAATTGAAGTTATTTGTGCAGCTCCAAGTTGAGAACTAACTTAGGGACCTTCTACACCTAAGTTAGAGGCCGGGTCAATTTGTTGTGTAAGAGACCTTGAAATCCTCACTTCTGAATGGACCAAGGCTGAAATCTTCACTTGTGATCGGACGAAAGGCTGAAATTTGTGCAATCAACCTCTAAGGGGAATGGCTATAGGTTTGTCATTAGGCTATCATTCAAATTGACTACATTGATTTAACATGCTTTATTAGTCAAGGTGCAAAATTAGTGCCACCTATAGAATTTTCCGTGAAAATTGATTTAGTACAATAAAATTTTAGCCTACATTATTTTTATTAGTTCACAGATAGTGAGACATTAGTAAAATAGTGTCACGTGCATTAATAGAACAAATGAACCTAATTCAATGAAAGATCTAATTTTTATTAACCATTTAAATCTTGAAAAACTGAATATAGCTTACTCCTTTTGCAATTGTACTTCACCAAAATGTCTTATTGATTCAAGAATTTGTTGACAATTTTAGCAATACGTTCAATTAATTAAAATAGAAGTGTTTATATTTGTAAATTGATCAATCATTTTAGTAAAAAACTTTAAACCAACTCAAATAAATAGACTATTTACAATAATTGGTCTTGAACAACAAGATAAAATTCTAGGCAGGTACAAATCACAACATTATTCAACAATGAGATAAGAAACTCATCTAGAGTCATTAGAATTTGTACTTAATCTCATTGATTTGAGATTTATGTACCAAATCAGAGTTTGTATCTATCTCCTTCCAGCTTAGTTTAGAATTTCAAAACCTATAAAAGCAGGTTCTTGTAACCTTATTTAAAAAATGCACTTCTTGAATTTGTGGTCATTAAATAAAGACCAAATATCTTGCTTCTCTCCTTTCACTCTTGAGTACACACTCAATGTTGGTAAATAATGTTATGGTAGATAGGTCAAGGCTTCTCTACTGACAAATTAATCCCTAAAAGCCCGTTGTCCCTTTTGGAGACAAATGCGTTTTCGAGCAGGTACCTACGGGCTGAAATTTTCTCTTGCTTTTTTGAAACTTTTTTGGAAGGTAGAAAAACTGATTAGCTTCATGGGAATATAATTTTTTTCACAATTGGTGCCCGGGAACAAAAGTTATGACCAAATAAGCTCAAAACAGGGGACGGCGGGCAGCTAAAAATATTCTTACTTTTTTTTTCTTTAATTATTTTTTTCTCATAGATTATATTTTTTTTCTATCTAAAAAGCTTTGATTCATTTCATTTGGATTTGTTATGAGAAAATTATGGACATTCTTGTTTTTGGGGCAGTTAGAGCATCTTTTTGAAAAAAATATCTTGTAGGATTCATTTTTGAATGCAATTTTTCAAATTTTTCAAAATTTTTTTTTTCCATAGATAAGTTTACTTGCTAGAACAATCTCACCATTGGGATTAGTGCATTTCAATTCCATCTAAAATATATGAATATTTTAGATTTTCCTTCTATCTCATACCTACTTCTACTTAATAATTTTTTCAATAATGAAATCAAGTTTTTTTGAATTTTTTGTTGTTGTAGATTGTCAACTCAATTCTCCACTATAAACATTTATAGCTCAAAGCTTTGTAGTTTAAAAATTTTAAGTTAAAAATGTTCAAAGTCAAAAAATCCAATCACACAATGTGCTGAAAAATTTGTTTTTTTCACTTTAAACGTAGATATTTTGCTATCTGTGCGGTCAAAAATTCTGAAATTTTTTCCACACATTCTCATACTAGTTAGGTGCAAGATCCTCCCGTTTAGATGTGCCAAAAAAAAAATTTAAGTTTTTTTCATTCTTTGCTAAAAAAATGGCAGTTTTGGGTGTTTTTTGGCAGAAAAATGGCCTTGAACCTTAAGGGGTAAATTATATTAGAAGCTTCCTTTTCCTTCAAATGTCAAGTCTCGAATATTCCACCGATATTCATTTGCAACAAGTGTACAGTTTTATATTTTACTAGGATATCTGCTCGACACTTCTCCCGCTGTGAAACACCATAGATTTTATATCAGTACCCTGATTTAGCCAGAACAAGTTTCACTAAAAATGTAGCTTGGTGATTGTAACCCGAGTTTCACAGCTATTTGTCATGTCTACTTAAGATGCGGAGATTAAAGAGGCCTTCTGTGAGTTTGATGGTAATAAGTATTGGAACTACAGTACATTTATGGACGTCAAGATTAAGGGATAAAACAGCAGCAATGAGCATATTAGATGCATCTACAATGGATTGTTTCGCATTGCCACCGGGCTATCAGCACCAGTGTTGCCACTTATCTCCTCTGACAAATCTGCTGATAATTCCTCTCTCAATATAGCATCAGTCTGGAACAAAAAATCAAACACAAAAAATCAAGATCGGGACCAAAAAAATCACTCATCAGTTACGATGATGCGCTGAGTCTCTTACCCTCTGTCTCTATTGACTGAAAAACATGAACGGACATGCTAGCTGAAAATAGGTCCTTCATATCTACTCCCAACAATTTTGATCCCCCTGTCCACAATCATCATGCAACCAGTACTGCTACAGTTACAAAATTCGAAATCCATGCCCTTCAAAACTGAAAGCCCTTGGTGTGCCTCTGCATTCCCTTCAGTTTGAAATCAACTGACAGACCTGTGGATACCATTGTGCCTAATCGAAAAAGTGAAGAAAGCGGAAACTACATTGAAGCGAGGAATGAACTGGAAAAGATCACGAAAACTACAACTTGGGCCACTTGGGCTTCAATCCTCTGAGGAAATAAACATTAATGAGAGTGACCACGGGGCACCTTCCACAGTCAACAATACATACAACTCCAATGAAAGACATACCTGCTGCAAGTTTCGCAGCTCCATGCTCTTACACGGGAAGGATCATGAATGCCCTAGCTCCTCAATGAGTGGATCATTCATTTAGGCATTAAAAAGAACGCTGATCTTCCTAATTCCTTTTTAATAGTCTCAGAAGTTTAGAAACAGGCCAGAAATTGGACACTCGCCGCAAGTCCCCTTGGATAATATAATTACGAGGATTGTCCGCATTCGGAGTAGGGTTCGGAACGATGTAGATCGTAGAGTTGTCCATGATGAAGTCCGAGCAGATGAGAATCTTGACAGGGGCGGAGACGCGTCCTTCACTCGCTGGTCTGGAACTGGTGACCACACGATACTCTTTGTAGGTGGACCTGGCATCGAATTCCAAAGTAATCTTGCTCTCAGCAGAAGGCTGGGCATTCTCGTTAAATAGGCCTCGAAGAGTACATAGCTCTTTGTACACTCCGTTGTCGCCCTCCTTCAACTTGAAGGACAGCGTGGTCTTGTTGACAAACGTCGTGGTTAACGTCATCCTAGCAAGATCCGCTTACGCGAGGTACCTGCACAAATGATCGAACCAACATGGGATTCACATGTCTTGCTTCAAATTCACTAAACCCTACACAAATAGGATTTTAAGTATGCTTAGACTGTTTCAAAAGCTCCAGACAACATTGCAAAGAAAAACATCTCCATGGTTCGGGGGAGCGTCTTCCTGTGGTTAGGAGAGACCTATCCTATTTATTGTGGCGAAGTCTCTAGATGAGAAGATCCTATGAAACAGGAGTAGTAAAGCTTGCATGCTGAACAGCTACCTGCAAAAGAATTTCAACGAACAATCCCTCTTGACTGTTGCAAGACGTGCAGTTTAAATCACTGAACCCTAAATTCAACCTAATGGTGCCCTGGAGACGAAGAAAGGTGTGACACAGAACCAGATTAAAGGTGAGGCCGTTGTAGATTTGCTGCGGACTGTAACGGGGATTGCGTCGGTGGTTAATGGTATGGATTACGTCCAGGGTTGCACAAAATCTGTCGAATGGAGACCACGAACGCGACGGAGAACAGGGTGAGGGTGACCACCACTGCAACAAAGGATCCTTTCAGCCACCGCGCGGACCTTTTGTCGCGTCGTTTCTTTTTAGAATCGTTTTGCTGGTTCTCAGCTTTCACATAGTCGAAGTTGAAATTCTCTCCTTCCTCCCGGAGACGCAGCTGCCAAGCCACCAAAGCCTGCACCAACATCGAGGATGCTTAGCTGCAAACCCTAAAAGACAAAACCCCAACAGAACAGAAATCTAGGTCAAGTGAGTTCGTACCCTGCGAGTGGCTTCTTCACTAGCGATGGTATTCTCCAACTCCTTGATGGATCTCAGCTTCAAAATGACACCGATGATGGTAACGGAAGACGCCAGCGACGACAAGAGCGTGGCCGTCCACGTATTGTTGCAGTGCAAGAGGTTGGACTGCGCCACGGCCGTCAGCAGAACGCCCTGGAACACGCTGTAGAATCCCACCAGCTGGTACACCTCGTTCTGAAAATCCGAGCTCTGTTTCCGCTTCCTGTCAATCCGGGACGTGAACAACCGATCCTTCTGTGCCCACGACCTGAGCGCCTCCTTGCACCGATTCCTCTTGTTGATGGGCACGTTCTTGATCCAAAGCACGTTGTCAATCTCCTCTAATGCCTCGTTCTCCTCCTCGTCAGGCCCTTCCTCGATGTCTCTCCGGGTAATATCCCCGGTCACTCTCCCACGCACCGAATCTTTCCGAGCGGAAACTGCGGGCACCTCATTCCCCACCTCATTCCCAAATGGCGGCACCCCAGGCGCACTCGGTTCCACAATTGCTTCCCGACGCGGGTCACCGTTCAAGGTCCCCGGAGCTGCTGCAGGGGCACCAGGACTCCTCTCACTTCGATCATCACCGGGACGCTGCTCTATCTCCGACGACATCAAGGGCGAGAGCTATATCTGCACCATCTTCTAGATCCTGTTAACACTGGTGCCTGTGGACTTCATCGATCATGCTTGTAGAATTCTTGTTGCATGGCCCCAAATTGTCAAAGCTAAGGAAGTGATCTATTTGAATGTGGCGTTGTCGGTACTCACCTCATGCAGTGTCTAGATGCGGGAAGAACTAAAAGTCCCACCAAGTCGGTAAGTCCCCCACTAAGTCACTTCATCTGTGCTATTTCCAACATCTGTGACGCTCAGAAACCGACTCGCAACACAGGAGAGATCGATGAGGAGCGAACTGAACTTGGTACTAAGGTTTTCGGAGATGCGGGTTCACAGCAACTGGGGAAATGCCGAGGGGAAAGAAAAAAAGGACCTGACCATTGCAACTTGCAATTCGAACTACAGTAACTGAGATTGTCGGCTGATTACCTGTTAGAATGGCGGTAAGCTTACTTTGTAGGTACAACACGTTACCGCGCGTATGTTAGCTGCAAAACATAATGGCCTTATCCCTTGAACGACAAATCTACCCTGATTTCAGAGAATCTGCAGAAAAACTCCTCCAGTACTCAATTCCATGTGAACTTCCTTGGTATCATTCTCTTTGTCTAACAAGATGCACCTATCAATCTAAGGGCCTGTTTACATGTTGGGTGGATGGGCAAAGAGTAACAGGGGGTGTTACAGGTGAAAATAGCATTTGCACTTCATGTGGACCCAGTAGGGGCCAGGGTGAACCGACCCCCTTACTCATCCTTGAGGAAAAACACAAAAAGTTTATGTTTGCCATGCATGATAAATTTGGCAAATTTTAAATTCATATTTGCAAAAAGAAGCCCCATATTAGCTAGGAGAGGCATAAGAGATAAACTAATCAATAACAAAATAGGGGGTCTTTTTCTTACATGCATCCTTGGAATTACTTTGTGGGGACAAACAAGGGGGTGGTTCACCCCAACCTTGGTAGGTGGGGAAGGATACAATAAGAAATCCATGCATATTAGATTTCTTCAAGATTGACTAGCCTCCACCAATAGGGTTGTCTAGCAATATCGGTGTCCTTCTTTTCCGCTTGTTCACCTCGGCAAGACAATTAGTTGAATCTATTTTGTCTTATTATTTGGATTAAGTGCAAAGCTACCCATTGGACTAACATGTAAACAAGCCTGGAGTCTTAGGGATTTCAATTATAATTTGAACTTGTTGTTTTTGCATTGGAAAGTTTTAGTAGTAAAAAATTTGAATAGTAGCTTTGAGGTTGTCCATGGACTAAAAAAACAAAAGTTCATCATTGATTGGTCATTTGAATGGCTACATGATGCCCATTCAAGAGAGATTCTAAAATCTAAGTTTGGATAGCCCATCTAAGACCGCAAAATGTCAGTCCATTAAGGGTTATTCAGTTTGAGTCAACTTGTCTACAAGTTAGGGGTGTTTCACACTATGTACCAAATCACAACTTTCTAAATCCTAGTTCGAGACCAAATCCCAACTTTTTTGGGTTGTAGATGGTGAATAAAAAATAAATGAATGTGGGACTTGGGACTTATAATGTGAAGTCTAAAGTCCCCACTTTAAATTCCAACTCTAAGTTCCATCTTGTCTCTTGCATAATATTCTATTGCAGGTAAGTGCCAAAAATTGGATCAAAAAGTCAAAAAAACATTTAGGGGCAGTTTTGGCATCGAATATGCATTAGAAAGATTTGAAGAAAATTTCAATACACTAGGATGCATTATGTAGCATTTTTTCCTCATTTCATATTCAAAAAAAATGTTGGGATTTGGAGGCTAACTTAAATTTTCATTTTAGCGAGGTCCAATTCAACCTCCAAGTCCTACTTCATTGGTGCCAAAAATTCCAAAATATGTTGCCAAATACTATCCCTGCTCCAAAATGATCTTCTTATTGGACAAAATGTTCTAACTTATGGCTAAAAATAACATTCCAAAAAAACAATTTTGCACTATAAGTAGAGTTTGGTGCATTCCTAGCATTCTACACTGAATAGGGATATTAACCCCTAAAGGACCAAACGCGTTTTTTTGGCAACATAGCAATTTTGGGCAGCTCACTACAGACGGAAATTTTAATTTTTTTCTTTGAAAATCTCACACATTGTGTGCCCAAGGAGTAGCTTTAAGGCCCAACAATTTTCAAAACTTTTGACTACATACTTAAAAAGTGATTGGATGATATGTCATTTTGAACGGTTGGCGGGCAGCTCAATTTTTTTTTTAAAATCACTTTTCAAAAAAATAAAATCTGAAACTGGTTCTTTAGATTTATATATACATGTAAAGCTTTGAATTATTCCATTTTGATTTATGAGTTGAAAATTATGAGGTGTTCAAGTTTGCGGGCAGTTATGGATTCCCTACTCTAAAGTAAACTTTGAAGTCCTTTATTTAACTCAATTTTTAATAATTTTTGAAAAAAATAAAAACATAGGATGTATGTTGTTTATTGAAACATTACAAACATTGGGATTGACATTTTTCAATTTCATAATTAAATTCTTAACAATTTTGTGTTTTGAATCATTCTCTACTTCTTTCTACAACCTATTTTTTTCCTATATGTTATACAATTCCAAATGATCTGAAAATTTTCAAGCATGTAGACAACTTGATTTAAAGAACAAGCCCAAGGAGTAACCACCATTTTGGACATTTTTTCATTTAAATGTGACCTTGTGAAGTGCAGCTGCCCGGTTTTTTGCAAGGCCCAAAAAAGGATTTCTGTCAATTCAAATGCTAATATCTTGCAATCTACAAGGTGGAAAGTTCTGAAATTTTTTCTACATACTCTCAAACAAGTTTACTACAAGATCCTACGGTTACATGTGTCCAAAAATGTTTTTTTGTCTAAAATTTGGTACTTGTACTAGAAATGGCAGTTTTGGAGTGTTTTTGGTGAAAACATAGTCTCTAACCTTTAGGGGTTAAGGGGACCAAATAATTAAAGGGACCTATTTTAAGAAACTATACATAATCAAGATAAGATGTACAACCCACGGTAGATATTATTTAGTGTGGAATGTCGATTAATCAGTATGGGTCCCATTAATTTCCCTATTCAGTGTAGAAACTTTAAGTTTAAAGCCCTTTTCAAAGTGTAGTTTGGGAATATTGAAGAGTAGGATTTGGGGGGCATTTTAAAGGACAATTCTGAACAGTGTTGCTTGATCCCTTTAGTCATTTCATTTGTCTTTTGATTGATGATTGCATGGATAGAGGGGGGAAACTTCTACTTAGAGTTGTATTGTGGTCCCAAAGAGCAATCTCAAATCAAATCTTACGAATTTGCAATGCCACAAAGTATAATTTGAAGATCATTTTGGGACCAAGACCATTTTGGAATGGAGGGAATATGCATTTTGGAGCAATGTGGGACATGAAACTTGGGACACATTGTAAAGTTCCAAGTTCCAGCTTTAAACTCTCTACCAAACAAATTTTGAAAATTTAGTGGGGCTTGGAACTTGAAACTTGGGAGATAGTGTAAAATGCTGTTTTATTTTTTTAAGGTAAAACTACCTATGGCATACATCTAAAAAAATAATCCTTGTCATTTTCATTTGACTTTCATATGACATTAATGCTTGCAAAATTGAATATTGCACTAGATGTGATTATCAAATAATCAAAACTTCATATAAATTTCATATGAACTTCATATGACATTCAATAATATATTAGATGATACTTTCATATAATTAAAACTTCATATGGACCTTGCATGACATTCATATGAATTTGATATTGCACTAGATGCAATTTTTATATGTACTTCATACAATTTAAAATGTTACAACTTCAAAAATTTATAATTTTTGATAACTTTTTGAACTTTTTAATCTTTCAAAAAAAATTCTTATATAATATGGTTTTAGTAATCTTTCCAAATATGTAACTCTTCCAATATATTGATTTTTAAATGTTATTAAAGTTATAACTTTTAAAAATTATTGGAATTTCAAATAATTTGAAGTTCATATGAAAGTCATAAGAAAATTGCAAATCATACAATATTGAATGTCATGTGAATATGATATGATAATGACTAGGCTTGTTATTTGACTTGAAATTCATGTGAATTTGCTCCATCAATATTATATGATATTAACTTGCATAAAAATCATATGATTGTAGCACTCAGTGCATTATTGAATTTAGCAGCCTTATTTAGTGTCATATGAAAGTGATGTGACAATGACAAAAGTTCATTCTTCTGATGTAAGGAGAACTAACCTATTGCCATAGAAATTCCAATTGCATCCTCATGTACTCAAAGGGAACATTTGAGAATGAAAATGTATACCACATGTATATCATAATTATCATTCACAAAGATAGAGTTAGAATTTTGGGTGATAATAGGTTGGCTCACCTCTAAAGGACCATCGTCTCTTCGAGGGACAAATAGAAATTTTGGGCAAGTACCTAAAGGCTAAAATTCTGTCCTAATTTTTTGAAATTCTTTTTTGAAGATAGAAAAGTTGATTAGCTTTGCAGGAATATAATTTTTTTTTCAATTAGTACCTGGGAACAAAAGTTATGCCCAAAACAACTCAAAACTTGAAAAGGGAGGGGAGAAGGGGCAGCAAAAAAAAATTCAAAAATTTGAATTTAAAAAAAATAAAAATTCTCATAGATTACGTTTTTGTCTATCTAGAAAGCTTTGATTCATTCCATTTGAAAGAGCATCTTCTTGAAAATATAACTTGTAGGATTCATTTCTGAATGCAATTTTTACAATTTTTCAAAAAAGATTCTACATGGTTTAGTTTGCTTGCAAGAACAATCTCACCATTGGAATTCGTACATTTTAATTCTATTTTAGAGATATTTATAATTTAGATTTTCCTTCTATCTTGTACCTACTTCCACTTAACAATTTATTGAAGTCTAAAAATTAAGTCTATTTAATTTTTTTTATTTTTCTAGACTCTCAACTCAATTTTCCATTATAAATCTTTATATCTCAAAATTGTATAGTGCAAATACTTAAAGTAAAGAAGGTTCAAAGTCAAGTAATCTAGTCTTGCAATGTGCTCAAAAACTTGATTTTTCACTTTAAACGCAAATATCTTGCAATTTGTGCAGTCAAAAATTCCAAAATGATATCCATACATTCTAATATTAATTATGTATAAGATCCTATGGTTAGATGTGCAAAAAAAACAATTTTCAAATTTTCTTACTCTTTGCTATAGAAATGACAATTTTGAGTGTTTTTTGGCAAAAAAAAGGCCTTGGTCTTTTAGGGGTTAATATGAACAAAAACTTTATAATATTTATATTCAATGAATTAGAATTTTTATTTATAGTAAATTTTTTAACTAAGGAAAAACTTGAAACCTTATATAACCTTCTAGAACTTCAAGGCCAGATGTCTTTTTTTTCCAAAAATCAAGGATCTTTTCATTATATACAAGAAAATCATAAATTCAAGCTTGCCAATGAATTGTTGGTCACCTCATGAAGATATTGAACAATATTTTGTCCCCAAGAAGGCCCATGAAGTAAACCTCTAAATGTCCAATAAACCAATTTATAGTCACTACCCAACTTCACAGGTTGTCTAGATTGTAATTTTTTTTTTTTTTATTTCATATTTTTCTCATAGAATTTATTAAATTATCTTTCCATAGCCAAATACATTTGATTTGGAAAAAGACTTGCCATGTGTGATTTGTCAAAGTAAGACATTCAAAAAAATGATTACTATAGATTGTCTTGGAAACAAAGTCTAACTAATCAAAGGCCATCCTAAGAAAATAAATTCAAAAGGTATACAAGTAGGCAAGGGGCTGATCGATGATTAGTTGGAGCATACATATAATAGACATAGGCCAATAAAAATTTTCTTTCTCCCAATGAACCTTGCTTGATAGCAGGACTCTTCAAACAGTAATCCATTCTTCCAATCCTTCTGAAAATTAGCATGCAAATTGGTAACTATTTACAATTGCATTTGGTCAAAAATGGCAAACTCTTTTTTGGGTATGACTATGAGATATGGCCCCCAAAATCATTTTTTTCAAGAAAAAAAACAATTGCTTTTTCAAAAACTGAACTTTGATTGAAAATACAACATTCTTACAAACCAAACACCTTGCATTATTATATTAACTCCTCAAGGCCCAAGGCCTTGCTTCTGCAAAAAAACCCCTCAAAATTGCCATTTCTATAGCAAAGAATAAAAAAAATTGAAAACTGTTGTTTTGCACATCTAATCACAAGTATCTTATACCTTACTAGTATGAGAATGTGTGGAAAGCATTTTAGAATTTTTGACCACACGGATTGCAAGATATCTGCATTTAAGGTGGAAAAAACAAGTTTTTTCAACATGTTCTGCCATTGTGGGACTAGATTTTTTGACTTTGAACATTTTTAAATTGTGCACTATAGAATTTTGAGCTTTAGATCTTTATAGTGGAGAATTGAGTTGAGAGTCTAGCAAAAAAAAGAAAAATTCAAAAAAATTAATTTTCATTTTCAAAAAAAATGTTAAGTAGAAGTAGGTACAAGATAGAAAGAAAATCTAAAATGTTAGTATCTTTTATATAGAATCAAAATGTACTAATCCCAATTGTGAGATTGTTCTAGCAAAAAAACAAAACCAAGTGGAACTATTTTTTTGAAAAGTTGTAAAACTTGCATTTAGAAATGAATCCTACAATTTATTTTTTTAAAAAGATGCTCTAAGTGCCCAAAATATAAGATTGTCCATAACTTTCTCATAACAAATCCAAATGGAATAAATCAATGTTTTATAGATAGACAAAAATACAATCTATTGGAAAAAAAATTCATAAAAAGAAAATCAAATTTTTGTGAAAATTTTTTTGTTGCCTCTTCTCCCCTATTTTGAACTTATTTGGGTGTAACTTTTGTTCCCGAGTACCAATTGAAAAGAAAATTATATATTCCCATGAAGCTTATCATTTTTTCTACAATAACTCACAAAAGTAGTTGACACCCCATATAAATCAATCTCCTAAATTGAGAAATTAGAATTATGAAGTGAAATTTGGACATGCTCTTACACAGAAGGGATGCTACCTTCTTGTTCAATTTCACTTAAAATAGACTATATTTAGACCTATTTTTATTTTGATGAAATTTTGCTTGAAAAAAAAACTTTTTGTGAGAAGCCAAAATGTCTAAGCCCTTTCCATAGGAAGAATGTACATCTTGAATAGAATCACATTTTACAAGTTTCATGAATTGTAGATTTCTCATAAATAAAATATAATGGACTGAAATTTGACCCTAAAATTTTGATTTTCTTATATATTATTCTACAAATCACAAATTCATGTACTTATTTTATGCGTAAGATGTACATTCTTCCCATGGAAAGGGATTAGACATTTTGGCTTCTCGCAAAAAGTTTTTTTTTCAAGCAAAATTTCATCAAAATAAAAATAGGTCTAAATATAGTCCGTTTTAAATGAAATTGAACAAGAAGGTAGGATCCCTTTTGTATAAGAGCATGTCCAAATTTCACTTCATAATTCTAATTTCTCAATTTAAAAGAATGGTTTATATGGGGTGTCAACTACTTTTGTGAGTCACCGTATCTTCAAAAAAAGTTTCAAAAAATCAAGACAAAAATTCAGCCCATAGGTACTTGCTTGATATTTCATTTGTCCCCCAAAGGGACAACGGTCCTTTCGGGGTTAACCCTTAAAGTCCCATTGTCCCTCAGGGAGTGAAATGGATTTTGAATAGGTTCCTACAATCTCTATTTTTGTCATGATTTTTGGAAATTTTTTTTTGAAGATAAAAGAGCACAAGAACTTTTTGGAAATATTTTTTTTTTTAATCAATGCCCAAAACCAATAATTATGTTATTCTAAGCTACAAATAGGGGTTGGCAAACAATTTTCAAATTTTTTTCCTTTGATATTATACTTTTGTCTACATATAAAGATTTTATTCATTCTATTAGGATTGGTGGACTATTAGACTTGAGTTTAATCATATTCTATCTTTTTCAAAAGTAAAATAAATCATTTTGTATTTAAAATTTACTTTAGTTAAATTAGTCTCGTTTTCACTTTTAGAGGGTTTTAGTAAAAGGAAGTACCCAAAATTTATGATCTAAAGCTGAAATTTTGATAGTCTATTTTTATAGAAGGTGGACATGTTCCTACCAAGGGATGTTTGAAAATGTGTTATTTTATGCCCGTCACATTTGTGCAAATAGGGCTCTCTTAAGTGCACATTTCTAAACATTGAAGATGGTTTCAAGATCAATCTTTTAGTAAAATCTCTTTCCATGAAGTCCTCCCAAATGGAAGTTTTTTTAGTTTTTTTGTAAATTGTTTTCCTATTTTTACAAATTAAATGTCAAAGTGTTTATTTTCTTCAAAATTTCAGCTCACTATTTTTTGTGAATAACTTTTGACCTAGATTTTTGTTAGGCTTGAAATTTTAGTGATATTCTATTTTTAGTATTATATGAATTATTCTTAATTCGTTTTCAAAGATCATAGTGCTCCCAATACTAGCCCAAAATAGGCCTAAATGGAACAAAAATAGCCACTCATTCTTGTAAACACCTAGAGTAGAACTTTTATTGATTATTTCACATGGGAACTGGAAAAAAACAAAACATAATACATGGAAGCATTCAAATTTTGAAATTAAGACCTTCATTGATTCAATTTCGGACTTGAGAATCTATACATACTCAAAAATTAATCCACTTTCCCTATGCATAAACAGTTGCCTATATTATTTCTGGCATGCTTTCAAGGAGCTTCTCACATAGTATGGAAGTGATAGAATAGAAAGTCTCAAACATACGCTCTTATAATTCTAAAAGACCCTTTAGAAGTGTTGAATAACAATTCAGCTTCTATTTTATTGTTGCCCATAGATGCTCAGTAGGATTTAGGGCGGGTGATGAGCAAGCCATTGTAAAACTTTAAAATGTTGTTTGGATAACCACTGTTTCATTGTTTTTGTTGTATGTTTAGAATCATTGTCATGTTAAAAATGACTCTAGATATATTCATGCTATACGCACTTAGAAAAAATACCATAGAGATTGACTTCTATTACACTATAAGAAACTGGCCTTTTTTATGATGTCTGAAAAAACGTTGTCTGATGTCCGGAAAAACATGTCTGAGAGTCAACATAGATGTCATCTAAAATTGCGTCACAAAAAACAAGCAAAAAACATTTGTTGTTTTTAAAAAACATGCCCAATTTGGCCTTCTTTTTTTTTTGAAATCACACATGACATGCTTTTTCAAGGTTCCAAAAGTGTGCCATTTGGCGGACAACTCAGCTCTACGTAAGCACCACGTGGGCGGGCAGTGCCATGTAGGAAAAAAATTTCATCCGGTTTGTTGCTGACATGGACCAAGGGAGAAGTGATATAGATCTGCCAATATTTGACATGGCATGCCTTGTCAGCATATTTTTATGTTGTTTAAAAGTTTTTAATGTCTTTTTCTTAAATGTCAATTTAGACATCTACTTAGACATTTTTTGAGACATCAATTGCTGCATACTGTATCCATAGGACAAGGTCAGTAGAAAAAAATTATTTAAGAAAATAAAAAATAAAAAAACAATCAAAATGACAAGAATTCAACAAGAATTTAATAAAACTTACCATCTACCATCAAGAGAATTTTTGATGGCAAAATGAAGGAATTCATTCATTAAAAGTTAGTGAAAATGAAGGACTAAAAGGTCCTATTTATTTTCATTGTCCGTCCATGGTGAGACAAAAGATATGGGAGAACTAAAATATAGAAACTTAACCATTGTAAGTTTTGACATTGTTTTAGACGTCTAGACGTTGTTTTAGACATGTAGATGTTCTTTTAGACATCTAGAGCATGTTATTTCAGACATTTTACATTGCACACAACTCTTGCTTTACATATCCCACTTGGATTGTTTCACTTCCTACCACCCCACAGTGTAAAGACCATCTCTTTTCATCCATGGTGCACATCCATCCATTATCCTTTTTTTGCAAAGTACGCCATGTGGCTGTCCCCTAAATTTTTTAATATGGTCAACATTTTATCATTGCCTATAGTAATTTTTAATAATTTATCCATAGACAAAATGGACCTATTTGCTGACTTGGCACTCTATGTTTTTTTGGACATCCCAAACAACATCAGCATAATTTCAATTATGTCAAATACAACGTCAGCGTCAATGATAACATCAACTTAGATTTATAGTACAAAGCCAATGTTCTCTGCAACGTCCACCAAAATCTACCTTGTTGTGTCAAATGTCCTTTGAAATCTTCATGTTTTATCAGACATCGCGCGTTAGAGGTAAAACATCACCAAAAACATGGTTTTCTTATAGTGTTATCTCATGATAGTCATATTGATTCATTCTATCTTTTATATTGCAAATCAAACCAGGTCCAATTGCACATATGCCCCCCCAAATCAGTATTGAACGTCCTCCGTCTTCATTTTTTTCTACATTGTTTCATCTGGAAGACCCTCTTTATCTTAAATCCAACATCAATGATAACCATCTAAGCAAAAAGAATTACCCTTCATCTCTTTTGAAAAAAATACTTGCTTCAAATCCACAACAATCCAATTCCTGTGAAATTTGGCAAAATCTAAACAAGCTTGAATATTCTTCTATGAAAGAAGAGGCTTTTATTTCTTCACAAGCCTCCAAATTTGCCAAAATTAATACTCATCACACTATCTGGGCATTAATCTCACTAGCAAATTCTTGCCTAACTAATTTGCATGCCTCCGTGGCAGTACAAAATCCTCCAATTGTTAGTACTCTCAAACATGCCCTCCTAAAGTGGTCTAAAATCACTTTTGGTCTTCTTCCTACAAATAGTTTAGCATCAAGAAGATATTTCTTTTTTATTCTCTCAATATTTGATTGACTAATAGCAAGCCATTAGGCTACTTTCTGTTTGCTCCATCCCTTTTGTAGCAATGATACTATTCTATTTTACTTTAAATTGTAAGACAATAGCCTTATCATATTATGGAACAATTAGAAATGCAATGTAAGCTAGGTAGAACAATCCAATGCAGTCAAATGTCCAATTTTGACATCTAATGTACCTTCCCATTTGCATCAGTCATCTATCTATTACCACAATCTTAGCAACCATTTAGCACAATGAAAATGCAGTTGGGGAAGGGACATGTTAGTATATATTTTAGCATGGGGTGATTGCAAGAAACGCTTGTTCTATTTTTTGTCCCCTTAACCTTGGATAGGTTTTTTTTTTGCTTATAATGTTTGCATCATACATTAGTTTAATTTGTATGAAATATGAAGGTGTATATGGTAGATGTAGACAATGCCTAATTTTAAATTTTTTTAAAAATAGTTTACTATTTTAAAATAACCCCCAATTGGATGTCTACCATTGCCATTTTGGAATATTTTAGTATTATTTTTTAACCAAAAAGCGAATTTAAAGGTAAAAATTACACAAACTCTCAAAGAGATTTTCTACAAATAGTCAATGAGATAGAACAATGTATTGAGGTCAAATGACCCATTAGATGATATTTGGGGGTCTTGGAGGGCCGTTTCAAGCCCGTTTCCTAATCTGCCCAGATTCAGTGAACGCCGGTACGGGTGTATTAGAATTTTTTTTTTTCAAAAAAAAAAAAAAAAAAAAAATCTACCAAAATATCATTTCAAACAATTTTTTTTTTATTATTTTTTTTTTCTTTCAAAAAATGACGTAACAGTCGCTGTGCCACGTCAAATAGCAGGAGAACTTGGAGCCCTTCAAGACCCCTAAATCTCATCTAATGCAATAGTGGACACCCAAGGAATGATCCCATTGTGTCTTTTTTCAATATGTGAGATTTGGGCCACAAATAATGTTTTATATGATAGTAAAGGAGGTCATTAGGAAATTCCAACTTTTCAATATGAATTCATTGTAAGAATTGACTTTTCAGACCTTTCATATTAGAAAATATTGTGACTACTTTAGTTAGGTGAGTAAGATGAGCATTATGGAATCATATTTTGTTGGTTTTGGATTAGTCTAGAGATTGTTTTGGGCCATGATGCGTTAATTATTTCAAAATTCATAGCAAATTCATACTTTGTCAAAAAAATATAATTTCAATTGCTCTTGTTATTTCTCACACTTGTATTTGTCACTATAAGAAATCCACGTTTTAGGTGATGAGCCCAGATTTTTCTTGATGGATTTTAGTGGACATCCAATGCAATAAACCCATGTTTTTATGTCAACATTGATGTTACGTTGGACAATTTTGTTGACAAAAAAACATAGGTTTGTTGCATTGAATGTTCACTAAAATCCGTCAAGAAAAATCAAGGCTCGTCATTAAAAATGCGGTTTCTTATAGAGTGTGTGTGAAAAAATTGAAATTCTTTAGCAATGTCATAAGGCCAAACTCCTAATTTTGACCACAAAGGGCTGTTTTACCTTATATGGAAGAAATAGAGGTACTCATATGCAAGACCAAAAGTGAGTCAATGAGAGACTCTTTTTTAACATTAAATATCTCAAATTTTGGAGATTTTCATTAAAACTTCTATATATTAGTAGACATTTGGACAACTATCATCTATTCTTAATGACTCATACCTCTAAATCCTCATTAATGCAATAGATATTTTCATATTATATTAGTGTGCCTTGCCATTGCCACAATCAAAATAAAAGTAAAAGCAATTTTCTAATTCAAAATTAACTTCAAATTTCAATAACATTTGCTTTACAGGTCCAAATGCTACAAAACCAAGCTTGTGCACCCGTCCTTGTTGAGGGCTTTCCAATAGTACCAAGAACACAACCAAGGGACGCACGGTCTAGGAGATCTCAACATAACAAAACAAAGAAAAGAAAAGAAAACAAACAGCCTGTCGTAAGGTATTGACTAGTGTGCCCTGTGTCGTTGCCATAGTCAAAATAAAAACAAAAATAATTTTCTAAATTTTTAATTCAAAAATAACTTCAAAATTTGATAACTTTTACATTGTAAGTCCAAACGTCACAAAACAAAGCCCATGCACCCTTCCTCATCGAGGGCTTTCTTACGGTAATAAGCACGCAACCGGGGGACGCATGGTCCGAGAGATATCACCATAAAAAACAAAACAAAACAAAACAAAACAATGTATCTTAAGGCCGGGTATGGGCAATTTCATTAAAATGGCGGTATTCCAAGTGTCTCTTTGACATTTTTCCCATCTTGGACAGCTATAGATTTCAAATCAGCCGTTCTGAACTATCTAGGACAGGTATAGATTTAGAATGGCTGTTCTAAACTGTTTTCACGCTTTTTAAAAAGAATACCGCTATTTTAATGAAATTGCCCACATGGATGGAAAATACTACTACTAGCATGATATATACTAAGCATGAGCAAACACTGACTCGGTTTTGTGAGTCACTGAGTTGTAGTTAAGCTTAAGCCTAACTTAACAGAGATCCATTCCACAGTTTTAGTGAGAGAACAGAGTGCCATATTCGAAGAGTCATGGATGCTTTTATATCTGCATTGCAATTCCTCTGCAATCAATGCATGTGTGTTTTAAAAGGAATGATTTGCATTTGTGGTTCTATATCTTTTGGAACTACTGTATATGAATCATTTAAAAAGCATCAAGGAAGGGAATAAAGTATACCAACGGAAACGGAAAAAAATCATGCCCGACAATTTTGAACGATAGAAATGAGCTTAGAAAGTAACTAATTGGGGATTTCAAAGTGTTCAGTTCACACAGTTAGGGGCATGCACTTCGGGATTAAGAAGGTGCTCTTGAACAAAACCTCTCGGTGATGTTACGATGTGAAGCTCAGTTTCTGGAAGGCTTAACTTGTAGATCTTGCCTTCAGTCTGTTTACAAGATTCATGTAAATTCTGCAAGACATACTGATTCATATTCTTCGGCTTTATCACATCCATCAAGCTCCAAGGTGAAATTTCGACATAAGTTGTTCAACAGCCGTAGAAGTATTACAGTACAAGATGTGCTCATTTTCCACCCCAGTAACGGTGTGGTGCAACTGGAGATATTAGCTAGCAATGACTAGCAGCAGAAAATTTAAGCACACCAAATCAAAGTCCATGGCTTTGAGAATTTTTTCTGATTGCTACAAAACTCAATTTGATAAGCTATGCAAAATCGAGCTTCATCAGTCCCAAATTTTTTGATGAACTTCGTAACCCCACATTTGTGTAATGTCTTGAGGAAATTCAA
Organism: Neckera pumila; assembly: GCA_963969595.1. Taxonomy (NCBI): domain Eukaryota; kingdom Viridiplantae; phylum Streptophyta; class Bryopsida; order Hypnales; family Neckeraceae; genus Neckera; species Neckera pumila. The sequence goes on from OZ018409.1 coordinate 17,318,808, forward strand.
CTACACCCCAACTAAATCTTCTCGCTTCCACTTCCTTTACAAAGTTTGAACCATTAATCACCTCATCTCTTCAACAACATTCTTACAAGATTTCCTCTCTTTGAATCAACAAGTGTTTTGTGACTGCTCCGTTAACCACGCTCATCAGAGTCTTTTAATTCGGAGAAAATTTTCAAGTGCCCCTTTACGTGCATCTTGGGATTCAGCTTTCATGATCACACGCTGTACTCGACGAGAATTGCCAGTCATCTCCACGAGGAAACTACGGGATTTGATAACATCGTGGTAGTTGCCCAATATGTATTCCTTACAAACCGAAAAGGCAGATTCATTGAAAGGGATTGAAGTTCCCAACAAAGAATAGTCATAGTAGGACCAACAATTTTCAGGTGTCAAGTTCCTTGCCAGAGCCGATAATAGCACAGATCCGAGTCTGCTTTCCACTTCGTAATCAAGGACTGCTTCACCGAAGTGCTCATCAATAGCAGCCCCAAAATGTGGGATCTGGAGAGAATTGACGTGTATGTTTTCATTGCTTGCTCCTTTGGTGGTGTAAAGCATAAGTAGGAACGATTGCACTGCATCAGTGGTCATGTCCGGGATTTCTACTACTGAAGTGAGCTGCCCCTTCACGTCGTACCGAAACATGGCATTGAAGACAGGTGATACGCAGGCCAACACACATTTGTGTGCTTTGACGGAGCCTCCCTTAACTTAGCTCTCAAAGTGATGTCTGCATAAACACCTTCCTCCAACATCTTCAGTGCGAAATCAGAACATCTCCACTTTGGATCTGTTGAAATTGCCTTGGACGCATCCAGTGAGAGGAACTTCGAAGTGTCCACATTTGCCGATGCAACGGACTCCATGTATAGTTCACACGAACTGTGAATAATCATGCCACGGTACCAACACAAACTAGATATCACAGGATACTCCAATGATCTTCAAAGCATTCATATATATATATATATTTAAAGCTGAAGCTTCAAAGCACTCCATATACAATTGAAGTTTTAAGGCATTCATATATAAAAGTGAAGTTTATGACTGTCATTCAAAATCAGACCTTTAGTATTGCTATCAATGAGCACGGTGCAATGTTTCTCGCTCATATGCTACAGACTCTTCCGCTTAAAACTGAGCTATTTCTGCAGAGCAATCTTGGAAGCTAGCATCTTCTGATTCAAAACAAGTCAATCAATTAGTCCTTCATGCATATTGCACCGACAAGTCTGAAAGAATCCTTCATAATGCACTGTCTCCCCACTGATCACTCCCCATTCACTACCCTTTGATCCCGGGTGTGTGAGCTAAGTGAACAATCTCCCCCCATTTTCTCAGAATTGGGCAGCCCTGAAATGAACGTTAACAGTTTCGAAGTTTACATAACTCAAAATCTTACATCAAACAGATCGATCTGATTTCCCAAGGCTCCTAGAAATGATGCTATTTCCAACAATGTGTTTTCTAAGTTTCAGGTTTTCATGGTAACATGTCATCAAATCCTGGAGGATGCTTACACAGAAAACAGTTCGTGACAGTTCATTAGTGAACACAGTAATGACAGAGATACCCAAGATAATCTTGAGGAGCAGAAGGAGAGTAGTTTCACTAACTAAGTCAGACTAAGCCACTAGTCCCAAATAAGAATCAAGAACAGGACTCCAACATAATTATCTTACTAATTGCATGAAGGACTATAGATCTAACGGAGCAGTTCATTCTAACATTATTTGCTTACAAAAGGCCAAGCATTCATACACAATTGAACTCAAAAAACCTCGAAAACCAGACCGTCACCAGTAAAGCTAGCGATTTGATCGCCATCTGTGCGGTCAGCGTGCTCGTTGAATGTACTTCATTAGCTGGAAGAGCCTGCACATTCTCTGGTTCTTCGCGTGAGCCTCTTCGAGGACATGTGAACTTTGCCACTCTAGAGCTTCTAATTGAGTGTCATGTGTCAATTTGCATGCAAAACTCAGAAACCAGCATTCTGCACCTGAACTTGTCAGCTCCCGTCAAGATTACACTACTGTAAGCGGACCTTCATCTGCAGCCACAACCCTTTTGCCTGTGCAAATGCAAAGCTCAAAGCTAGTCAGAGAACAGACGGGTGCTCAATCGATTCAAGTCGGACCATATAGCAACAAAGGAGAACTTGACATTACCAGGGGCAGATCTCTTCATGCACATGATTGAAGAGACCTGATTAGAAAACGAAGTATTGAGCAAGCCCTCAATTCCTGTCCAGCTCAACGATTAGTCATGTTTGAAGTGATGATTGATAATTACGTTCTTGTATGTCCGTTGGATTTTCTTTGCAAGTATTTCATGAATTCTCTCCAAACTCCCTATGTACAACTAAAATTGGTAGACTTTGTATACATCTTACATTTTGATGTTGTTTCCACCTAATATTTGATAGATTTTACAAGATGCAATTGTCCCATATCAATTGTCAGGGGTACATTGAGGTTGGACACATAAGAGTTTTTAGTTGTCATGGAATCTCCAAACCTATACATTCCATTGATTTTACAATAATCTAATTTTTCTAGAGTTTGTACAATTTTGAAATCTAAGAAATTTTGAAATGTGCAAATCTGAAATGTACAAATTCTGAAATTTTGAAATGTACAAATCAATAAGATTGGAAATTCAAAATCTACATTTTTGTTAGGATTTAGCTTTCAAAATCTTTGAAATGTATAATTGTATTGATTATGTAGGCTAAAATCTACATCAAAACTAGATTTTGGAGGCATAAATCTACACTTGGAAATATCAAATTTCACAAATTCAATAGATTTGGAGGTGGAGACATCATTGAAAAATGCACAAATTTTCCCTGAAAAATGCACAAAATTCTTTGTCTCACATTTCCCTATGAGAGCTACATACCCTGTGTACTGGAAAAAAGGCAAAAAAAGCAAATTCTCAAAGGAGATTTCCATTATAGTGCCTACAAGGAACCTTTATAATGTTTGTTGTGAACAACCAATCAACAATTGTTCTTTTTAAGTGTTTTCAAGTGGCGCCAACAAAATCCATCATTTTGGAATAGAAGTTATTTTCACCTACCAAATTTAGAAATATTTACGTTTAATTTCTGATTTCATCTATTTTTATTGATCTTTTTCAACTTGGAAACAAGAAAATGATTCATTAGCTAGAGTTGATTTCATCAAAAACTTCTTGCAATATGAAGAAAAAGCCTAGCTAGCAAGACATGAGAGTGTGGAACCCACAAAATTGAAGTAAAAATAAATAAAAATCTTAGAGAATCACTACCAAATGAGAAGAGTTCTTTATAGTTCATGAGTAAATATCATCAATTTCTTCAAAGTTGTGCAATTTGGTAATGCTTTACAGTTTATGTAAGATATTAATTAATATCATTTCCAGCCAAATTCTATGATAGAATACTACTAATCTAAGATAACCCCTAAAAACTCTAACAATAATAGATATTCATTTGCAAGAAATACCTATACTATTGTTTTTATCGCATGTTGCATGTCAAAATGTTTTTCAAGTACAAATTGGAAGAAATCACCCAATATTATTGAAGTTTATATAGACTATCAATATGACAATTTTAAACCAATTTGATCTCTATTCATTATTTCCTAAATTGATATTAATAGGGCATACCGTAAGTGTAGGGCAAGCCGATAGAGTTGGCACTTCTTTGCCAAATATTTATATTTTTTTGAAAAACAAAGTTCGACAAATGCTAAAAATAGAATGTCTTTTCCAATATTCTTTTTTTTGCCATACAATCTTTATGTTTTCTGAAAAAATAATTTCCCGAAACTTTTGGGATTAATTTTTTTAATTAATTGAGATTTATTTTCTGCCGGCTTTGCAATATATTTAAAGTATTGGCTTTCAAATATATGTCAAACTTTTTGTGTTAGGGTCAACAGAATTATTGAGCATCCATTCTAAAGAAATTGAAACAAAAGCATGAGGAGATGTTTTTTACATAGATTTGTCGCTTATGTAAGAAAACATTCTAAAATTAATAATCCTATATAGTATAAAACTCCACAATAATATTTGTAGAAAAAAAGCTTTTGGTGATTTTTTTCTTTGATAATAATTATCTTGATGGCAAATTTCATTAAAATGGCAGTACTCCATGTACCATTTTCAGTCTAACCATAAAAGTGATATCTAGAAAAGGTATATATATAGACATCTAGGATAGTTATAGATTTCAAAAATCTAATATTTATACAATCTAAAAGAATCTAATATTGGTATAGATTTCAGATATCTAGAATTTCTATAGATTTGAAAAATCCAGAACAAACATAGATTTCAAGTACAGATTTAAAATTCAAACCGCACAATCTGAACTATTACAAATACCAAAAGTAACAAAATATTGCCATTTTAATGAACTTGGCCATCTTGATAGAATTTTCAAAAATTTGTTTTGAGTTATTTTCGATTTTTACAACATAAATGTCAAAGTTCCTATTTTTTTAAAATTATGCACTTTCTTGTAGTTCTCATATTTACAACAACACTTCATGCTTGATCTTTTTATGGCACTGTTTTCAAGGTTTGAAGGTTTAATCCCTCAAGGACTAAAAAGATACAATTTTCAATGGCAAATTCTTGGTAGGGTGAAATAAATCTCAGAAAGAGGTTTATTAGAATCTTGTAGAGCAACAAGTTGACATACTTGTTTCATTTTACACTTATTCAAAATTTCAATGTCAGCAATACTAGAAAACTTATTTAGGAAATGTAGTCTAATAGAAAAAGGGAGAAAATAATTTTTTCTTACAATGACAGGAATAGTGGGGATGGAAAAAAAACATTTTCAAAGAAATTTTTTAGTCTTTACTTTTGCACAAACAAGCAAGGTCTAGAGAAAAAAAAAATTCAAATTTGCATTTTTAGCAATTTTAAAAATACAAGATTCAGGTGTGATTAAGAATAATCTAATTACAATGAAGAGATATGAATTTTCAAAATTTTGGGCACTATTCATACCTTCACTATAACTTCTGCCACGATAATTGTGAAACTTTTTTGGAGATGTTTGTTGAAGGAAAGATGTGCGTTTGGATGTTTCCTATGTATCTCCGCAACTCAATTTAAAAAATTCATCATTAATATTTTTCTATGAATTTTCATGTAAAACCGGGAGAAAAAATTAAAAAAATTCACCAAGAATGGAGTTTTGGTTGTTTGAAATTGAAAATTTGGTATACTTGAGGGAGATTGGGTTAAACACAAATAATGATTGACAAATACAAGAAATGTCAATTATGTTCAAAGTAATGTCAAAAAAGTTGAAGGGTGCAAAAGGGGGGTGTCAACCTTTCTTGTAGGGGGGTGTACTGTTCTGTAGTTCGCGCACTTCCACCACCACCTGAACGAAGACAGTCCTTCCTTCCTTCAAATTGTTGTGTCCAGCCACATGATTCCATGGATCAGTTTTCGAGTGTGCACTCAAGTTGTGCAGCACTTGATCGATCACTCCCCAGCAAACCGGGAGTGACGGGAGTGACGGAGGCTGTGATGGCGAGCATTGCGATGCTGACTCGCGTGATGACCAGCGATGAGCTCATCTTCCGACTTTCGCACGCAATCCTTGTCAGTCTCTCCACTTGGCCCTCACTTGGAACTTGGCACTCCGTCGGCACTCCACAGTCTATGATATACGACCTCACTCCACCCTGAAAGGACGAGAGGGTAACAAAGGCAGGAGGGCTCCCAACTTCACTTAAGACTAGTGTGCCGCTGCCACAGTCAAAACAAAACTAAAAGTAATTTTCTAATTTTATTAAGCCAAAAAAGACTTCAGAACCCTAAACCCGTTCTTAGGGTGAATTCTATGTCAAAAACTCCGGTGAGGAAAATACCACTTTTGACATTTTAATTTGTAAAAAATAGGATTTTCTTAGAAAAAAAATCTAAAAATTGTCCACTTCAGTAAACCTTTTGGAGACATGCTTTGGCCAAAAAACACACCAAAATAATGTTTCATACCTTTGGAAAAAAATGCAGAAAGGAGCTCTTTTGTAAACTTGTACACCATATAAAAATAAGTGTTTTTAAAAATCCTTTGGACTGTAGCTATAAATCTACTAGAAGACCATTCTCTCCAAATTTCACCTCAAATTTCGTTTTTTGGACTAAAATAGTGCAAAAAGCCCCTAAATCATCCATTGTAAGAAATTATTGGGGCTGTTTTAAAAATAGTAAATTTTTTTGAAAATTACCAAAAAAATTAATCAAGGTGTATAATGGTTATGAATAGCTTCCCTATAAGTTTGGAATCATTTGGAGCTAAAATACAAAAGTTATGGCAAAAAAAAATCAAAAACTGGGGTGTGACAAAACGCAACAAATAGTACAAGTGTTTCTTGCATTCACCCCACACATTTGTCTGAACACCACAAAACAAAGCCCGTGCACCCCTCCTCACAGAGAGCTTCCCATGATATCGAAAACGCAATTGGGGATATATCGGGAGCTCTCAACTTAACAAACAAATAAACAAACAAAACAAAACAAAACAAGCAACCTATTTTAAGGTAATGGATGGATGGATAGAGTGCCCTATGCCTTTGTTACAACCAAAATAAACGTAAAAGTAATTTTTTAGTTTTTTAAAACAAAAAAAAATCAAAAACCCATAACTTTCCCACCGTAGGTCTAAACGTCACAAAATAAAACTAGTGCACAAAATTTCAGTAAATTTCTGTGAAAAGAATAATGAAACTAGCATCTAACTCAATCTACGTTTATTTTGGTTGTAACAAAGGCATATGGCACTTTATTATAACTAATTTTTTTTTAAACATTACGACCTTCGAGGGCCCTAATTTGATACTGACACTGCCATGGCAATCCATGGACTTAATCCCTATCAAGACCAAGTGGAAGGACAAACCAACTCCTCATGTACTAGCACAACAAAGAGTCCCCATACGAGCAACATCAGCATAGGGAATGAAACTGGGGACCTCTTGGATCCCAAAGAAAGTCCCTACCACCTGGACATCACCCAGGGTAGTTTTAAGTCATTGCTAACCAATTGAGATCCTTTTAGAACCGGGTCGCTTTAACCCCTAATGCAGTTAGGACAGTCAGATACGTGCACTGTAAAGAAGCCCTTTTGGCATACATTCTGCAAAAACTCCCAGTCATAGTGGAGCCTAAGGTCAATATTTTCCATGACCACAGAATTGTTTATGGTAATCATATCCTGAAATTTTCACAAGTTTTTGCGCATTCAAACTATTTCTAAAAAATTTGAGTATGAACACCGTATTGAAAGTTGGGAAAACGTATAGAAATGGAAGAGGGGTCATTGGAAGGATGGCTTTTGTACGCCCAAAGGTTCAGAATTTTGTCTGGTCTGTACTAGATCCGTAAGGGTCGTGCGATGGATTCCTGATTATTAGGTCAGACAACTCCTGCAACAGCCGGTCTCTAACACATGTACATTTAGTAACCACTGTAAGTACTCCATCATAGACCAATGAGGACAGAGTGTGGAATAAAAAATCCCTAAATAACTTATCCACCCATATTCTGCTGAAGAGCTTCACGTCCACGTCTCTGTTGTCAAAGCGTACACCAACTGCTCAGGCCGGTTTCATCAATGTGGGCTCATTACGTAGTGGCCCTCCATAAATAAGTAAAGCATACTCAAACACAGCTCCGTATTCAAGTAAATACACCGAAATCCCTATTCCACTAAGCAAGGAGGGCTCATTTTGAGTCTCACATTTTTTTTTTTAACTCCCAAAAATAAAATGTCTTTGTGCCCCCAATATTGTAGTTGAGGTCCATAACAGTAAGAGCCCTGAACATACCAAAAATCAGCGAACTACATCCACCGTAGGCCAAAAACGGCAGGAAACTGCAAAAGGGGTTAAGAGCCGCTTACCTTACGTCACCCACTGCCTTGCTTGGCAAAGAACTCTCAAACTGTGCACGTGAGTTCCACCGGGCCGATATACTAGTTACTCCGTACAACCAGTTCCGCTCCCCCTTCGACAATGATTTCTTCTGAACTGGAGCATCACTTGCTTGCGGAATTCCAAGTGCATGCGCTCACCTCCACAGTTGAATAATCTAGCTTCTGCTCTGTACGTACGTGATGACAATGCTGCTCCCATATTCTGCCAGCTATGGAGCCTGGAGTGTAAGCCTGCTTCTCTTTCCTGCTACCTCATGCATCACTTCTTTCCCAATTCTTTGATTCTAAAATGTATGGCCATGTCCATTCATACATACAAACTCGGCACGGTTCACCGAATTGGGGTAATCAAGTGCAGAGATGGAGCTCTAACAGGACTCCAGGACTAGCAAGTAAAGATCTGGGTGCCTCGCTGAAAAAGTGCCAATCTGTGGAGTTTTTGCCACTTTAAGAAATAGGCTTTATCTTTGCAAATATGTGAGATCTTGGCGGCGGAAGGCACAGAATGCACAGCCGGCTCGTCACATATGTTGTGACAAGCATTTGCGACAAATTTGTGTGTGACATTGATGTGGTGTGTGAGCAGGTTGTCACAGCCGTGGTGCTTGGCATCCTCCTGGTTCTCAAGTTGTTCACAGGCAAGCACAAGAACTTGCCTCCAGGCCCGAGAGGCTTTCCCATCATAGGCTCCTTGCACCTGCTGGGCAAACACCCCCATCAGGATCTCGCCAAACTGGCGAAGACTTATGGCCCAGTGATGTCGCTATGGATCGGCGCCAAGCTCACAGTGGTGGCTTCTTCCCCTGCAGCTGCCGAGGAGATTCTCAAAACTCAGGGCCCTAATTTCTCATCAAGACTTAAATCGCATTTTGGCGAAGTTCTTCTGCCGGGTGGTATGATACTCTGTCTCTCCCTGCCTCCACTAGAAAGTAGCTTCACTCTCTAGAACATCAGTCTAGGTTTTAAGGGCGAGGTTCTCTACTTCCTTACTACATTGGAAGGTCAGCTAGGGCATTTCGATGGGTGCCTATAATTGTATCTTCCAAACAGAAGAGCTTATTATTTCAGTTTGTCAAGCACTCTAGAAACTTTATTTCAGATTTCTGGCAGAATTCTAAGAAAGAACCCGATCTGCAAGCACGGGAATGATGCATTCTAGACGTATATCCTGAAAACTCTTTCCAAAGTAGACCTCATTTCAAGATGCAGATTTAAAGGATTGGTAGTACTAATGCAGTAGACTACTGCTCTGGAGGAAACACAAGTCTCCTCAAGATCATCTCAGAAGGAGAATCATATCCAGCCTGGGGATTTATTTCAGGGGTGGTGTCTAGTTTTTCAAGTAGTAATTCAGCTATCTCTTGCGCATGGGTAGAAATTGCAAAATCGAATCTCCATTCGGAACCAAAACTTGAAACGCCTCCTAAATTTGCAAGGAGTTTGGAGTCATCCAGTCATCTTAAAAGAGGCAGTTTTCTTTTTTTGTTTTGTTTGACTGATATGTCACTAATTTCAATTTTGTTAAATTGGTGGAAGTCCATGACTTCGGCACTTTTCAGGGGCGTACAGACTGAAATGAAACTCTGTGCCAATCCTAGTTTTGACGCCCAGAATCAGGCCAATTTAACGAAACTGACGACGGAGCCTTTTGAATCTTGGGGTCGTCAACTGCGCTGTTGCTGTTGTCAGAAAAGCAAGAAGTGCAGACTAGCTGTTTCATAAATTCGAACCTAGTACTCGATCAGAGTTGTTATTGCCATCAACTCAAAGGATTATTTCCATCAACAATAAAGTATTTGAAATATCCATCAGAAAGTCTTAATTATGCAGTGTCAAAACAATGATGTATTGTTCAAAATCCCATTCATGATTAAAGGTACGCTCGCACTTGGTGTTGTCTGAGAGTCTAAAGGATATCATGTGGGCATTCAAATGCAGATATTACGACAACGTGTGACTCTCCTGTAAGGCTGCATTTAAAGAAGATTTTCACCATGCAGCTCAGCACCACCAAACAGCTTCAAGAAACTGCCTTTTTGAGAACGGAAGAAATTGCCCATCTTCTCCGCGTGATGCCCCACGATGGCGCTACGGTGGTGCCTGTGAGGACCTACATTGAAGTCATTATCACCAACATCATATCTCGCATGGTTATCAAGAGGCGCTTCCTTGAGGCCACTGGAGAGACAGATGCCGAACTTGAGCTTGAACAAGTAAGGAATTTCAAAGAAATCACAGATCCAGTCGCCTCATTTGTTGTTCAAATTAATCCTGGGGACTTCATTCCTATCTACAAGTGGCTTGACATCCAAGGCTCCGGGAAGAAGATCTGGGACTTGAAAAAGCGAATGGATGAGTTCATGTCCAAGATCATTGCTGAGCACCTTGCACAACGTCAGAGTGATATGGCTTATGAAACTGATATGGCACATCTCCTTTTGGACCAAATGGAGGATTATACTTTACGATTTGACGTCACGACGGAAAATGTCCGCAGTTCATTGTGGGTAAGAATATGCAATTTCTCTCCAGTTTCTCCTCCAGTTCTTCTGCTTGCTAAGTTTTTCTCCTTATTTTATTTTTTTCTCACTTCAAAGCGTTTGGATTCGAATTCCAGTTTTCAAATTGAAGAGATGATAAGTGCTTGTAGACTTGTTGTAAAGTACTCTCATATTCTGATTCCCAATTTTCATGCCCAAGCCTTAATCTTACCTACCACTTGATATCAGTTCTTTGCATGAACAAAATTGGAGCTAATTCTTTTTTTATTTTGCGACTTTTGATCGGAATGTAGGATGCTTTCATAGCAGGGACAAGTACAACCACAGATACAATTGAATGGGCAGTGGCCGAGTGCATTCACAATCCCGACGTCATGAAGAAAGTCCAAGCAGAACTCAACGCTGTTGTTGGCAAGTCCCGGCAAGTAGAAGATGCTGACATTCCCAACCTCAAGTATTTGCAAGCCATTGTCAAGGAAAATTTCCGACTTCATCCGGTAGCTCCGTTACTAATTCCTCACTTGAGCATAGATGCCTGCAACGTCTGCGGGTATGACATACCAGCTGGAACGACAGTTTTTGTGAATATCGGGGCTATAACACGAGATCCAAGCATCTGGGAAGACCCTTTGGCATTCAAGCCCGAGAGATTTATGGATGGAATGCCACATGCCAACATGGATGCAAATGGGAAGCATTTCGAATTGCTGCCATTCGGAACGGGGCGGCGAGGATGTCCCGGACAAGTCCTTGGAAGTGCCATGGTTCACATTCTGCTTGCAACTTTGCTGCAATCGTTTGAGTGGTCTCTTCCAAATGGCTTGCAACCCGAGGACCTCGACATGACCGAAGCTGCAGGAGTGATGAGCACTCGAGCTGAACCTTTGATGGCAATTCCAAAGGCTCGATTGTGAATGGTCTCAGTATCTTTCAAACGGACAAATTTCGTGATGTCCAATAAATACAAATATCTTTTAAATAGATGAATTTATAATGGCCTAGGAATTTGGTGGTACCCTTGTAACTATTTTGTGTCCATTCACAAAATTTTTTTTGGAAGTTAGTCATTGGTACATTCTAGAAGTATTACTTGTGTACATAAATTGCACTCCATTTATATAGGTTCAGGCCTTGTATATTTTTCCTAATTTCCTGATTGGCCTATTGGCCTATTATTATTGTACTATAGAGTCTAATGTAAGTCTATTTGTAGATATATGCAAATACATAAAAAATCAATTACTAGATTTGAATGTATATATTGCATCCATTGTTTTTATTTATATACAAATTGATACTGAATCTTTGCCTCAAAATAACAAGTGACACCAAAAAATCAATCAATCATATTACTCAACTTGGGTGGATACAAAGTAGTTATAAGGGCACCGTTGAGTTCCTAGGCTTGCTAAAATGTATGCATACTTGTGTGAATTTAACAATCAAGGACCTAGTATCCCCTTTAAATCCCTAAAGGCCTAAGGTCTTTTTTCTGCCAAAAAACACCCAAAATTGTCATTTTTATAGCAAAGAGTCAAAAAAAACTAGAAAAAGTTTTTTTGCACATCTAATTATAGGATCTTACACCTAACTAGTATGAGAATGTGTGGAAAAAATTTCAGAATTCATGACTTTACAGATTGCAAGATATCTGCGTTTAAAGTGAAAAAAACAAGTTTTTCAACACATTGTGTGATTAGATTTTATGACTTTGAACATTTTCAATTAAAATGTTTTGCACTACAGAGTTTTGAGCTTTAAATATTTATAGTGGAAAACTGAATTGAGAGTCTAGGAAAAAAAAAACACAAAAAAACTTATTTTTTATTATTTAAAAAATTATTAAGTAGAAGTAGGTACGAGATAGAAGGAAAAGCTATAATATTGTGGAACTTTTTATTTGAAAAGTTGTAAAAATTGCATTTAGAAATGAATCCTACACGTTATTTTTTTCAGAAAGATGCTCAAAGTGCCCAAAAAACAAGATTGTCCATAACTTTGTCATAAAAAATCCAAATGAAATTAATCAAAGCTTTTCAAATAGACAAAAACATAATCTATAAGAAAAAAGAATTAAAAAAAAAAAAAATTGCAAAATTTTTATGCTGCCTCCCAAAGGCCATTTTGAGCTTATTTGGGCATAATTTTTTTTCCTGGGCACCGATTGAAAAAAAATTATATTTCCACAAAACTTAGCAAATTTTCCTATCTTCAAAAAAAATTTCAAAAAATCATGAAAAAAATTCAGCTTGTAGGAACCTGCCCAAAATCCCATTTGTCTCCCGAAGGGACAATGGGCTTTTAGGGGTAAATTTTATGAAAAACAAAATGACGGCAAATGGATGATTTTTGCATTGTAATAAATTTTAAAGAATCTTATCAGTAGTACGGAGATTTTTATTTGAACGTTCAAACTCTAGTGTTTTATTAATGCTTGTCCAATGACCTCCTAAAAAGTATATGCATCTTATAATCAATTGAGTACATCCTACCATCTATACTAACTACACTTCTATGCACTTAAATTGGTTCAAGCATTAGAAGTCAAAATTAAGAAAAACCAAGGTTGGAAGTTGATGATGAATTCATCTACCTCAAAAGTATGAGGAACAAAGAAAAATATATCTCATTAGACTAATTGCAACTTTGCAAATCCTTATGTACATTGGATTGAGTATAAGTTCAAAGTGGGAAATAATTATTGTTAACTTTTAACCATCTTGCTAAGTTCCTTATATTGATTTTGTAGTGTATTATATAAACTTGTGACTTTAAGGGGACAAACATACTATTAGAGTAAATCTTTCTATAACTTCTTTAGAACTTCCTACAACAGTAATATAGATATAGGTTTTTGATGAGCCAATAAGCTCTTGTTGCAATTCTTAGTAAGAGTAATAATCATGATAAAACACTCTAAGAAACTCTCTAAGTTGATCGGTCCTGGACCGGTTTGACAAATTGGTTTATAGAGGTTTATTGACTTAGAGAGGGTCATTTTTAGTCACAGCCTTCCCGTCTGACATGATTAGTTTACAGAGGTTTATCAACTTAGAGAGGATCAACTTAGAGAGGCTCTATTGTATATCGTTTCATCAACAATGCAACTATGTATTATTGAATTTAATTTTTTACTTCATTTTTCATATTTTTCTTCAAGCATGTTACAAAGACTTGAATCTAGAAATAAGACACCTACACCTAAATCAAAATAAGTCCTTTAATTAAATGGACAATAATAATTTGTGATTACTCCATCAACCACATTCATCAAAGTCTTTGAATTCAGAGAAAATTTTCAAGTGCCCATTTACGTGCATCTTGGGATTCAGCTTTCAAAATCCGATACTGTGTATTTGACCAGAATTTCACCTCTGTCATCTCCTTTAGGAAACTATTGGATTCAATAACGTTATGGTTGTTTTCCTACATGTAATACTTGTAAACCAAAAATGCCTTGTCGGTGAATGGCCCTAGGGTTTTGAGATTTTTGTGTAAGTGGAAAGCTTTGAATCATTCCATTTTGATTAATGAGATGAAAGTTATGAGGAATTTTAGTTTGCAAAGAGTTATAGATTCTCTACTCTAAAATAAAAATCTTTGAAGTCCTTTATTTAACTTAATTTATAATAATTCTGGAAAAAAGTAAAATCATAGGATGTGGATTGTTTATTACAATATTACAACTATTGGAATTGACATTTGTCAATTCCATAAATAATTTCTCAACAATTTGGTAATTTATATCATTCTTTGTTTTTTTCTATAGTAGAACCTTCCAAAGTTAATTCTCTCTTAACTAATAAAGTGTTGTCAGAAAGCATTGATTGCCGGTCCCAATTTAACAATATGAACCACATACAAACATCATGACCCTCTCTAATGTAATAACCTCTCTAACTTGATGTGTCAGACGGGTCCCAATTTTATTAGTTCAGAGAAGTTCTACTGTATTTACTGTTTTTTTCCTGTACGTTGAATAATTCCAAATGATCTAAAATTTTTCAAACATGTGCTAGCAAACTTGCCTTGAAAATGAATCCAAGAAGCACCATTATTTTGAACTTTTTTTCATACAAACGTAGACTTGTGAAGTGCAGCTACCTAGTTTTTCATAGGGCCAAAAAAACTTATGTCAATTCATATCATTAGAAGATTTTTGGGCCTTTGGAAGCGTGCTTGGAAGACAACAAGTTCCCGGACTAAGGGAACTCTAGAAACTTTGTAGGAATTCTAATTTGATGTGGCCGAGAGACTGCCATGTCAAATATTATTAAATAATTAAATTTTCCATATTTTTTTAATTTTGATTAATTTAATATTTTTAAATTAATTTTTTTTTTAATTTTAAATTTTTAAATTTTAATTATTATACTCTAACAGCAGGGTTTTGTTTTCCAACAAGGGGAATAGCCCTAAAACAATCTTTCAAACGCTCCAAAACTCTTCTAATGCTTGCAATTGACATGGTGAAAATTTCTGAAATTTTTTCCATGTCTTTTCAAACTAGCATGCTACAAGTCTTATAGTTTCATGGGTCCAAAAATGATTTTAAAAAAAATTTAGTACATGTACTAGAAATGGCAATTTTGGAGCATTTTTAGTAAAAATATAGTCAAAAGCATTTAGGGATTAAATTAAAAAATTCTAAAAGTAATTTAGTCCTATATTATATAGAACAAAATTATCCTTTATTGTATAGAAATCTAGTCAAAAATGAAGTTGCTTTAAGCACGCATTTCTAGCTATTCACAAAAAAGAAGCCTTTGGGATTTTTTTGTTTCAAATTTATCTTGATAGAAATCTCATTTTAATTATTTTTCTACTTTTTACTAATTAAATGTCAAAATATAAAGATTTTTTGAAGTTATGCACTTTATTTTAGTTCTCCTACTTATAGAAATACTTCATGCTTGATCTTCTCAAGGCACAATCTTCTTGAAAGACAAACATTCACCATAATTATTTAATTTATAAAAACACGATTTCCTAGTTTAGAAGTTTTCCAAAAAACATCATGCAAAATACAACTAGTAGAACGTGGGTTTCTTGTAATTAACTTGGTAACTAAGATAAACTCTAAAGAAAGGAGTATATTTACACTAAACCAATCCACTACACTAGTTTGTCCTAAATACTAGTGAGGGAGAGAAATTCATGTCACCTCAAAATTTTGCTTTGTGAAAATAGATACAATATACTAATATTCCAACTTGCACTAATTCAAACAATGTGATTTTGCTAAAGTATTGTCACTCATTCTATTTGGACAAATTAGTGTAACGCATAGGACAATAGAACAGAGGCATTAAAGTAACTGCACCTTAAATTGCACAGTTAAGCAATTCAGCATGGTTTTTGCTATTATATTGGAAAAAAAATTGTGAGGTCCCATTGGTAGTCAAAACAGGATTCTAGATTCTCTTAGAATACATTTTTTGGACACGGCGTGAATAAACTACGAATTTTCAAAGTGCTGAAAATAGGTGCACCTAAAAGCAATCATAGAGTCATATGAATGGTGGGAGTACATTTTAGACAAGAATATCCGTTGTGCACTTTTAAGGACTATGCGATTTTAGGTGCAGTTACCTTAGTTCATACAAAAGGCTAAGCAGCTTTCATATACAACTGAACTTTGAGTCGTCCAGACCTTCACCATTAGACAGCACTGACAGAATACGTTGAGTATAATTCATTACTTCAGTTGGAGTGAAAGGCTTGGCCGCACGTGATCTGTTCTTCGGCGCGAGCCCTCTTCCATTGAAAGTTTGGTTATGATTTCTGCAGAACAATCTTAAAGCCGCCATCATATACGTTAAGCTTGCTCCACCACAAGTTACTCGATGTATCATACTGAGGTTTTGTACAGCAATGTGAAGTATCAGTTTTCTTTGGCAATCACAATCATGATTCTTTCAGGGAGCGAAATTAATTGCTATAGTGGGGTAGTTACAACGACTGGACATATAAAATTTGCTCACTCAGTACGAGTCTTTCAAGTGGGGATCAAAATATCTCTCCATGTGGTGCATGCTTCCCAAATATGCAAATCCACACCGACTTCACAATCATCAACATGGATATGAACGCACTTACTGTGGTCATATTTGTCACATTGCTGGAAACCCACGGAAACTGGCATCCTTGGAAAGAGGGTTATGTATTAGATAACCGACGAGCCGCGGTAGCGGCGAGTAGGTTATCGGACCTAACCGGTTGTTCACTTTTCAATCACAACCTTTGATCTCCGTGATCCAAGGGTGGAGGAAGCAAGTTGAGAGGAGAGAAGGTTATGAGTTGCAACTTGTAATGGCAATGGTGATGGGTTGCCAATGGGACGGTGCCATGTGAGTGTTGAAAACTCAACAACCGGTTATGACATGGAACTGGCTTATTTAAGATTTGCCAACTGAAAACTGGTCCAGGAGGAGTTTTGAGTTGCCCATCTAGCTAATTAAAAGCACTAAAAATCTCAATCAGCTAGTTGAAGCCCCTCTCTCTCTCCTCTCTCTCTCTCTCTCTCTCTCCCCCCTCTTCTCTCTCTCCTGTCTTTGTAACGTGTTGTAATGTGTTACCATACACACAAGTACATGGCATCAGGTTATGCAAAACCAACTTGAAGTCATATTGTTTTTTTAAAAAACAAAACAATCTTAATATCAAGCTATGGAACAACGACAAGCTAAATAAGGGTAACCTAACGATACTCAGTATTGGCCAAAAAACAATAGCTACCATATCCTTTCCGATATCCATACGGATACAAAGACAAGTTTAAAGAATGGGATATCAACTTCAAGAATGGTGGGCCCTCGTCTTTGCTGCGTCACTGAGAACAACAAGACGATCACGACCCGCCGTTCAAAGGAGCACGCATCATGCAGCGCCTCTCCTGACTCCACTCAGAAGTTGCCGGTACTGTTGCGCCTCAATTCTTGGAGCTTGCTGTGATTCCGGAGTCGATGCGATTGTGCTCCGAAGCTGTGCTACCACCAATAATGGATACGCAGATGACTACACAGGTTCCGCTTGTGTTTTGCTATGAGATGAGATGAGGTCGAATGTAGACGGTTGTGTCTCGTTATAAATTTACGTCGATGTTGATCATTTGAATTCCATGTTCGGATTCAATGCTAGCGATATGTTTGTGAATACAGATTTTTGGCCAGGATAACAACTTGGAGATTCGCTGCTGACACCTTGCGTACGTATTCTGACAAACTTCGTGTGTGTTTGAATGCATGGGCGCAGGTGAGGCGGGTCTCCTCAAAATCTGAACACATAATATTGTGTGCAAGATCATTCTCTTCACAAAAAATTTCCCTCTTCCACTAGCTTGTACTGCTATGAAGTTCAACTGATCTTTAGGTTTGCAAATTACGGTTGGGTTTTCAGATTAATTGAGGCTTGTATTACAAAGTTTCTAAGTCTGATTTTAATATTTTGAGACTACAGTTTATCGTTCTTAAAGCCCGTATTGGTTTGTGTTTAGCATGAATCGATAAGGAATGTTACTCTTGGCTCTATAATCCTTCGATTCGATCAGGAGTGGTGGAAATAACAAATTTAGCAATAAGATCCTTTGTTCCACATCATTGTTCCATATCGTTCGTGTGAGAACTTGCTCCGCATCGTTGAT